>VXBP01001325.1:81776-126517 GCA_013400115.1 Rhinopomastus cyanomelas | reverse complement strand
CACGAGTTCTTACCACAGAAACAGCCCCAACAGTAAAACCAAAACCCACCGTCCCGCAGTAACTGCACTAACTCACTCAGTGTTAACTTCTCTTTAGCCTAAATAATACTAACCACCCCTGAGCGGGCTGGAAACCGTTTTGCTCTCAGATTTCATTATAGGATGGACCCTGAAGACATCTGAGGAAGTTCTTCCAGCTGTACCCATGCGGACAGGGGTTACCTCCACCTCAACAAGCCCAACAAGGGCAGCTCAGCCCAGGACAAACACGGCCTCGGCGGCCTGAACTTTGCGCTGGGCCACACGGGAACCCCCGAGGGGAGAGGAAATGGAGCCCCGCGGCCGGCGGGAACAGCCCGGAGGTACCGAGAGGACAAGGGGGACAACCTCTGCCATCTCCGACCGCCCCAGCAGCACCCCACCGGCTTCACACGCCCTCCTTCTCCCCCTTCCCTACCCCCACTCCCTCCGCAGCACATGGAAGGGGGACCCTCCCCTCAAAGGGGCCCCCGGCCAGCGCGGCCTCAGCGGCCCCAGCCAGGCCGCAGGTCGGGGGTGATTCAGGTGGTTCCGACGACGGCGGGAGCCCCGGAGCGGGGCAAAGCAGAGCGGGCGAAGGCTCACCGGGCCCGGCGGAGGTGGCTCCCGGGTACATGGCTCCGTGTGCGGCGGAGGCGGCGCCTCGGTCCGGGTCCTGCAGCCCTAGGGGAGGAGGGAAAGGGGGGAGGGAGAGAGCCCGAGCCCCGGCTGGGGTAGGAGGAGGAGGAGGGGTAGGGGAAGGGGGAGGAAAAATAAAAAAAGGGGGGAGAGGGGGGAAAGAAGAAAAGAGGGAGGAGGGCCGGGTCCACGCCGCGAAACCGAGATATTCGGCGGCTCTGGGGAGCGGGGAGGGGTGGGGAGAAGGAGGAGCCGCGGGGTCACGGGAAACGGGCCGGGCTCCTCCTCTGCCGCTCCCGCCCGCCCGAGGGGCCCGGACCGAGCGCGCTAATCCCAGTCCTGTCGGCTCCTCCTACCGCCCCGCAGGGCTTCCTCGGTCCCGCTATCGGCCCCGCGGGCGCCTTCTCGAGTTAAGGCTGTTTCAGACACCGATGTTACACATAGACTGCTTGATCGTGAGCGCCTGTTTGCTTCAGAATCGGAAGTGGTTTGGGTTGGAAGGGATCTCAGAAGTCATCCAGTTCCAATCCCTTGCCGCGGGCTGGGACATCTCTCACCAGACCAGGTTGCCCAGAGCCCCTACACTTCCAGGGATGGAGCAGCCAGAACTTCCCCTGGCAACCTGTTCCAGTGCCTCAGCACCCTCACAGGGAAGAATTTTTGCCAAAGATCAAAATCTCTCGTAGCTTGAAAACAATCCCCTTGTCCTATCACTAGAGTACCTCAGAAAAAGTCCCTCTCCAGCTTTCCCGTAGCCCCCTTCAAGTACTGGAAGCTGCTATAAGGTCCCCCAGGAGCCTCCTCCAGCCTGAGCAGCCCCAACTCCCACAGCCTTTCTTCACAGGAGAGGCTCTAGCCTTCTGATCATCCTTGTGGCCTCCTCTGGACTCATTCCAACAGTTCCATGTCCTTTTTACATTGAAGACTCCAGAACTGGATGCAAGACTCCAGGTGAGGTCTCACAAGAGCAGAAAGGGAGAATCACCTCCCTTGACCTGCTGGCCACGCTTCTTTTGATCCAGCCCAGGATATGTTTGACCTTTTGGGTTGAACTCACACATTGTCAAGCTTCTCGCCTACCAATACCCCCAGTCCTTCTCAGGGCTGCTCTCAATCTATTCCCCACCCAAAATGTGTATGTGCTTAGGATTGTCCAGACTCAGATGCAGAACCCTGCACTTGGACTTGTTGAACCTCATGCAGTTTGCACAGGCCCAGCCTTCCAAGGTCCCTCTGGAAGGCCTCTCTTCCCTCCAGCATGTCAACCACATCACACAGCCTGCTGTTGTCAGCAAACTCACTGCGGGTGCATTCCATGCTACTGTCCATGTCATCAACAAAAACAATAGCACCAGACCCACACAGACCCTTGCAGGACACTCATCACTGCCCTCCACTTGGACATTGGAGCTTCTAAATATAATTCTTTGGGAGTGGCCATCCAGCCAATTCCTTACTCCTTAATTGTTGCACTTCTTTTTTTCCTCCCCAGTTGCCTGTGACACAAAGGCGATGCCGCTGCAAAACCACAGATCAGTCACCTCACAGGCCTCACACCCCCACACTACATCTGCTTTCTGTTGTATCCCTGAGCCCCAGCAGTGCTGTGGTACCTCGCCATTGTATGCCCAGCTCACGTCTGCCCATGCAAATGTAAAGTGTAGTATGGGGCAACGCGAGAGGCACAGTGTGGGTCAGTTTGATGCAAAGACCCCTGAGATCACAGTGATGATTACTCCTGAAGGAACTATTGCCCTTCTGTAATCACCCCACCACTACCTTTTCCTGACAGGAGGAACAAATAGGGAAAAAAGTCTTAAAACTGATAAGGAGGCAAAGAGCATGTTAAAGATGTGTGTGTGCACCAGAAAGCACTGAGTACATAATCAATGGGAAAGCCTTTAAAAAACCAGCACTTCTCATCCCAGAGCAGTCAAGCTCCTTCAAAGTCAACTGAAATTCTTTGGTAAATATTATCTGCCAAAGGATGAGGTGGGGATATGATTTATCACTTCATAAGCAAAAGTGCTTACCTATCACTGTGTCAGCTGTGGGCTTGTGCAGTTGGTCAAATAATGCACTACAGAGTTCTGCTTGAGCTGTACTTTCTCAGGTGAAAGCCCAGCTGCTCCTGCAGGCTGTTTTCATGCTGTTGCACACATCTAGCAGCAGCTCTGCATTACTGGGGAGACAGACAGCTCTCATCTACGTCTCCTCTTGGGTATCAGACGCATTCTTATTTTGGGCCATGTCACTGGCTCTGTTTCTAATGCTTCTTGTCACTGACAACTGATGGTTTGGAGCACACTCAAACCTAGTTATGTCTTCCTAGGCAATTTCATCCCCAAAAAGGTTACGGTTTTGGAAAAGATTTAGTCTGAAAGCTCTGTGAAAATTCATACAGGCACAGTATGTGCTGCACTAGCACTTATTAGTAGTGTCAGAGTGTTTAAACACTTAAATCAGGCTTCTTTAAAGACAAAACTGAGTGATTCCTGGACGAAATACCTGTCATAACTGTGGAGTTTCAAGATGACGTGTCCCAGAACTGATGTGCTTCAAAGAATTATTTATGGAAATTCAGCACATTTTCTAATAATGTTGAAGGCAAAGATTTTACTTAGGAACAGCTTTTAAAAAAAAATCAGCAGGTGCAGCTACAAAGCTGCGCTTGATTTCTGCTGATTTCAAGTGACTCATAGTGCTTATTTATTGTAAAAAAATTATGATGAACTGACAAACTTTTACTCGACACTTGTGGACGATCAGCTCAACCCCGTTAAAACGATGCAGCACCACCTGTTGGGGATTTGCGGGATGTGCTGACTGTTGCTGCTCCGAGTAGTAGCAGGGTTTGGTCCTTGCTATCAGGTAAAAACCCCAAAGCAACAACAACCAAAAAGAGAACTGTACAGAGACTGAAGTGCGCTGTAGCAAGAAAATCAATCTAAACTGGCCTGTGTACTTCTAAGGCTTCTCTCTGTGATGTGATTGCAGCCTGCAAATAAGTCATTATCCTGGAACAAGAGAATACACAGACCCCCATCTATTTGCTATAGATTCTTCTAGAACTGCTCCAGGACCAAAGGTAAAAAGTAAATACCTCTGCAAATGTTAAGCCCTTACTCCTTGGTGTGCCTCAGCTTTGACCCATATTAACCAGCAATCCTGACTGAAGAGTGAAGTCTTCAGAAAGATTTGGGAAGCAGAAAAACTGGGTTTTAGATTGCTTGTTACAGTGACTTGTTCCCATCCTACAGTCATTGCAAGCACTGACAGAGGTGCCTTATCAGCATCATGCAGCAGATGCAGCCAAAGTCAGGATGCAGGAAAATCTTGTTTAATTAACATCTTTACCAACCAAAGCCTAAGTGTCTGTGAACATCACATTCAAATAATAGCGCTTGAGTGTTTTTGTAACTCTGCATCAGCATTTCCATGAATTTTTAGCTTGAGGACTGTTAGAAGCCTTATCAGTGCTCCTCACCCCTCTGAAAGGGCCCATACACATTTCCATTCCGGGTTTCACCACTAAGGCAGCAGAACACAAGCCAGGGCTTATCATTCACCTTTGGTATCCACCAGCAGCAGCGGTTAGGTACTACAAATGTAACCTGCCCCGTGTTCCCTGAACAGCAAGTTTAATTAAATGCTTCATTTCAGAGCTCCTGACCTCCGTAACAGCTGGATTAAGCACCCACAAGTTAAGTGCTACTTGACTGCATTCATCACCTCCTGCAGTACCTAGCAACAAATCCTCTGAGCTGCTTCTGATAATGAGCAAGGGATGGAGACAAGAGGTCAGGTCTCTCCTGCCTGTCTCAATTTTTACTTGTAACAGCCCAACAAACACTCAGATTCTGATGAAGGAGCAGGATAGCAGGAGGCTGTTGGATTCCCTTTGCTGCTAATGGAAAGTTCTCTTTAGGATTCTTTCAGGCTTTTTGTAACGACACCAATTATTTTGTTCAAGGTTATTTTTCAAAGTTTTTTAGATTACAATTACAGAATGCTTTGGGTTGGAAAGGTCCTTTAAAAGTTCAACCTCCTGCAGTGAGCAAGGACAAAACCAACCAGACCAGGTTACTCAGATCCCCATCTGTGGGTACCAGCTTGTCCATCAGCAGGGATTTGCTTTCTTTAATCTTCCTCTACTGGCTGACCTACCTATAGCAGCCCTTCTTTGCATTTTTGCACCCCGGCCCTAATCTGTGCAACTGAGCAGAGTCCCTATACCCTTCCCAGGAGTCTTGTCCCTGCTTCCACCACCACTGCAGTTCTTTATTGCTCACATCTAAAGGGTGTCAGGAGGATGGACCAGCTTCTTCTCGGCGGTAGCCAGTGACAGGTCACTGGTCACAAACTGGAACACAGGAGGTTCCGTCTAAACGTAAGGGAAAACTTTTCCCCACTGAGGGTCCCAGAGCCTTGGCCCAGTCTGCCCTGAAGGGTTGTGGAATCTCCTGCTCTGGAGACGTTCAAATCCGCCTGGAGGGTCGCTGTGGGATCCGCTCTGGGAGATCCTGCTCTGAAAGGGAGTTGGACTGGATGATCTCCAGAAGTCCCTCCCAGCTCCCCTGGTCTCTGCCTCTACGACTCAACCATGCCAGTCTCCTCCTTTCTGTACTACGCACAGGGTAGGGTATGGACAGCCCCTGCACCCTACCGAAGCTCTCAGGGAGCTGCCAGCCCCACTCCACGTTCCCAAAGCCGTCCCCAGGTCCCGCGCAATGACGACGAGAAGAGCGGGAAGTCCCCTCCCAGCAGCCACCGCGGGCGCTCCCCGGACCCAGCTCCTCCCTGACGCTACCGCACTAATCCCCGCCTAGGCGACTCTCCCGTCATCCCCTGCGGCGCCGACGCCATTCTCCAGCGCCACCACGGATTGGCTAGCGGCGCTAAAGTAGTAGTTACGTCTCGCCTCACTGGCGCTGCCATTGGCTGACGGGGCTCTTATAAAAGTGCGGCGTGGGGCGGCGCTCTTCCTTTCCTCCCCGGCGGCTAAAGGTGCTGCGTCCTTCAGCTGAAGCTAAGGCCGATCCCAGCGGCGACTGGCACCGCGCCCCACCATGGCCTCCGTCTCCGAGCTCGCCTGCATCTACTCCGCGCTCATTCTGCACGACGATGAGGTCACCGTTACGGTGAGTGCGGGGACCCCTGTCCGGACCCGCCGGCACAAGCTGGCGGCGGGAGCGGCATGGCCGGCGGAGCGGAGCGGGGCCGGGCCGGGCGCTGATGGGCGCTGTCGTTGCAGGAGGACAAGATCAATGCGCTCATCAAGGCAGCTGGCGTAAACGTGGAGCCCTTCTGGCCGGGCCTCTTCGCCAAGGTGGGTGAGGGATGTGGGGGATGCCGGGCACGGCGTGGGCGCTGCTGTGGGAATGTCCGGGTGCAGATCAAAGCCAGCAATGGCTGCTTGGTGCTGCTGGCTGGGACCATAGACCCTGCACGTTCAGCTGCGGAGGGCCACCCTTAGCTCGCGTGTGAAGCGTGGAGCTAATGCCTGACTGCTGCAACTTCGTCATCACGTCGGGGACGGTGGGACTTAAAGAATGATGGAATCGGAACGGTAGGGGCTGGAAGAGATCGGAGTAGATCATAGAGTCCTTTAAGGTTGGAATGGCCTTCAAGTTTACGTTCAACCATTAGCCCAACTGCCCCTAAGCTCCAGATTTCCACGACTTTGAAACATGTCCAGGGACAGGGATTCTGTTACTCAGCCCCCTCCCTGGGCAGACTGTTCCAAGGCCTGATGACCTGTATTTGACTATTTCTGTGAAGTTTTTCCTAATGTCCAAACTGAGCTTTCCCTGGTGCACCTTGCAGCCATTTACTAGTGATTTGTGAGACAAGACCTACTTCCACCTTTCTACAGCCTCCTCATCTTAGTGATTTTGTCTGGACTCTCTCTAGTAGCTACCTGTCCTTGAAGAACTGGGAAGCCTAGAATTGGATGCAGCATTCCAGATATGTCCTTGCCAGGGCATCACAGAGACTTAGCAGGTGCACAGGACCACAGCAAAGCCACCTTATGCATACCCTGGGTTCACAGGATTCTTCTACTGCTTTCTTTTTCCAGGCTCTGGCTAATATTGACATCGGAAGCCTCATCTGTAATGTAGGAGCTGGTGGTGGTGGTGGTGCTCCAGCTGCAGCTGCTCCTGCTGGTGGTGCTGCACCTGCGGGCGGTGCTGCCCCTGGTAAGTGGGATCCCCTGTCTGTGGCCAGATTGGTTTTAGCCATACTTGGCTAAAAAGCTGCTTGTTACCAGCTTGCTTTTTCCAGTTCCTTCAGAAAGGCTGGAACTGCACTTCGACTCAGTGTATGGCATTAGCAGTGCCTCACAGTTAAGGCTCATCGTTATGTGTAACATCAGGATCTCATCCTGTTGACTGAAAGAGAGCATCTTTGTAAACTGGTCCAGATTTGACATGAATTATTTCGAAGGGACAAACCACTACCCCAGTAGTAGAAATACTGTCCCGATGAGGTTGGTTTGTTAAGGCTGTGCAGGTGCTGCTTTTTGATCCTACAGCTGTTGTTTGTGGTGCATAACTGCTGTGAGCTGATGAAATGGAAGAATCCTGATTGCTCTTTTCTTTTCCAGCTGAGGAGAAGAAAGAAGAGGAAAAGAAGGAAGAGTCAGAGGAATCTGACGATGACATGGGCTTTGGTCTTTTTGACTAAGTTTTGTACCCACCTGTAATAAAAGAACATCTCATTGTACTCTTGTCGGTGTGTGTGAGAAGCGGATGATGGATGTTCAGGTACCTGCAGGTACCAGAACTGCTGCCACAGCATCTTACTCTGGGGTTCTACAGGTGTTCTTGTTGGTCCCTCATACTTGGGCGTAGAAGTGACAGTTACAGTTTGGAGCAGCACCCTGAGTAAGTGCAAGTGTAGTCCCTGTGAGCAGGGGGTGTGGCAACAGCTTGGTCCTTACAGGTTCTGGTGAGGTGCCACGACTGGGTACTGCAGCCTCGGTAGCAGTCCAATGTGCAATATGGTGCAAGTTTGCAAGTGACAGGAGCAGCTTCAAAAGTAGGTGATGTATTTTTGAAGGGATTCCTGAATGGGACTGCTCCAGAGCAACTGGACAAAGTAAAGGCTGTTCTTAAGATTTCACAGAATCATTAGGAGTTGGAAGGGACCTCGAAAGATCATCCAGTCCAATCCCCTTGCCACAGCAGGATCACCTAGACCAAGTCATAGGATCAGTCAGGGTTAGAAGGGACCACAGGATCATCCAGTTCCAACTCCCCTACTATGGGCAGGGACACCCCACCCTACATCAGGTTGGCCAGAGCCCCATCCAGCCTGGCCTTAAACACCTCCAAGGATGGGGCCTCCACCACCTCCCTGGGCAACCCAGGCTCTCACCATTCTCATGGTGAAGAACTTCCTCCTCACATCCACTCTAAATCTACCCATCTCCAGCTTTGCTCCATTCCCCCTAGTCCTGTTGCTACCTGACATCCTAAAAAGTCCCTCCCCAGCCTTTTTGTAGGCCCCCTTCGGATACTGGAAGGCCACAATAAGGTCACCTGGGAGCTTCCTCTTCTCCAGACTGAACAGTCCCAACTCTCTCAGTCTGGCCTCACAGAAATTCTTTGTGTTCCCTCTGACCTCCCTGGTTAGGTTCAATTCAAACCCTTGGCTTTCCTAACCGGATCAGCTGTCCTCCCTTCCAGTCCTTGTAGAGTTTCTTTTTGTGTGACAGTGTGTCCAGGAGCTCCTTGCTCAGCCAGGCAGGCCTCCTAGCATTCTTCCCTGCTTTCCTCTTTGTTGGTATACATTGCTCCTGGACACAGAGGAGGTGATCCTTGAATACTAACCAGCTGTCCTGGGTGGGCCCCTCTTTCCTCAAGGGCTTCATCCCATGATACTTTGATCACTTCAGGGATCTGCTGGCCGAAGTCTGCACACCTGGAGTCCAGGGTCATAAGCTTAGAAAACTTCCTTCTGGTTGCCCTGAGGATCTTAAATTCAACTGCTTCATGGTCACTGCAGCCAAGGCTGTCCCTGAGCCTCACACTGGTCCCTTCCCTATTGGTGAGAACATCCCACCAAGTTTCAGTAATTTAGTCCAGGTCCCCTGGTACCTGATTTTACAAGTCCAAAGGAGTGACACCAAGTGATGACAGTTACACAGACAACACTCCCTTGTTCCCTGGGCTCCACAGGTGCAGGAAAATCTTTCCAGAGGACTTGCTAAATCTTGGGATTTCCTCTTTGGCTGCTTCCTGCTGTCTTTAGGTCCTACAAGAGTAAACTCTTAAAACCTTGGGAATCTTTCCCACACCAAAATTCACAAAGAGAGGTTGGTTTCTCTGTAGTGCAGAGAGGCACAGAAAACACCAAACCAGCCGAGACCTCACTGGTAACACCTTTTTAATAGGTCAAAGTAACTGTACAGTTCATTATATTCTTCCTGAGAATAATTTATATCCCTCAACAGCAAGAAGGGAGTGTGGTTTTTATTTGAACGGAATAGACGGTGTAACTGGAAAACCAAGGCAAATTTACTTACACTGCTCTCTACTGTAGCTCCTCCCAGGCAAGACAGACAAAAGGATGGGTTAGTTAACTACAGTGGGTTTAAAATATTCAACATGGCTTTAATCTGTCTTTATAAATTATATAAAAATGGGGGACATGAATGGTTACAGAACTCCTCCAAATGCAGCTCTGAATCGCTCTGGTACAAAGCAGCATTCTCGCTTCCAAGGAAAACCAACGTTGCTACAAAAGAACTGGCACATTATTGTGGTGTAAAAGATGAGAGATTTCAGTTGTGTCCTACAGCTAGTTACAAACAAATGTTTCACACGTTCACATAAAAGTAAAAGGCAGGAAGATGAAGAGGGCTTTAGTTTTGTCTTGAAATGACCGAAGTCTTGAAAATATAGCTTTTTATTCTTTCTCTGTAAATTGTGATTAGCATATTGCGATGTAAGTGTTCTAATAAAAAAAAATTCCAGTCTGGATAGTTCGTGTACTGTGGGCAAGAATTCTCAGCCCTGAGGTTTCCCCGAATTCTTCACAATGTCGTCCTCCGATCCGCTGCTTGAACGGTTCTGGCTCCAAGGCTCCGTAGTCCTGTGGCAGCTCCAGGCTTCAGCATGCCCCGTGCAATGGTAGAAAACTCCGGTGCGCTCCCTGGCCGTGACTTCCCACAGGCTTCTGTACAAACCTCACCTCGTGAAAACGCCGCTTTTGGATCCTAGACCAGCTTGGCTCTACAGTAAGAACTCGGTTAAACTTGTGTCATGAGAGAACCAACAGTGGTCAGTCAGGGCTGCTGAAGCAAGAGGCGCCGGAAAGCCAGGGCTGCACTGGGTTAAATCCTCACTGCTGGTGGGAGGCGAAGTAACACCCTTTCACAAGCAGGACTCTTGAGACTGATGAAACCCTTCCCTCGGTGTTAGTGCGGCCTGGACTGACTGATCATTTTCAGTCTGGCTTGATCAATAACATCCAGCAAGTTCTTGGCATCTACAGCCAGAGCGTGAGCAGCTGTCAGCATTTGCTTCTTGTACTCCTGCTGGAGGCTGGTCATGACATACTGCTGGGCCAGTTTCATCTTGTTAATGAGCTCAGCCAAGTCAGAGTTCAGCAGCTTCTGTGCCATCTCAATCTAAAAGGAAAAGATTCAGTCAACTGTGCACTGAGCTTGCAGCAGCGCTATCTACGCTCCGACTTCTGACTGAAGCTCGGGCCGCTGCTGTGGGTGCTGTGAGGTGCAGATGATGGAATTTCAGCACCCCTGTGGAGGTCCAGAGCAGCCTTAGCA
Source organism: Rhinopomastus cyanomelas (assembly GCA_013400115.1). NCBI lineage: Eukaryota > Metazoa > Chordata > Aves > Bucerotiformes > Rhinopomastidae > Rhinopomastus > Rhinopomastus cyanomelas. Next base: position 116,067 of record VXBP01001325.1, on the reverse strand, counting down.
GCTGGGTCACCCACTGCTAAATGGCACCAAAACCCAAATCACTTAACAGTGGCTTCTAATCCATGTGCCAAGAGTTAACAGCTTGCTACAAGTTTCCAGGTCCCTAGTTATCCTCATCATCACTAAAAAATACCACGTATTACTACTTGGAGAAATAAAGCAGGTCAAGAAGGTTACGTAACCCCACAGCTAAGTCAGGATGATTCACTTAAATAGTCTCTGGATTCCTCATTATCACGCTCACTCAAGGTTTTGGGCGAAACATGTTTTACTCCCGACTTACGAAGTTAAGTGAAAGATCTCAGTCGCTTCTCATCTGTTACTACACATGCTCTTCTCAAAAAACCTTCCAGCTACATTCAGTTACCCATTTAAAGACTGTGCGAGCTCTAGTTCAATGACAGATGACATCTGCACTAACTCCCAGATGGTCTCCCTACACGAGCACTCTGGTTTGGTGCCAGCACCGCTAATGGGTTTTATGTCAACATCCTGTGGGTAGGTGTTAGGTGCTCTCCAAATCACATCCACTTCCAGTGCCTTCACTTAGGCCAATCCCAGCCCATCCCACACCACTTCAAATAAAATTTGTTTCATAATTAATTATAACCCAAGAGTGAAACAAAATGCACACAATTGCAAAGAAGAAAGAGCCGAAACACATCCAGATGCTGGCTGAGGCTGATTTGAACCGCAGCCACTGAGCACCAGGTGAGCAGAGCTCTACATACCTCTCTGTGGGTGCTTGCAGGAAGCATTGGGAGGTTCTCATCTACTGTTGCCAGCAAGGTTCTTAGTGCCAACCCAACCTCCTAAGGAAAGAAGTGTAAAAAAGGAAACTTGAAAAGCTTGGAAGGGATGTAGAAATACACTTAACTCCTCCTATGGATGAAAGGCTGAGCGACTCTAAAATTCTCCCCCTCTGAGCACACATTACCACCCCACAACCACAAAAAGCCTTTCAGCTTCCCAGAGCTTCTCCTACACCTTGTTCAGGAAAGGACTAGAATTGTGGTTTTAGGAACCATCTCCATACCTTTACCATGGGCACGTACTCCTCGGGTGGAGCTGGCTGGATTTTACTGGACATTTCTATGACTGCTTTGACCAGCCCAGTTACATTCTCGTAGACTTTGTCGTTGGAGCGGTCCAGGTTGGCGGTGGGAGGAGGGCTGATCTCCTGTGGCTGGATCTGGAAGCACACAGGGGTTGTTGAACCTTCTGTCCCCAGCAGATGGGGCTCAGCAACTTCCCAACCTTCGCAGACTGTTGGCAAGTCTCTTATCTGCCCCAACCCCACCACCAGGTGCTACTAGGTTCCCGGTGCCAGCTGAGCACACTCACACATTTTAATTCTTTTGACTGAACCTAGAAATGGGGAATTTTTACAAGGACTTCCCTGAAGACCTTCCAGTACAACTCCCACAACAGAGAAGAAAATCATTTGAGGGACAAGGGTACAAAGTACTTGACATGCCTAAGTGATAGACAAGTTCCTCTGCTAAGGCAACAGATACCAGGTCAGGTCCCCCATTCCAGAATGTTGTGTCAGGACCCAAACCAGAGTCAGAGCACAGAGTTTGCACAGTGGTACAGTACAGAGAGGATACTGCAGACTGTTCTGTTAGTGACAATTCACAGGCATGGTGTCCCCAGTAAGGGTAGGAAACACTGAACATCCTCATACAGTTTGTTTCCAGTTGATTACAAAACACACAACAGGTTGAAAATCCTTAAGTCCTTCCTCATGGAAAACTTCCATTGAGTCAGATCTGTCTGGAGTTACATCCAAGGCAGTGCAAAACAATCCTCAGTCAGAAAAAAAGCATACTCTGAAAACTTGCTCTGTAAGGTCTTCACCACCTCTGCTCCTGAACCCACAAGCAGCCCTGCAGCTCTCTGCTGCTATGAGATGCCCAAGCAACCAGTTGGTGGAAGCCAACAGTGGCCGGCCATCCTGATGATGCAAGGCACCTCATGGCATTTCAGCCCATCCTAGTGGGGTACTACTGGTTCTTAACAACTGGTCCTAGCTACAGAGATGTTCAACTTGAAGCCCTATAAGGAGGAAAGTTATCTACAGGAGTGCAGGATTTAGTGCCAAGTGACTGAACTTCACCAAGTGAGTACGGACCCATCACAGAGATTCAATCTATTGATCAGAAAATGCGTTAGGATAAAAGACCCTTGGAATTGCCCCAATCACCAGTGAGAGGCTGAGATTCTAACTGGTTCCGGCAATCAAGAAATTAAGAGAGTCATCAGGCAAAGTCACATGCAAAGACGTTGTGGAGTAGGGCACGTACACACACGCTCACGCACTGCTTACCCTCCATGGCTATGGTTGAGCAGAATGTGGGGGAAGGTTAAAGAAATTTACCAAAAGAAGGGAAAAAAGAAAAAAACAATATTAATAAAACTCAGCAGGAAGAAAACTCAAACCAAACCCAAACCACATGTAGCAATAAGAGACTGGTTAAGAAGCCTGTGGCAAAAATGCATCTTCCACAGCTGGGCAGGCACCCGTGTTAGCTCTGGGGCTGTTACGGAGGTGCCAACGGCCTGCTGGGCACCCACACTGGGAGGGGTGTCTTTGCCATGCACCCCCATGCACTCATGTTCTCCTAACCATGTGGGAGAGAGATCATGCAAAGCTGGACAGCAGTGAGCCAGTCTCGGAGCAGCAAAGTGGTGAATGCAGCAGAGGAGCTCCGCAGTGGTGGGAAACAACCGGTGTCCTGCACGACCCTGGTCCCTTTACACAAACCAGCGATGCGTATAAGGCCTTGTTGTGTTCAGCTTCCTGAAACTTCTGTCTTTACAATGAAGTAATGATAGGAAACACGTGGTCAACAGATCAGCTCCTGTTTGTGATGATTCATGACAGTCACAGCTAAGGAGCTACCAAGACCCTACTCTCGATGGATTATGCCCAACCCTCTTAATTCCTACTGCCAGACCTGACTAAAACCATTTGACTCACTATTACTCGGGCTGGTTTTTTTAATACTCAGCATCAGCACTATGGCTCTGCAGACTATGGAGCTACACTTACAAAGCTATTGGCTATCAAACAGCAAGGGGCGTGAAACAAGAGTTAAAAGAAGATCTCTAGGGATTAAAAATGAATCAGCCCTTTTTTCCTACCCGTGAGGCTATTTAGTACATGAATCCTGTTCACTTACTATTACCAACAACTTTGGTTTGCTGCTCAGCTTTGTTGTACAAAGGATGTTATTTCAGAAAACATTTAGAAAGGAAATTTTAGAGAAACCACGTTCAGTAACAGCTATTACTGCTTTCTAACACCTTCCAAGGGTTGGCAGCTCAAAAAAGCCCTGGCATGGGTTTGTAATGACTTATGCTCAAGTTCACCTCTGCTATCAATTTACAAGTCTTAAAAGTTCTGATAATCTCAGCACCAGAAAGCAAGAGCAAGATAGGCACACATGGGCTGAGATCCACTTGTGCTGAAGGTATCTGGTGGCAAGTTTTTAATTTCATGGTCAGATGGACTCTTTCTGTACTTCCTTAAACCATCTCAAGTAAGCATCATCTATCCCAGTAGCTGTGTGGCCCATGCAATGGATTCCCCTTTTAATGACAGGTTTGGCAGGGCTGGGACTGCCCAGAGGTTCTCTTTCCATGTGCTAATGCAGATCCCCATCTTTATCCTCTGGGAGAATAGCTGGAGCACAAATCCCTCACCAACGTGGGTGCTACTGCATCAACTGACAGAACGGGAGCAGCAGCAGGAGTGACTCTACTTGAGCACTCTGGTCAATAACACTGACCAACAGTCTGTGTGCAGATCTGTGTAGCTGCAAAGGCTGTGAAATAATCATAGAATGGTTTGAGCTTGAAGGGACCTCAAAGATCATCTACTTCTAATCCCTGCCATGGGCAGGGACACTTCTGACCAGGTAAGGTTGCTCAGAGCCTCACCCAACCTGGTTGTAAATACTAAAACATTGATGTGTTTAGAGCAGCCGCGTTTCTGTCTCACTGACAGAGCATTCCCTGCCACCGCTATATCCAGCACCAGAAATAGCTCCGCTACATCCCCTTGGCAGGCCTTGAGGTCACTCAGGTTCTATGTCCTGACCAGACAGGTAACAGAGTCCCAGCAGCACAGAACAACGCCCAGAGGCAAGGTATGGTTTTAAGGTCAGAGACTGTGGTACAACCAAGGTAACTGGGTACCCTGGGTGTGCTCCTTCCTGCTTAACCAAGCTCCTCAGCAGGAAGGCAGAGCCCACACAGGAGATCTCATCTCTCTTCAGACCAGCTCAGCTGGGACAAGCTCTAGGTATGGGACACTGAATCACTGTCATGGAGGGTATGACTCTACCAGTCCACCTCCCCTCTCCAGGAGAGCAGCCAGTACGTGTCTGACCCCTGACAGCAGCGACTTCAGAAGTTAGGTGGCCTTTGCCTTCCCTGGTCTCCAATTCAGAAGCAGCAACCTGTCCCAGAGCAGTAACGCCTCGCTTTGTGATGGGTACTTCACGTGACGCTCAGCAATGGCTGTACCTTGACGCCTTCGTTATAGCTGTCCACGGGGCTGTTGAGGCTCGCGAGGCTGCCCAAGTGGCTGGGGGCTCCAGGGCGGGGGGGTTTCTTTGGTGGAGCTGAGTGATCTGGGCAAAGAGCATCAACATGTCAGAAGTACTGGCGTCATTTTGGTCTGCCACTGCTACAAAGGCTACTCGAGCTTTACTTCCTGAGCAGAGATTTACATGTTTGTGTGTTCTACAGCAAAGCCACTGTGGGAGCGACACTTCAACCTCTATTTCTCTGCTGGAGAAATGCAGACAGAAAAGACTGTAGAATTCATAACCCACCAGCTTTCCAGGGATTACGAGAACACGGCTGATTCAGTACGAAACCTGCAAAATCCCTTTGTGGGGAACTACTACTCATCTCAGCACACCTACTCCAGACATGAGTGGTACTTGCCAGAGCCAAGTGCCGTGGGAGCTGCGTGCATGTGTGTGTGTCTGGGAAAATCAGACTTCATGTGAGAAATCTCAGCTGTGAGTCATTGTGAGACTAAGACACTGACATTGGGGTATCTGCTTTTGTTTCACATGTCTGAACTCCACACACAGCAAAGTCCTACAGAGTGACTCAGCTTTCTCTCAATCCTTCCCATTTAGTGCTTAAATGTTTTCTTGGCTTTGCTGTCTCTATCACAGATGCTGCACCAGGAAGTTAAACACTAAAAAAGAGCCAGTAGCATCCAGGTGAGGTTATGCAGAAGTCCCCACCCCCTGTATGAAAATACCAGCCTCAACCTTTGTACACTCCTGTTGCTAGGGGAGATGCGTAGTCAAGGGCTCAAGTTGACGTGGTATGGATTCACTGCTTACCTGGTTTACCCACAGGCTGATAGATGTGTTGGTTACCAGCCTGTAAAACAAAAGGCACATTCAGGCTGGTTACGACAGCGCTCACAGCTCCCGCTGCACACACACTGTTGGCAGGCAGCTCTCAGCACCCTGCCCAGCAGCTGCAAACACTCCCCCACTCACCACCTCAACTACACCTCAAACTACAGGTACATTATCTACAGCAGGGGTCCAAACCCTGGCCCACTAGCCGGATACGGCCCCCCAGGGTGTCCAGTCCGGCCCGCTGGGCCTCCGGTATTTAGGAGCAGCCGCAGTTGGCTTCTTCCTGCCGACTGTGCGGCCAGGCTGAGGCGTGCAGGTCGCCGTCTTTCCCTCCCGCTCCCAGGCAGGACAAACTACAGCCCGGCCCCCGACACTGTCTGAGGGACAGGACCCAGCCCCCTGTTTAAAAAGTTTGAGGACCCCTGATCTACAGAGTAAGAAAAGAATTGTCGTATATTTTGCATCGCTCCAAACAGCCCTGGCCTCTCTTATGGTTTCTCTTTCCACGCGTGGTGGTAAATTCACCATTGTTTTCAGCCTGTACTCAGTGATCAGACTGCAGGGGTGGTGAAGTCATGGCAGTCCAACAGCACCAGCAGCAGAAAGGGGGTTCTTGCTTTGGGGAACTGGAAGAGAGTGGAGAGACCCTACAGGAGCCAGCAACTCTAGCCACAGCAGCTGAGGAGACCTCAACATCAAGAGCTTTAAATGTGATGGCAAGTTGTGCTTGTAATGCCAAAGTGAGCGGCTGTGGTTCCAGCACCACACATCCTGACAAAAGAAGCCCCTGAGAAGTGGAGAATTAGGGTGCCATAACTCTGCCCTAGGTCAGGGAGTGATGGTAGTTTTAGGGAGCCCTGCAATGAGCAGGGAGTTGGACTCAGTGATTCTTATGGGTTCCTTCCAACCAGAGACATTCTATAGGTTCCATGAGAGATGAAAATCTGTGTGGTCACATTCAAATTCACACTCTGCCCAAAGCTTGCAGCTGTGTCACATGAAGCACAACAATCCCTGTGGAGCCCCAGTTTATACCTGTGTCTCTCTTTAAAGGAGTTTCCATTGCAAAGTAAAACACTGAAGGCAGTTAGAATTTAACAGATCTGGTCCTGAAACATTTCAAAAAGGTATTTATGTCTAAAATAAAGGCAATTTCCTGCACACTCAAAATATTTCTTTGCATGAGACCTGGAATTCCCCCTAACTTTCTTCAAGCTGATTTCTACCAGTTTACTACTGAAAACTGTAGCAAGAAGCACAACTTCCAGAAATTAAGGCTGGGTAAAAATGCACAGAGAGAAGTGTGAAGTTCTTCCAAGTTTCAGAGACAATGTTCCATCAAATTACAGCTGTAGAGCAGAAACGTGATGGCTGGAAATAAAGGAGCACGTTCATCCTCCCTGCTCCAAGTCTGTAACTGGACACCTGAAAAACTCTGATTCCGCTTTCAGGAACCAGGAGTAGAAATCAAAGATACAAAATCCTACAAGTCTGCTGCTGTCACCACACGTCTCTGAGACCCACTGGCTGGTATCTCACATGCTGTCCTACAGCTGTACTCTACAGCTACAAACCCCATCTACTTTCTGTCAGCATCATCAGCCACATCTTTGGTTTGTGCTGTTAGCCCTCAGTATTTTAAATCTGATAATCCAAGGGGAAAACAACAGGGGAGGAGAGGAAGGAGAGTAAACTTCCACTAAAGCAATTCTTGCATTTTTACTCCTAGAACATTGTAGATCAAAAGTTCATGTCAAAATTAGGTGCACAAGACTCTGGAGCCACAGGCGCATCAGTTAGGAACTATCCAAGGGGTGACAACTGTTGATGTGTTCCACCCTATCCCAGGGCCTGAGTGTGTATCTCGTCTCCCTTCCAGTGTCCCTGAACTGTGCAGATGCTGCTGCTCCGAGCAAGAATCAGGCCACTGCCTATTAGTCAGCTTCTCAATGAGACACTGAGACTGACTCACACCCACCAGACACTTCCCACTGCCAACAAAGGCAGTTTTGTTCTGCATGTGGTAAGAGCGACCAAAATGACAAACCTGCAACTAAAAACGTTACTTTTCAGGAGTAAGAGACTCTTTTAAAACTCATCTGTCAAGAAGTGCCTTCTTCACACTCTTCCAAACGGGGTGTGAAATTGTACAACCTCGTCTGTGAAGACAGGACTTCCCCTACAAGCACTCTGGGATCTGGGTTTTGCCATTTGTATTCTGACCCCAGGCTCTGACGCTGAAGTCAAGAAGCAGTGGGTGAAAGCCGCTGGGTGCAAGACATAGTGCAACTCTGGACATGGTTTAGCAGTGGGCTTGGGACAGGTGGGTTAATGGTTGGACTTGGTGGTGTTAAAGGTATTCTCTAAGCTCAGTGACTGTAAGCTGTATTTACACCCATAACCCCTGCCAGCCACCTGAATCAAACCTCAGATCTCCAGTTATCTGAAAGCACCGCCACAAGCAGCACAAAATGCAGCGATACTTCACTTGCTCTTACAGCAGGATGCAGCAACAGCACTAGTTCATTCATAATCATTAACAATTAACAATTCTCAAATTTTATGGGAAAAAATTAGCCACTTTCCAACAGGAACGTCCCGAGAGACCACGACCGTGCTGCAGCGTGTCACTGATACACACATTCATGGCTGTACTCTGGCTGCAAATGCAGGAAGAATCCCCACATTCTTGGGTGGTGAAGAAATCTTTAAGTCAAACTGGGATTCTACACTCACAGCCCAAATGAACTAGGAAAGTAAGTTTGAAATACTAAGTTTAAATACTTTAAACACAGCTTCTGAGGACAAACAGCAGATGAAGCATCAAGATTCTGAAGCCCATAGTGTTGCTCCCCTCATTTCAATCAGAATAACTGAGAGATTCCAACAGTAGTTAAATAATAGGACAGAAGTTCTTAGACAGGACTTAAGGCAGTAAGAAGAGGTGCAGCTGTTGTCTGTCAATAAATGGGGTTCATGCCATCTGTTTCACAATAGATCACTTACCCCAACCACATTCCTGGGTAACGCACCAGTAACATTTACATTCCTTGTAAGAAAACCCTTCAGACTCTTAAACAACTGCAGAAGTTATTCTAATCCTGCTTCCTGTTGACAGAACTTGCCAAAAAACATCCAGGTTTCTAAATAAAAGGCCCAACTATTCAGCACATGAGCATTTAAAACATATTGCAACGCATCTGCAGAAGTATTTCAGTGTTTGTTTCAACAGCAGCTTCAAGGGGAAACAAAAATAACCCGACAACCCCCATATCTCCCACACTGCTGCATGAACAAGTTTGTGACGGCTGCTGTTCCCACAGAGGCTGAACCTCTTGGAAAGCTGCAGAACCACGTAATAATGGTGAAAGCATGTAGTAAAAACTTGAAATAAACTCCCACAGTTGAGACAATGTTCCACCAGGAAACTGGAGGAAGAACTGGAAGCAGAAAAGATCCCACAAATACTTACAGGGCCCTGGAGACCTCCGTCCTCTCGGTCTATGCTGCCTCTGGAGAGCCGCACGTCGGGTTTCTGAAACAGAAATTCACCACTTCACTCCATACTCTGCTGAAGCTTAAAATCACTCTGATGAGAGGAAAGCACCATTACAGGATTTACACTGGAAAATACAGATGTCACAGCAAAAACTGTGGCCGACAGTGCAGGCAGCTGCCTCTGATGGTTTCCCACCCGCCACGTGGAAACCCGTTTGTTAGCGACACTGACAGTACCGCTTCCCCAGCACAACACTGGAAAATCCGCATTTAGATTTTCTAAAGAAACAAAATCAACTGAAAAACTGTATTTCCCAACAGCAAAATGCCACTCCCAGACTGAGAAGTGCTGAGCTCTAACTCTTGCTTCCTGCCCAAGGCTGGTTTATACGGACTTGGCTCCCTCTCCGAGCCTGCACATCGGGCCAATTACTGGAGCTCTTCAACACTGCACTTGGACACAGCTGCCAAAGACATCCAGATGCTTTGTTCTCCCGACACAGGCAACAACTGATCGTCTGCTTTGCATGTTCTGAGATATAAGGACCCAGAAATGAGTTGTTTTGAAAAGTAAAAATAAGACTCTGCCAGTTTTTTTCTTACAGAAACAGGTAATTTTCCTAATCTCCCCAGCAAATCCAGGTAACTTCTACCTGCTCTGGCAGAGGGCTGGACTAGACGATCTTTCGAGGTCCTTTCCAACCCATAACAGTCTTCTTAATTCTACTCACAAGCACAGCTTTTCCAGTTAAAGTGGATTTACCTGACTCTTTGCTCTCCTACCATTATGCTTTAAAAGTTGAGCAGAATCTGTAAGTATGTGTGTTTTCTGCAGAAAAAGGTTTGGGTGCGGAGGAGTTTCTGCCTCCACCCCCCCCCCAGTGACTTCTGCCTTCTTGTTCGATTCTTTCTTTCTTCTTCTCCATTTGTATGTCTGTTCAAAGCTGCTGCTCAGAGAAAATATGCTTCTGAAGGTCATTTATGTGTGGGATGAACTGTCAAGGTCTCCTAATTTATCTCTGTTCAACAGGAGGAACTGTGAGAATTCTGCAGATTTATGAGGATTGAGACCGAAGTCGGATGACCGCTGTGATTTCAGAGAAAAGCAGGAACTGCCCATCGTGAGACTTCTATCTCAGTTCAGTGTACGAGCCGTGTGACCAAACTCCGTGTGTCTGTGTCTATATCTGGTGTTTTGGTTTTTGTGGTACGTGCTGGGGAGAGCAAATTAAAATGTCTTTGTGATTTTCTTCCACTATTTGAGTCAGGTGTTTTGTTGCCTGCAGGTTTGTAAGTGGTTTTGTTCAACCACCCCTCTGCGTCTGACGCTTTAGCTAAAAGCTTTTGGTTAAAACATAGTTAAGGTCTCTGACCCATGAGTTACTGGTGACCCAGGTGGGGGACACAGGGATCCAGATAAGCATCCACACTACTACTACAGCACCACACTTATGAAGAAGAGTTAAAGAAAATGGAGAAAAAGCATCTCTGCTTCAGAGTAAATCCAACTGCCTCCACGTGTCTGGATGTAAATCTGGACACCCACAGCAGGAGAATCAGCAGCTGTTATTTAGAGGCATGTGAACACTGGCTGTAACTAAACTGCCCCCATGTTCTTACAGGGTCAGTTTTGGGGGACAAATATCTCTGTTTCTTATCAAAAGCTGTTCCAGATCCCCTTAATTCCTTCTTTCCAGAAACACTAAATGACAGCTCACATATCCTGTTAAAATGAGCCTAGAAAGGCGGCAGGGCAGAGGGAACTTCCAAAGACACACTAATGTTGATCTTTTATTATTAAAACCATTCCTGCTGTGCTGGCTGTCTCTCACACAGGCTTGTACTTGGGATTTTCATCAGCCTTTCACAGACCAACTCAGAGACCTGGCCAGAGACAGCCTGGAAGAACCTGCAGATTAAAAATACACAAATCATAAAGACAGGGGAATGTTTAACCCCATCTTAAACACGACAAACTGCAGCACACCCAAGCAAAGAGTTTCCCAGTGGCTCACTGGGAATCTGTGATACACTTTATCATAAAACCACTACCGAGGAACCCCAAGTTCATTTCCTTTATGATGATGAAGAAATCGTCCCATTTATATTAGATACTCCACCAGATTCCTAGAGATGTGATTCTAGATTTTTAAGCTAAAGCAAACATCTTCCTTTGTTTCTCTAAGAACAGAACTAACACACTTTCTCTTGCAGTGGTTTCACTATTTCCCTTTCTTTTACATTCACTTCTACCCAGGCAAGAGCCCAAAGTCTTTGGAAACAGAGGCTATTTTACTGCAGGATCTTAAAGACTGAATCAAAGCATTTTCCAACTGTTTGAACTTTCTCCCCAGGCAGCCTGTTCCAAGGCCTGATGATGCTTTCCATGGAGAAGGTTTGCCTAATGTCCGACCTAAACCTGCCCTAGTGCAACTTGAGGCTATTTACTCCTGTCTTGCAACTTCTGAGACCAACTGCCACCTCTCCACAACCTCTTGAATCACAGGCAGTTGCAGACAGGAATGAGGTCTCCCCTCAGCTTCCTTTTTTTTCCAGACTACTCAGCCACAGTTCCCTCAGCTGCTTCTCAGAAGGTTTTTTCTCCAGACCCTTCACCAACCTTGCTGTGCTTCTCCAAACCCACTCCAGCCTCTCAATGCCTTTCTTGTATTTATCAGTATATTTCTCATGCCTTGAGGCTAAACAGTGACCAGCTGATGACAAACCATCTTCAAATGTGTTTCTGTACTCACAGTATGAAGGGATTTCTCACCACACGAACCACAGTGATCTGAACTTTTTTGTGTAAAAGCAGCAGCTGTACTAAACTAGAATGCAAGTTTAACCAAAATCTTTCTCACTTACCATTATATTTATGACAGAGAAATGTTTCTGGAAGAAATTATATTTCATCAAATATTTATCTTGTAGAGAATCAAGATCTTTGAAAACTAAATGGATTTTTTTTCAGAGTCTGTAATCTGAAATCTTTGGTCTGTGATTCTGTGAGATGTCATGGAGCCTTTTCAGACAGGACATACTTATCCTTCCAGGCATTCTGGAACACGACCTACTTCCAGTATTTCTGGTTGCTCACTAAGAAAATACCTTCTAAGTCTCAGCATTCTCAGGACATGCCAAATCAAAATGTCTCGGTGGGATTTTCTCAGGCTAAAAATCAAAATCTTATTTTAGCAAGAGTTCACATCAATTATCTTTCAATTGCATTTCTCAGTGTGAAAATAGGACCAAACCACAACTATGTAGGAATTTCAGATAAAAACAAACCCAAACATGATAAGGAAACTATGTGAGTTATTTCTTCTTACCCTATCATAGGAAAGGACTATAAATTTCTTAGCACAGCGCTGCTCTGTCAGCTCAGGGGACACTAACAGCCATGGACACGCATGCATGCATTTGCTTTCTATGAAGGGTTGGAAGATTGACCATACACGTAATGTGGCCCTAATGGAGACCTCACCTACAATTCTGTGTCCAGTTCTGGAGCCCCCAGCGCAAGAAGGTCACAGAACTGTTGAAGTGAGTCCAGAGGAGGCCACAAGGATGATTAGAAGGCTGGACCACCTCTCCTGTGAAGACAGGCTGAGGGAGTTGGGGCTGTTCAGCCTGGAGAAGAGAAGTCTCTGGGGGACCTCATAGCAGCCTTCCAGCACCTGAAGCGGGCTCCAGGAAAGCTGGAGAGGGACTTTGTCCAATGGACACTAGTGATAGGACAAGGAGAATGGTTTAAAGCTACAAGAGCGGAGACTGGGGTCTGATCTTAGGAAGAAGTACCTTCCTGTGAGGGTGCTGAGGCACTGGAACATGGTGCCCAGGGACATTGTGGCTGCTCCATCCCTGGAAGTGTTCAAGGCCAGGTTGGATGGGGCTCCGGGGAACCTGCCCATGGTAGGGGGGTGAGACTGGATCATCTCTGAGGTCCCTTCCAACCTAAACCATTCTGTCATTCTACAACAAGGAAAATCTCAATCTTCATCAGCTTGATCTTTTGGGGTGGATCTATCCATATGATCCAAGGTCTCAAGTTTAACCGATGGTGGTTACAGGCAGCAGACTAGTGTGCAACACCCCCTGTACTGGGGTGTAAGGGAGTGTCAGTTCTGGGAAAAAAAAAGCCCTCCAAAGTGAACCCCCTCACTAATTCTTCCTTCCCAGAGGTAGAAATTGTCCTAACAGAAACCCCACTGTGGATTTTCCACTTCACCGCAGGATCGTACACGATACGATCCGTGGCTGCTTCCTTGCGAGCCCAACGCTCCATGGCAGAACTGAGACACAGCCTAGCTAGTTTGATGACTGTACACTGAGCTGCCATTGGAACCAGCCTGCCTGAACAGAGAACTCCACCACACTGTAGGGTTACACAAGTTAAACATTAAAATCTGGCTCTACTCTCTCTATTGTTCTTTGTGCTCAGATGGAAAAAAATATCCTTCTGAAACCTGCCCAGAGCAGGCAAGGAGAGCCAGGTGTCAGCAAAGGTTCTTCTACTCTCTAAAATACCTGCAGTGAAATCAGGGAAGTCCCTTCTCCCTAAAACTTGTCACTAGTTATTCACTAGAGGCCGTGGTCCAAGGGCACATTACATAATCTATGGATTCTATCTGCATGGGACCTGTGTTGTGGGGTCTCAGGTATGAACTGGGGGTGCCCTCGAGGAAATTCACATGGCCTCCAAGAATGACTTTGCTAACATCTTGATTTGTTTGACTGAACCTAGGAAACCACAGTCCTTCTCCGAGAAACTCCTGTGACACATGTCCTGATACGGGTTCAAAGGTTCTCTGTGGCTGTCTATAGCTTGTTTAGCCCTGACAGAGGGTTCTGTATAACCCCCCAGTCTGTGGAGTCAAAATGTTAGTGTGGAATGAGAAAGAAGGGACACCACCAACTGATTCCAGCTCTTCATTTGGGCCATTTAAGTTGCAGCTTCCTTCCACTCAAACTCTGGGTTTTTTTTTGCTTTTTGAACCCTCTAATGGTTTCTATGAACCACATCCAGCTCAAGTTTCTCAGTGCTAGTTCTTTTTTCACAAGGGGGTGGCAATAGAGACAGCATCTCCTCACAATAAACACCAACACAGAATGACCACACAGTCACTCTTTTCCAAACACACTGCTGACCAAAAGAAAATTGAGCAAGTCCCTGCAAAAGGAGCCATGAGGGGAAGTCAACAAACATCCTAATGGTCCAGAGGCTAAGTCAAAAGAGAGTAACAAACACTACAAATAATTGTACATTCTGAAGAAGCCAAAGAGTTTCCTAAGAATGTTACCACATGATCTACTGGCACCACCTGCAGATGCAGTGCCTCACCCTCTCCAAACTTACTCATTCCTCAAAAAGCTCTTGACCATCTTGAAAGTTTTAACTGACAATGGGATCTGTGTGACCTCCTGGGCTTGTGAAAGTCACTGGTGCCACTCAAGACTGGAAAAGCTAATGCCTAAATTAGGGAAGAAACTTTCCTCTCCTTTTCCTCTCTTCTGCTTGTAATAAACTGGACAAAGCAAACTGGGTACACTGGTTTCTTTACAGTCATCCAATGGGAAACCACAAATTCCCAAGTGCACTTAACAAGGAAAGCAGCCAAAAGCAAATCCTTCAACATCCTTCATCCAAAAGTAACATCTTAATGCTGGCACAATTCAGATCTTGCTTGCTGAACAGTAAAGCTGAATTCTTGGTTTCAAGGAACTTGAAACCCTGGCTTGGAGTTTCAAGGAACTCCAATCCCTAAAACACTATTTTAAGTTCTGCAAAACAACCACAGCCAGCTGCTTCAGGGTCTAAAATAAAAATAAGATGTGCAACTAGGATTTTCTCAGAGATCAGACCGTGCAAAGAGCTCTGACAGAAACTGCAGACATTATCATAAGTTGTTTTTAAATACAGCACCCACAGGCTCCCCAGTGAGAGCCTACTCAGAGCAGTATGTTCCTACTGTCTTCTGCTGTACCCGCAGCAAATCTCAAGCAGGAGACATTGAATTTTGACAGCTGGGAAGCCAGAGCTGAACTAAACCACATAAACAAGAAAACATCATACTGCCGAGAAACAGCAAGAAAAGGTCCAACTATCAAAATATTTCTTCTTGCTTCTCCTGGTAGCGTTCAGAGCTTTCTTCTACCTCACACAGGTCTCAAATTATTTCTTCTCACTAACATGTCTTGTTATTCCTCCAGTGCAAGAGTGCTTACAGCTGTCAACACAGCCAGGTTCTGAGACAGCTGATGGTTAAGAGCAAAGAGTCACTCTCCAGTCTGGCACAGAATTAAACCCACAACTTCCCACACTTAGGTACTCCACCGAATAAATGAGATTCACCAAATCCCCCAGTTGTTCACGGTATAGGAAATCCTGGACTCACTAGCTGAACACTGAGTTTCAAACCTGTTTCTAAACCTACACTTTGGTCGTGACTCCTGCATTCAGTAAATACTCTCATTTCACAGAAGGGAGCAGCTTTAGGGAGCTGCAGTCAAAGAAGGAAAACCTGAAGGAATTAAGATTTGCTGTGAAACAGAGTATTACCAGGAATCGCTCCTCTTTTTCCAGCCAGCGCTGATCCTCTTCCATCTCTTGCTGTTGTCGTATCAATCTCTCCTCCATGAGATGTGTGGGTAGAACCTGGCCCATTCCTCTTACATCCAACGTGCCCGAATCCTACAAACCAGAGGAAACTGATTCAGTCTCACAACTTAAAATTCATAAGTATAGCTGCAAGAACTTACAGATTATAAAATAATAGATATTTTATTGCCCAAACGCACAGCAGCAGCCAAGCAGAGTTCCTTCAACTCCTGAACTGAACCAGACCATGAGAAGAAACTCTTTCCAGCTACAGTTTATCTGCCCTGCTCCTCATTACTGGAACCAAAACGATGTGAAAAATTCTGGTTTGTTTTCCAGCAACACTGTAATTCCATATATCTCACTTCATTCAAACTTGGACAACACACTCAGATTTTTCAGCTTTTTTTTCTTGTTCTTGAGCAATACTGTAAGTAGCCCAAACAAATATACAGCTCTGCTCAGCCCCAGCTGACACTTGCAGCACATGACACAAACATTTAGAAGAGATTTTTGAACAAGTTTTCACGAAGGTCTAAAGCTTACAGAACACTCCATAGCCCACATCCCAGTGCTGCCTGGAAATCATCAGTGAGCAGTGTGTAATCCAGGAGTTTTAAAAGCCAAGGGCAGCTGGGTAACAAATGCTGCTGAGATTGTTTTTAGGCAACTAACCTCTCAAGCTTTTGGGAAAACTGGCTGTGACTTATGATGAAAATGTGCAAAGTGTTCACATGCTGCCACCAATGCTTTATTTGAGGATAACTCAATTAGACTGTTTCTAGAGTCAATAATCTACAAGCAATGTTGAACTGCTTGAGACTGCAACCCTTCACTGCAGACAATGTGACCAACAGCAGCGCCGTGGCAAGTCACAATAGCAGAATACAGGCCACACCTCAAGTGTTGAGTTCTGGGTACCTCACTACAAGAAGGACATTGAAGGGCTGGAGTGGGTCCAAAGAAGGGCAACAAGTTTGGTGAAGGGTCTGGAGAAAAAAACCTGATGAGGAGCAGCTGAGGGAGCTGGGATTGGGCAGTCTGAAGAAAAGGAGGCTGAGGGGAGACCATACTGCTGTCTACAACTGCCTCAAATTCAAGAGGTTGCAGAGTGGTGGGGGTTGGTCTCTTCTGACAAGTCACAAGTGACAGGACAAGAGGAAATGGCCTCAAGTTGCACCGGGGGAGATTTAGGTTGGACATTAGGAAAAACTTCTTCATGGAAAGGGCCATCAGGCCTTGGAACAGGCTGCCCAGCGAGGGACTTGAATTGCCATCCCTGGACATGTTTGAAAGTTGTGGACATCTGGAACTTAGGGCCATAGTTTCGAGGTGCGTTTGGGAGAGTTGGGTTAATGGTTGGAGCCAATGATCTTAAGAGTCTTTTCCAACCTAAAGGACATTATGATTCTAAATGGCCAAATCAACCAAGAGTAGGCAGAGACAAATCAAAGCCTTGGTAACCTATCTGAGGGTAAAGCTTCAGTTATCACTGAGATGTTTATCAGAGGCCTGGGGAACAGAACAGTGGTTAGAGAGGAAAAATGGGTTTGTGACAGAAGGTGTATGAAGTGAATCTTTGTGGGAGGATGATATGGAATGAAAGAAGTATGCAGTAATGGAGGAGAACAGGAAAAAAAACAACAGAAGGTCAACAGGAGAGTTAAGTCGCTGTTTCTTGCAGCAGCTCTGAGGCCGGAAAGCACCCAACAGGAACACAACTCACAAACAGCTCTGCAGACCTTTTCATTTGTTGTTCTGGGTAAATTAGGAAGAAGCCTCACACTCTTTAGCTATGCTGGAAATGTTTTATACAGTAAATGAAGCAAGATATTTTTACATGATTGTGCCCATCTCTATCAACATCACTAAGTTTCAGCAGCCTTCTTTTAATAAAGTATTTGCTCTCATTCACTCGGTTATGGCAATAAGCACTAATAACTTCATCCAGAATTTGTGTGGAGTTCACATTTTGTCCAATTCCTCCATTGGAGGACTGCTTTCCAAAAGAATAGAGCTCAGGCCATGACTCCCATCCCACTGCAGTAAGGCAATTAAAAAAAACAGCAGAGAAACACTTCATTTTCCTACAATAATCTCCAGATGTACCCAGACAATATAAATTCAGTGCACAGAGTGCAACCACAGACATGACAGCTGATGATACCTCCATGTTTGGTTGCCACACTGATACTTCCTGAGGCCGATGGTTCCAGGAATCTGTTTGATCCAAGAGAGAAGCCTGCCCAGGGTAGATGCTGCCTGCCATGGCTGGTATCCCATGAGAACCAGGGTAGCCCGACACCTGTGGGGTTTAAAAACAAAAAATTAAAAACAGTGACATGAACAATCTAGACTTCCCCACAGAGAAGCTGTGTGACATGATTTGGTCGACCTGGCAGTGCTGGATCAATGGATGGACTTCATGCTCTGCAAGGTCTCTTCCAACCAAAAGGATTTTGTGATAACCAGTAGCTCCCCGCCCCAAAGGAGCAAATATGACAGCACAGAGACAACTTAATTTGAATTAAGTCAGTCACTGGGAACAAGGAGGGGAAGCATGATCAGAAGAAGACAAGCCAAAATAGGACACAAACTCTCTTTTCTAAGTGTTTGAGGCTGCCTCAAAGGCCTTTAGGATAACTATACGTACAAAAATGTTACTTTTGATGGTAACAAACTGTTTGAGGATGCTTATCAGAACAGGTATGTTTTCATTCCCACAGCCAAGAGGATCAAAGTCCTCTGACGAGCAGAAATAAACCTACTGACAGATTTCCAAGAGCAACATACACAGAGCTTAGGAACCTGCAAACACCGCACTACAGAGCCACATAAAAATGGACCCCCTGGTGTATCTTACAAGCAGAAGTGTTGACTGGCAGCGTGTAATTAGTGTGTGTAGCTGCACGGCCCGAGAGCTTCTCTGCAGGAAAAATCAAAGTAGTTTTAATGTGTCTGAAACACTCATCAAAACAATGGAGAAAAAAACCATCTTGACCAAGACTTCTGGATATGGCTGCAGCTCTGAACAGACCCAAGAATGACCAAGGTTCTTTGGTGATGAACTTTTGTAAATGTTTTCAGCAGCATTACAGAATTTCAACCTGTGGGCATATGATGTGGATCAAAAGGTGACTACCAGCCAACAGAAGACGGAAGCGTTTCAGGAAAACTCAAGGCAAACGCACCAGTTAAAGCCATTTAAAGTTCCAAATGTTCCTTCATTACATACAGAGTTGTCTGATGTGCTTCACTGTACTTTTAGCAATTTGAGCACCGTATCAGACACGACAATACTTGCCCTCTGGAGAAGTAAGTACCACTTTCAGTCCAGGATTTGCTCTAATGTAAAACCAAACCCATCTAGCAGAACTCAAACTAAACTGCGAAAGAAGAGAGTTCATCCCACCACTTCCTGTGCGACTTGGTCTAGGTGATCCTGCTGTGGCAGGAGGATTGAACTAGATGATCTTTGGAGGTCCCTTCCAATCCCTAATGATTCTATGAGTTATAAACTCCCCCACGTTTGAAAAAACAAAAAAAGTATAGTGTTAAATGTAGTACCTGGTAGTGATTTGGCTGTACCATGTGCTGAGGACTTGGATAAAACCCTTCGCTGGATCTTGGACTGGGGTAACCAGGCCTGCTGGGCTGTAAATGTAAAGGAATGTTTAGATAATTTAGAAACATATTTGTGCTTTCATGAAGAAAAAAAATGTTATGTTGCTTTAGGACCACCCCCAGCCCAGTGACGGAGGTGACACTATAGAATTGTCCTAGGTACCTGCCCTTGAGGGATGGGCTAGGTGAGGAGATAGAAGGGTTAGTAACCGAAAGACTTGCCTCTTTGGACTGAAGTCTTTCTACCCCAGTACCCTCATCCCCACCCCCCTTCTCAGGGTGGTGGTAGTGGGGAGACTGCTCGCAGCAGCTTGCTGGGGCTTGCCATGGCTCCCTCCCCTGCTTCCCTCATCAGAGACAGGACGGAGGAGGCTCAGTGGGTCCACTCTGCTACGGCAGGATGGAGGATGGCGGCCTTGCTCCACCGTGGGGAAGTATGTGGTGGCTCTGACCCTGGCCCAGCCCAGCCCTGCTCTGCCATGGGTAGGAATGCAGCAGCTCCGCACAGACCGGAGAAGCAAGACCTTAGTGCCATCACCCCCCACCACGGAGCAGCCGTTCAGCAACTCGCGATGACTTAAAGGGATTCCTCTTTTTTCCCCTGGAACTGAGACAGGAGGAGAGAGGAGACGGGAGGGTTATGGAACCCTCTCAGCCACGTTTGCAGAGTGTGTGGGGTGCCCCTGCTGACACAGCCATGCAATTGGTGTCCACCTTGCTCCTGCACGTGGCCGGGGCCATGCCGCCACCGCCATCTTAGAGAGCACTGGTCAGCCGGAAGAGAGACTGTTTGTCACTTCTGCTGCTGAGGAAAACTGGGGATGCTGGAGTATTGGGGAGAACTCCTCCATGCTTAGCTGAAGAAAGCAGAAGGACTCAAGAATCCTTAAACCTTGGGCATGAAAGACAAGACTCTGGGTTCTTTGTTTGAAAGCATGTCTCCTGCACCGAGGGATGCAGTTCAAGTGATGAGGAATCAGGGCTGCCTGATGAGTGTTGAGCTGAAGAAGCTACGCTGAAGAATGAAGAATTCACCAGTCTGGACAGCCGAGGGTCCCGCTGTTCACAGGCAGGGGTGACACATGAATAATAGAGAGGGTGGTGGTACTTGTCTCTCCTTGACTGATCGTCTCTTTTCCCCCAGGTCTCTAATGTGGAAAAACCCAAGGACCAACACAATAGTGATCTCCCATTGTATTTCACTCAGAATATTTGATGGAATTTGTGTGCACTAACTTGCTTAACCTTTTCCTCTTTTCTGTATACGGTTATAGAGTTAATAAACCCTTTTCCATTTTCCCTAAGCTACCCATTGCCTGGCAAATTCTATCACAGATCTCATCAAGACCTAACTGCTTGGTTTTCTTTTCCTTTATCTTTAATTGTGGGCTTGAACCCACCACACATTAGTAACACTCTTTTTAATCAACTAAAATGAAGTTGTCCTCGAGTTTTGCTTGGAAATGGAAGCAGCTGAATTGTTGGCTAGGGATGTGGATCAGAAACGCCTAATCTCTGTCAGTTTGTTGTGCTGATTTAATTGCTTGCACTAAATGACCTGCTTGCACTAAACGACCACTAAAGAGGCCATCAGCTAAGAACACAGTTCTTAAATCAAGCTTCGAGGTGCAAATGCATAGTTTCTGAGCTCAACCACCACACTACCTTAAGACTGCAGAATTTTATCACAAATTTAAGAAAAATGTTATCGTTGTGCAGTGGGCTACTGTCTCTCTCAGGCTCCTCACAGAAATACTGTGAGACACAAGCAATCTCACAGCACAAACTGTGATACCTGTGTTATTTGAGAACTGTGCGTGAGCTTGAGGCTATAAATAAACTGGAGTTTAAGTGCTATAAAGACCCAAAATGTCTCTAATGGATTGATTAAGAAAAGAGTTTTCCTTGTTAGGAAATTAAATAGTATCTTAGAGATATTTAAAATCTCATTCTGCAGGTGGACTACCTGCAGAACACATCAATCACAGCCAAACAGGCCAGGCAAGTAATGGAACAAAATTCAGTGTAAACAAAAGCACACAAGCTCCTTGGCAGCACAGTCCTCATTTTCTGTCCACAAGGAAAAAGCACTTACATTACTTCTCTCTGCCCTGCTGTAAACAAATTTCACTCTGCTCTCACGGGCTAATGTTCTGTATGAGTGCAACATTAATTAAGAATTAAAAAAGGCCAGGAAATAATGTTGTGGCAGCTAAGGCAGAGCCTTACAAATGAAACAGGAATCAGAGAACTGTTAGCGTACTGTTATAGCCAGGATAAGTACAGCTGGGTTATTTCAGACAAGTATTAGCAGAACATGACACATTTAGCCGCTGTTTGAACAAACCCATCAAAGGAGGCTTTGAACAAATAAGTTGGGGAAAAAAGGGGAGTTTTGGTTTGTTTTTTAAACACATATAATTTGCATTCCAGCTACCTTGGGAGGAGCTTCATCTGATCCTCCTGAGTCCCAGGATACTGTGACTTGTCGCCTGGATTCCATTCTCATGCGTTCTTCTTGCTGCAGCTTCTCCTCCTCCAGTATTGTACTAAGAAAAACATACTACATTTAAGTAAAACTCCAGTTCAGGTCTAACAAACCTCTCCAAGAGCTCTTGCATTTTTTTCAGACTAATGAACAATAATCCAAGAAAGTGACCAAATACTGAAACACACACTTCTTCTATATATACTGGTTTGGTTTCTGAAAACCAGTATCAGGAAGAAGTACTTCAGTAGGATTCCTTCCACAACAGCAGCAGCAATGAGTATAGAGAAAAGCTGTGGTTGATCTTGTACAAAAAATTGACTTTTTGTCATGTTAACAGTTCTTCTGATGTGTAATTACACCAAGAAAGCCTCAAAGACTTTGAATCCAGCACTCATTTCACAAAAAACTTAATTTTTACAAGGAAAATAATCCACTGAACTGCTGCAAAGGCTCAAACCAAACAGAAAATGTTCTGCACTGAAACTCAAGAGCTTCAGATCACTAATTTTTTTTTCTTTTTTTTAAGTAAAGCAGTAAAAAACGACTTTAAATACCATAACACCAGCTCTTACATTCAGCAAACTAATTTAGCAAAACAGAAATACCTGACAGCTTCACTCAGCTTCTAAACATTCACGTCAAATGGCGACACTTTCAACAAAGTAGGAGACAGCAGTAAAACCAGTTCACTACTTACCGCTGCTCTGCCTAGTTAAAAGCCTGTTTGAAGCTCAACGTGATACTGCTGCCCCCACAGCAGCCTCCTCCCCGCTCTGCTATGTGGATTATTAATGTTGGAGATTTGCCATTTGAAAAATACTCAGAATGAAGCCCTTGGAAAAGGGAGCTGTGAGCTGCTTCAAGCCGCGTGTGCTACACAGACAGGCTGGAGGTGGGAGCAGGGCAGATTATGCATGTCTCGCTATCCCCAGCACGAAAGATGTGGAGGAGCTATTCCAGCTTCTTTATCACTCACAAGAGTTTCTAGAAACAAAGCGAGGCTCTGAGTTTATAATCGTCTGCTAAATAACCACCCAGAATTACTCATGCAGGGGATGAGATCAACCGCAGCAATCGGGTCTAATCTTGGAACGTTTCTGCTTATTTCAAGAAGAAATTCCTGCTTGGTTGGAGATGAGGACTTTGCTTTTCTTACTCAGCCAATAAAAAAAATCAATCTATGCCACTTCTAAACAGCAGAGAATTAATCTCGTCTCGCTGAAGCTACCCGGGGTTTATAAGTATTGCTGCAATTTCCATCCATCACTTCTGAAGTAACACAAGAATGTGGAATGAAAACAGTATCAGAAGAGTAATTTGCAAAAGTCACCCTGATAAAACCACCACAGAAACACAGCCACAGCTCAATGGAGGCAGCTAAAAAGAGCAAATCCTTCTGTTTAACCCCTCTCTTTCTTCAGAATAAGGAAAATGGGGTATTTTCTACTCAAAACCACGAAGAACATATGTAGAGCAAATTCTTTTGTTTAACCTCTCTCTTCCTCCAGAATAAGGAAACTGCAGTGTTTTCTACTCAAAACCATGAAGAACCAGCAAACCCCCATTTCAAAGCCAGCTTACATTTCAGACACTCAGCATGAATTTTTGTGTAGCATGAGAAAGGAGCCAGGGTGATCTAGAGCCATGAACCATCACTACGCTATTTCACAAAATACCTCAAGTTTTACAGCAAACCAAGAAGAGACAACAAACAACAATCCACCCAGACACCGCCTGGATCAGACTGACTATTAATCGACTACTGATCGGGCTGCTGCTCTCCCATGAGCGCGCGAACGTTACACGAGCTGGCTCAAAGCAGCAGCCTGAATTCAGAAGGTTTACTGACTGTTTGGGGCCATGCATGTGATCTGTCACAGCACAGACCGGGCCTTCCAGAACAAGGAACGGAACACCAGTATCTCTCTGCTTTGCTAGGGATGCCACGATCTGCTGCGTCAAGGTATCCCCAGCAGTGTCATTAACTACAACCCCATCCCTGGAATGACAAACGACTTGTTTTCTGCAACAGAAGCTCAGCTTTTTGTGTCCCAACTCTAAGTCACAGAATCACAGGTTGGAAAGAACCTCAGAGTTCACTCAATCCCACCCCCCTGCCATTGGCAGGGACATCTCTCACTAGACCAGGTTGCCCAGAGGCCCATCCAACCTGGCCAACACTTGCAGAGATAGAGCAGCCACAACCTCCTTGAGCAGCCTGTTCCAGTGCCTCAGCACCCTCACAGGGAGGAACTTACTTCCTAAGATCTAATCTAAATCTCCCTTCTTCTAGTTTGAAACCATCCCCCTTGTCTTATCACTAAAGCCACTCATAAAAATTCATTCCACCCTTCTCTTTGGTCGCTCGTGTCATCAGGAGTTTCCTTCCCCCAGTCAGTAACCTGGTCAAAGGCTGATCAGCCACAGCAGAATCTGCACTTGGATGCCCTTGAGCGCTGTTGACAAGAATATGAACTAGAAAAGGCTCTGAGAATCATAATTCCAAAAAACTAAAAATATAAACGACTCACAGAAATGTCTTTGTTTTCACAAAGGGAAGGCCAATCCATAGATGGAGCAAAAGCTTGCCAAGAGATATTTTTGACCTTGTCTCAGAGCAGCTGCTCAAGTAGTTTATCACAACTTGCAGAAGGTCAGGGAAGTCAGATCTAGGCATATTTTCCCAAACTGCACATATTTTTAGCAGCAGATTGGAGCAAGCAGAGCAGTATCTCTGCTCATCTGATTGTTCTGGCAAATCTTGAGGTAGCACAGACAGACTGAACTCATCTTCTTGGCTAGGTTAAGTCTGGTAAAAAATCTCAACTTCATTTATAAAGCATCCACAATTGCTCAGTGATGCTGAAAAAGAAGCACTAGGAGCTTCAATGTAGGAACATCTGAAAGACTACATCACATCCTCATGTTTCAAAAGGCACAGCAATGCCAGTGTCTGCTGCTACGGTGGGGCAGTAACCTGCAGAAGTGCTGACCTTTTACAAGCAGACTTTTCATTTGTGGTCTTTGCACCAGAAAATGCAAAGCTGGATGCAGATAAACCTCTCATCACTTCTTACACTACTTCTTTACCATTCTGTCATTCTTTTTAGAGCCATATTTGACGTGACCTGCAGCATGAGGATGCTAGTGGGGTCATCCAGTCTGTTCAAACCTGCAGTGCTTTATCAGTGACCAACAGAAGCCACAGCTGACACACAGCAACGACACAAGAGCTGCTTATTTTGCTGGTTTTAGGAGAAAGGGTTAGAGAGGTGCTTTAAACAACATTTACTCCATCACACAGCGAGAACATCATGCAACTACACTAACCTGAAAGGTCAAAATCAAAATCCAACTTGACCTCAAAGGCAAAGTTTTAACAGGACTGCCAACCAAAGGGACACTCAGGGGACCACACCTGGCAAGCACAAGCCTGGGAGCTGACTTGTGCTACTTTAGCAATACACATCTGCAGCGCAGTGAACACAGCCAAGAATTAATGAAATTCAATAATAAACCCATGAATGAGATAGTCTGTGGTTATACCAGTGTATAAATACAGAGCAGTAAGTGCATGGTTGAAATAAGTGGTTAAGAGTCTTCCTAAGGAGCAATGTGAAATTACACATAGCCATTGCGACGAGAAAAGTGATAATACTGCACGATTTGGGTACATTAAACACTTTGCCAAGAGTCTCTTGTGCTTTCATCAGTGCTATTTCAGATGCAGAAAAGAAGGTTTTTTTCCCCAAAGCCATGGACTTTCTCTCATTAAACTAGGGAGAAATGCTGTGGCGCTCTATCACTGACTTAAGCAAACAACTAGTCTACTCTCAGCTTGAAAAGACTAACCTGGAGAGGATCCAGAAGGACCAGCAGCAGCACCACGCAGAAAAGGCCACCAGGGAAACAGCTTGTTTTTGCAAGTTCATGGGAATTTGAGTTTTGAAACATAATCTTTCCGAGCTGCCTGAGACTGCTTCATCACACAGGAATTGGGAACCTTTCCAAGGAGAGGCTGACCCTGTGAGCAGTGCAAGGAAGCCCTAAGGATGTTCATGCTGTCGAACTTCCAGGAGATACAGCTTACCATTCAGTGGCAGAAGACTATTTGCTTTGGTGGGAAGAGTGTAAAACCTAGAGTTGCTGGTCTTCCCACACCACTATTACTTTTAATTCTGGATTTAGTCATCATCTCTTGCTGGTGAAATGCTATCCTTACTGGATTTACACATCACAGACATCTTCTAGTCACAATTTTTAGGTCTTCATTCTCCTTTCTGTAAGTTATCAGCACAATCTGACTGCAAATTAAAAAGAATCCTCCTTTTCCAGAGCCAACTCCTCCCAATAAAAAATAAGTAGGCGAATTGCCTATTACCCAAAATCACATAACTATGTCCTATTGCAGGGGTCCTCAAACTTTTTAAACAGGGGGCCGGTTCACTGTCCCTCAGACAAGTGTCAGGGGCTGGGCTGTAGTTTGTGCTGCCTGGCTTGTCCTGACTGGGAGCTGGAGGGAGGGAGGGAGAGACGGGGCAGCCACCCACCTCGCTGATGCGGCCACCCCCCTCCTCAGCCCGGCCACGCAGTCGGCAGGAATTGATCTGTGGTGCTCGGTTTCCCCCGCCCCACCTCTGATGTAAATACCGGTGGGCCGCATTGGAGACCCTGGGGGGCCGTATCCAGCCCGTGGGCCAGGGGTTTGAGGACCCCTGTCCTATTGTTTCCTCACAATCCCTCCCCAGCCCTACTATTCCTGCCTTTGTGGTCAACACTGCATAGTCAACAGGATGAGATGCTCTTTGTGAGAAGGGCTACATAATCCTCTGGCTGTGTAAATCAACAGTCTGTCCAAGAGCTCCCAGAGTAACAGAGTGTGGAACCATAGGAAATGTTAAGAAATAGGAAAAAACTTAAAGGTACCAAGTTTTCCATGCAGCTACTCTTAAATAGCATCATACTTATATTAAAATTGCCCCTAATGTTAAACACTTATGAACTATCTTGTACCATAAGCATCCAATGACAGTACAAAAGGATATTATGAAAATAAAACACAAGTCACAAGCTTGAAACAAGCTGTTAAAATGGAACCGAAGAACTTGGTAATGAATTACAGTAAATCCGAGAGTGGATTTACAGGGCACAACACCTACGCATTGCTTGAAACTCAGGCAACATAGACACTGAGCGCTCAAAAACCACCAAAGATGGTGACAAGCATCAACTGTGCCTGCACAACAGCTCCGTGGTGTTTCAAAGTTTAAGTAATGCTCCCATTCATGGCTGGCGAAACGGATAGATGGAAGCTGGAATAAATGATGGCAGAATAAACTAGGGTGTGACCTTAGACTGGTCTCCAAAGCGGGTGCTCGCATTTATCCCAAAAGAAATACCAAGTATTCTATATCCTGGTTTAGAAAGGGCAAAAGAATGTCTGGTTAATGATGATGCATTTATTGCAGGCTCTGCAACTGCACAGACATAGGGCAACTGGTGTGCTACACAGGCTATGGGAATAACTCACTCACCTGATGGCTCATTTATATGAGAAAAAGATACACTCCTGCCCCCCAACCCTTCTCTGCATGCCTGACTAGGTAATCATTCCAAATTCTTTCCACTTGTCTCCCCAAGGGTTGTGGCAGGCAGAACTAAAACGACCAAGAAATTGCTAGTAAACCCAGAGCTTTTCTTGAGGGAAGAGGGTGATTCCTATATCTAGCTGTTTGAAGGTATTGCCTAGTCTAACGTTCTCCACCAGATAAGGTTCAGATTTCCAAAAGAACAGCAACAGCCTGGGCCTCTGAAGATAAAGCTTAATACACTTTGTCTCGCATTTCCCACGGAAAAAAAATACTGTAACAGCAGACAGAGTGAAAATAAATATTTCTGAAGAAGGAAAGGACCTTTCCGAAGTATAACCCTACCTGAGTTGTGCTTTAAGTTCAGTAAACCTGGGTCGTCTACTGGGGTCGTACGCCCAGCACTTGGTCATAAGGCTGTAGAGGGTAGGAGGGCAGTTTGGAGGCATTGGGAGCCGCTCACCGTTCTCAATTCGCCCAATCACATCATTGTTCTTCACTCCCTGGAAGGGCTTTACCCCATGCATTAGGATCTCCCACATACACACACCTGAGAACACAACAGAAAAGCGTACCCCAACATGAACAAACAATAGAACCTGTTAAAAATGAAGAAAGAACCCCCCATTTTGCAGAGCCTATCGATGCCAGTTGTTCTCAGACAAACAGCTTGGGAACCAGTTCTAACTTACGGGCTGGCAGCAGGAGCAGTGACCTGGGGACAGACTCCACACGCCGTACCACGCTGAGCTATTCAGGAGGAAGTGTGACCCAGAGCTGGCTCACAGCAGCCTGGATTCACTACCTTCTACCCACTGCACATCCCAATGGTTGCTCATATTCAAATCTGGCTTTTTATGAGGCAGAATGAGCTGTGTTTGGTTTTTCCCCTTCGACTAGTTCCAGCTGGCCTGTTCCGACATGCAGAGATCATTTTCACTTTGAGGGTGTTTTAACACTGGCGTCAATCCAATTTTTAAGGCCGAAACTATGTAATAAAGCAGTTTCTGTGGAAACTACTTTAAAAGCCCCAAAGGGAGAAAAATGGCCAGTTTGTCAGTTTAGGATTGGCCAGGATGTTCCATATACTCCATTTTTCTGACTGTACAAGAGACTGCTCAAGCTATTGTAAAGCTGCTACAGCTTTCACCTAAAACTATTTAAATGTGATTTCGTAAAGAGAGTGAATTCTTATTCGACTGTCCTGCTGCAATTTAAAGTCTCATCACTCTAGTTTCTTTAAGCAGCCTCTCCTTGTTCTGCCTGTTCAGACCAGCAGTCTGAGCACAGCTCATCTAAATACTTGTGTATTTAGGAAAAAAGGATCAAGGCTTTAGGCTATGCCCTTTCACTCTTTTTGTCAGCCTCTGGCTGTATTTTGTGAGCTGGGAAGAGCTATCGAAGGTAAATGAAGTGGGAATCTAGCATTAAGGATCTGAAAGCAGGACACTACACAGGCTGATCTAAGCATTAAGCAATGAAGGAGGCACAGTCCCGTGACAGTGAAAACAGAAAATAGCCATGTTATAACAAAAAGAAATCAGAGAGGAAAAAGCAACAGTAAAAAACCCTAAAAAGCTCCATTATGACTCTGAGCTCCTTGCACATTCACCTTTCTTGGCTTCTCTAGGGGCGAAATTCACGTGAAACTTTAGTTTTACTGAGTAAAGGAAAGAAAAATACAGAAATGCAAAATATGGTGGAAGAAACTGGATTTTTAGAAAGCAGAGGAAATACAGTGCCAGATAGCTGGACACTCTTGATTTACAGCAGCTACAATGAGACAGCATTTGGTATTCACCTACCAAACATCCACACATCGCTTGCTGAGGTAAACCGTCGGAAGTTGATTGACTCTGGAGCCATCCATTTGATAGGCAACTTTCCTTTGGAAGCTGCAGAGACAACAAGACAAGGCAGCCTTTTAGTCCAACTACTGAGCTCAACCACAGGTTTTGTTTCCAGTGAAATAAACTGGGGCAAAACCCAAGTCCAGCACTTCAACTATCTAATTTTGTAGAAAGCACTTGATGATTATTCCTAAGAAGGTACAGTAGGCTAGCTGGCCCTACACAAAAGAGAAAAAAGAATAAAAAAAAAAAGCAAAATACAGCTCCAAACCTCCCAGTGAAGCCCCCAACAACAAACCCCAAGAGCACACCAAGAACCAGTCAAGTATTCCCCCTCTCTTCTCAGCAATTAAAACAATTATACATTGCTCACAGTGATAAGAGACAACTGAAACAAGGAGTGGAAGGGGACAGATAAAGGACATTTTAAAATGTATGACTGAAAGTAGAAATATATTGAAGATTTATGACTACCTGGTTTCATATTATCAGTAATACACAGCACAGTATGGTGAATATATGAATATATGTATGATTCATACACACAGCAGAGTGCAAATGCTGCTGTCTCGAACCTTAAGTGCTATCTCTGTTCTCCTGCTGTATTTCCCATATCTCAGGCACTACAGGCTATCTCACAGGTGCTGCAACCACTTAATACCAGTACTGCATCCAAAATAGGGGAAAAGTAGGCTGCAATGAGTTTTTGAATTTAATTTCCCTAGTCCAGTAGTATGTGAAGTACAGAGCATACAGTGAGAGCACAAACTCAAAATGTGTCAGTCTCACAGAACCATAAAATCATTCAGGTTGGGAAAGACACCTGGGATCTAACCATCAATTCTACTCTACAAGTTCCCTACAGTAAGTAACCTTGAACTCACTGTAGGTTACCCATGCTATGCTGTGAATTGGAATATTATCTCAAATAGGCCTTGAAAAAGGATAATCTAAGAAAGCCTTTTAGGCTTGTCTTAAAAAGCAAAGTTTTACCTATACACGAATGTACTAACTTTGCAACTTATCTCAGACCCTGTCATTCTTCTCCTTATGGATATTTGCAGTATGCGTGTTAAAATGTGAACCATTTGTCTTCACATAAAAACACAGCAGTTGGAACATCTTGTTAATTCCTTCTGACAAGAAACTCTGTGCCATGAGCAGTAACTGTGTCTTAATTGGCCAACAAGAAGGATCCAGAGGATCAACTCACCTTTATAGTAAGTACTGTCTTCCATGTATCGTGATAAGCCAAAGTCACCCAATTTCACACAGTCGGTGGCAGACACCAGCACATTTCTAGCAGCAATATCCCTGCCAAGGACATGAAATGGTACTTATACACTTCTAAAACATCCAATTATCATTTGAAAATAACTGAAACCCAGAAGTACCAAGCAATTTTGAAAGGAATTAATGATTTTTCTAGCCATGGATTGGGTGTGCACGTACAGCAAATGACAACTACCTGACTTCTGATTCTGATAAAAGCTTGCAGAAGTGCTGCAGTACACCTTATCCTAGTCAGTAACTGCAGAATGGTTTGGGTTGGAAGGGACCCCAGACATCATCTAGTTCCAGCTGCCTGCCACAACGACGGACACCGCTCACTAGATCAGGTTTCCCAGAGCCCCATCCAACCTGGCCTTGAACACTTCCAGTGATGGAGCAGCCCCAACCTCCATGGGCAACCTCTTCCAGTGCCTCAGCACTGTCACAGGGAGGAATCTCTTCCTTACATCTTATCTAAATCTCCCATTTTCTAGTTTGAAACCAACCCCCTATCAGTAGGGTCCCTTGTAAAAAGCAGTAACTCTCATCTGAAAGTATAAACATCAATGTCAGCACCAGAGGAATACGGTATTTATCTCCAGGTATCTAAATATCCCACACCAACAACCTCTGTCAATCAGAACTGATGGAAAGCAGAAAACCTGCCTCCCAACTCTGAAATAGTAAGGGATTGGTTTAAGAACTCAGTTCTGTACTAAGCATTTCCATAAGGAGCTCAGTTTTCAGTGATGCCACAGGGATTAAGAATAGAGTTGGGCATCTTTCTCCCAGGTCCTTCTCCACCAGGCAGCTCTCCAGCCACTCTTCTCCAAGCCTGTAGTGTTGCTGGGGGTTGTTGTGACCAAAGTGCATGACCCTAACCCAGCACTTGGCCTTGTTATGATAATGGGAGTGCTGTCAACGTTTCACTGAGTATGACAATAAGCTAAAAATCAAATCTCTTTTCCCTCAATCACTCCTGTTCAAAATCAAGGGATACAATGCAAAACACATCTAGAAGGATATTGACGTTCACTTTGTGGTTAAGCAAGTAACTTGTCTTTTATAAACATTTTTCTTTTCCCTGTTCCTTACTGCATAAGCTGGCTACCCTTTGTTCTGTTTTTCTGTATTGGAAAATTAAGGTGACTTGCTGCTTTAAAAACCATTGTAACCACAAAGCAACAGCTCAATTCAAATTAAAATCGATTCAGATTCCAATCAGGCACCGTCCCTGTGTCGATCCAAGAACGCGCCAGCAGGGGTCACTCTTGAAAAGGCTGGACCTGCGGTGGAAGAGCTTGGAAAAATATTTGAACTTCTTGCTGTGGAGCTGGACCAGGAAAGTGCAATTTCAGGAGTTTCCGAGTGTTGCTGCTATACCTGACGGCATGCCAACGAAAATTAGCACAAAAGGAAGGCGTCAGAGGAGAGCCCCTATTCCCATACGTACAAAAACATGCACATTCATTGGTGTAAGATCTTACCTATGTACAAATCTTTTGCTTTCCAAGTAAGCAAGTGCTGTGCTGAGCTGGTAAGCATAGAGTATCAGAGAGGCCAGATCCAAGCTGTATTTTCTTACTTGCAAAAACGATCTCAACTTCATGCACAATGAAGGGAAATACAGAAGAGGTTAGGACAAACTTATCAACACATCTGAACAAAGTTTCTCTCCAACTGTAAAGTTTACACAAGTATCTACAGCAATGACTCCTCCTAAGATTGTGTGAAACAAGAAAATCACTTGTCATGAAGAAATCTGACTCTGGATTAAATTTAAGTTACTTTTTTTTCTCCATGTAAACTGTTACCCAAACAAAAACTTCTGTGCATTGCTCTCAGGTGTCTGCGGCTATTCCACTGTAAAGCTAGTCTCCTAATTAATCACATCAAGGCTTTGAGAAGTTATTTGGGCACTGAGAAGATAATCTATCATTTTTTGACAGAAAATTACTTCACTTCCTCTTTTCCTGCCTTTTAAATTTTTCCTCAGACAACATACTGTAGTTTGTTAATTACGGTACCTCAGCCTCACATGTTCAAAAACACACGGCTCAAAACCCTCCAATTATGGAATCCAAGATCTGGTTTTGTTTATTCCAAAAGAGTAATGAGGAAAGTCACATCATCCAGGGTCTCTGCTGCAGAGACTGCACAGAAAAAAGCCAACCCAGAAGAAATTCAGTGTTCCTAGGGAAAGCCCAGTATTACTCAGGGAGATTTACAGATGTGCCACGAAATCCCAGTTCTTCTGGAAGGTACGTTGGCAAATGCTCTTCAAATGGTATGGTGTTATCATCATCTTGATGCAGGTCAAGCTCTCACTGTGGAGCACCAATTGAATTCTCCGAAAACTAGTACTAAATCACTGTGGTACGAGCTGAGGCAGCTCTTCCCTCAGTGGAGGAGTTAATTCTGCCACTCCAGAGCTCAGAACTCTACACACAAGCACAGTATCACATGTGAGGGGAGTGCCTCTGCCTTAGCATTGAGGGGTGAACGTTTTTATTTGCCCACGGCTCCATGAGGATTTGTCATACCTCTCCCAGTGTGCAGAGCTCCATGATTATCCAGACTGGGTTTTCTGTGATGACTCCAATGAGCTTCACAATGTGAGGATGATCAAACTGACGCATCGTTACTAAAAGGAAACCAAACAAGTGGTATGTAACTTTTTTAAAAAACAAAATGTTAGTTAAGAAACATTTATTCTATGACCACAAAATGTAATTGCATTTCAGGAACTGAAACAACTGCCTGCAAGAAATGTCTGGCTAAGTAATGTTGTGTGGGCAGTGAATCACTGTGAATGGGGCAAGTCAAGGCAGGTTATCCAGCGATTCCGCTCCAGTTCACGGTAACATGATGACCTCTCAGACCAGTACAGGACCAGTTAACCTGTGTCTTACTACTAGAAGAGGAAGAAGAGTATTTATGGTTCAGTGTCTAGAAAAAATGCGTAACTCTACGCCAGGCAGAAATGTATTTTAATCATTATGTTGACATCTCAATTTTATTTCTCATGGACTCAATCAACTTTTCAGCCTTAGCACTGAAGTCATGGTACATTTTATGCAGCTATACATACAAATAATGGAATTGCAGAGTGGCTTGGGTTGGAAGGGACCCCAGACATCCTATAGCTCCAATTGCCCTGCCATGGGCAGGGGCACCTCTCACCAAACCAGGTTGCCCAGAGCCCCATCCAACCTGGCCTTGAACACTTCCAGGGATGGAGCAGCCACAACGTGCCTGGGCACCCTGTTGCAGTGCCTCAACACCTTCACAGTGGGGAATTTCTTCCCAAAATCTTATCTAAATCTGTCTTCTTTCAGTTTAACTACCTCTTGTCCTATCACCACACTCTCACATCTAGACTCTCCAACTTCCCTACCCTTTACATATTCAAAGGCCAAAATACGATGTCCCTGGAGCCTTGTCTACTCCAGCATGAACAAACCCAGCAGTCTCTTCATGATCTTGCTGGGCACACAGGCAAGACTGATCAACCTGTAGTTCCGCTTCTCCAGTCACTGAGCACTTCACCAGACTGACACCACTTTTCAAACGTGACAGATACTGGCATAGCAACTTCATCTGCAGTTCGTTCCGATGTATTTGATCAGGTCCCATTAACTTATGCTCACTCAGGTTCCTGCCCTGGCTTCACTAGTCTGCAGGTCATTACTAGTTTGAAATCAGCCAGGGCAGCTGGCCCACACTGGCTTCCAGGTGAATTCCAGAACAGAAACATCACACTCAGTATAAAAGAGAATCATAGAATCATAGAATCATTGATTTGAATTTCATTGAATCACTGAAGGGAAAGATCATCTAGTCCAATCCGCCTGCAACAGCAGGATCACCTAAACCAAGTCACACAGGAACCCGTCCAGTCGGGTCTTGAACATCTCCAGAGAAGGAGACTCCACAACCCCCCTGGGCAGCCTGTTCCAGTGCTCCGTCACCCT
>VXBP01001325.1:22037-81205 GCA_013400115.1 Rhinopomastus cyanomelas | reverse complement strand
CAGGTTGGTCAAGCATGACTTTCCCTTTGTGAAGCCATGCTGACTGTTCCTAATGACCCTCCTGTCCTTGATGTGCCTGGAAACAGCCTCTAGTACAAAGTGTTCCATCACCTTTCCTGGGATGGAGGTGAGGCTGACCGGTCTACAGTTACCTGGGTCTTCCTTCTTTCCCTTTTTAAAGATTGGGGTGACATTTGCTAATTTCCAGTCCCTAGGCACCTCTCCCGTTTCCCAGGACCTAGCAAAGATGATGGAGAGCGGCCTAGCAATGACTTCCGCCATCTCCCTCAGCACACGCGGGCGAATCCCATCTGGGCCCATGGATTTGTGCACATCCAGTTCGATCAACTTGTTTGCTGATCTTTTCCAAACCAGGAGACAGCATCTTCCAAGAGGGTTTGCAATGGGAACACAACAGAAAGGTAACAACAGACACGAAGCTGAATTAAAAATAAATGAGAAATGGCAAAACTATCATATAAAAATGAAAAGTATTATTTACTGGTTGGCTGCACTGGCGTTTCCTAATCTGTCAAGCTTGAAGTACAATAAGGAGTGTTCAATGAGCAATTATTTTCCGTGTCGTTAAGCAACAGCACCCTACCTTTGACCGTGAAGCTACTATTGTAAGCAACAGTATTTGCTTCTACAACAGCACAAAACATAACTAAAAAAAAATTACAGTACTTTAAGAAAAACCTGACATGCAGAAATAAGAAGCCACTAACTACAAACAAGGATTTTCTGAAAAACTGGAAAACATCCTTGAGCAAAGAAATAAGTCTATGCTACTACACCTGGCCATAAGCAAAGAACTTACTGATGCAATCACAGAACCTTTAAGAAATTCAGAGATTGGACATTAGGAACAAGTTCTTCACTGAAAGAATGGTCAAGTATTGGAAGAGGTTCCAAGCATTGGAAGGGGTTCCCAGCATTGGAAGGGAAGTGGAGGAGTCACCATCCCTGAACTGAGTTTCAAAGACGTTGAGGTGCAGTGCTGAGGGACATGATGTAGTGGTGACCTGGCAGTGCTTGGTTAATAGCTGGACTTGATCTCAAAGATCTCTCCCAACCAAAACAATTGTATGATACTGTAAGTTTCTTTCTGAATTTTCAAAACAGACCTTTCTTAGACATTTTTAGCAACTTTATTAAGAAAGACAACCCCCTCACCTTTTGCAGTAGGATAGTGGAAACAGTGCTATGGTTTTTTAATTCATTAAGGAGAAAGGAGCAAACAGAGGATTAGATCTTGAATATTCCAAAGCTAGTTCTGAAGCCTTGCAGGAGCTGGACATCACTGTCCAGATTAGAAAATCAAAGGAGTCTCATATAACCCAATACATGGGCACTGTAAGGCAGCCTTCTGGAATATACTGCAGATGAAAAGGTCACACTACATATGAGAACAGATTTACATGAGTATCAACAGTTTTTGGCTCAGATGGCTGCAGACTTTACAAGGACCAGCTAGTTATAAAAGCTGCACCAGAAAACTTATCTTAATACTCACAGGCTTCTTGTAAGAACTTTTCTCTAACGCTGTCTGAAGTGCAGTTTTTACATGTTTTGATTGCAACAGCCATAGCTGGGTTTTCCTGAAAGACATTACGGAGAAACAGCTGAAATACAACTCACCAAGCACTCAGCTCTTTAAAATTCCAGAAAAACTGCTTTAGAGAAAATAACTCCTAACTAAAATATCTTTAATTAATTAGATTGCATTAAAATACCGTTGTAACCAAATACCACTACAACAAAGTCACCAAGTGTTAAACATTCACATCTAACATGGCCAGGAAATAATGAATCCCCACAGCACTCAGCAGATGTCACTCAAACAAGTTCTTAATGGGTTGAAATCGGCTGAAGTGTTTTAAAATGAAGTTTCTGCATTAGATATGGGCTTGCTCAAGGCCCAGTATGCTTTCCTTCCAACTGGGAAATCTGGCACTGTTTAATGAGAAAGTTACAAATGACTCTTTCTCTGAAAGTTTACAGGGTCAATCTATGGGCTTTACCTCATCTTTTAAGGCCAGTGAGAGCTGACGATTCAGTTACGTTCTATGTCTGTCCACAACTGCTTTGTTTTAAACCTTCTATGCACAGACATTACCAGAACTAAAGTGGTCTTTGTATTTTGCAGGCTTAAACGTCTATTTTGCAGTTACTCAGCTTTTCATACTGACTTTGACAGCAACTGTTTATTAAAACACTTCCTCATACAAAAATGTGTCCATAAACTGACTGAAAAATGGTGATAAATCAGATTCTTGTATTCAATAGTCAACCCTGGATGAGACCTCTGTAGTGCTGCCAGGTGGACCCTTCACCTGATCTAACAGATAAAGGTTTTGAAACATCTCACAACCAACACTGGCAGCAAAAGGAAGAGTTTCAGTGTCTGTAACCAGCAAAGACTCCAGACCTTTTGCAAAATGAACACAGGAAAAGGCCTGACACCAGAGTTTGGCTGGTATTTTGTTTTCTAACAAGGAGACAAAACAGCGAGGACATATCAGACTGGCAACTCTGCACTGAGCAGCAACTCTTCTAAATGGCATTTTTGGATTAACTCCATAGTAAATCAGCCTGTAAAGACAGTCTTAATGCAGGCTGGTTGTGTTATTTCAGGAGTAACATTTGATCAGAGGTGGAGTCTGCACAGAATAAGAACTTTACCTTTGCCACTATCAGGGGTAAATGAGATTTGTCAGATTTGAATTTGAGGTAATGGAAAAAAGGGCTAGAAACATCCCCTATCTTTTTCAATGTGAGCTCAATCAATCTATCTATCTGATGATGGAAATACTCCCATGTTATTGATACTGATCTTTTATTGTAAAATCTCACAATAGTGTAAGTTACTCGCTGTGACTAGTGCATTAAAATTTAATGCTAACACCTTTCTGTTTTCTCAGATTCAAGTGTCTGAAATGGAGTAAAATTCTGCTACTAAAAGCAATCAGCAGGCTGTCATTAAAAAAACTCAAGACACAGGACAACTGAACAAAATGCTTTCTAATCCAAGAACGGTGAGTTACCGCGTTTTCAAAACAACAGTCCCCCAAAAATGGGTCTTCCACTGATTTTACAGAGCACTAGATTTGCCCAGTGTGCCCCAGGTTCAGTGAAACATCACTCCTCAAGTACTTCTGTTAACTTGGACAGGATTAAATGAAAAACAGGAACTTCCCTTAATGCAAAGTGTATTGGATCTGCTTTTCCACATGAAGGTGGCAGAACAGGCAATTTCTTCAAATGAGAAATAAATCTTTGTTTTACACTTGTAGAACTATGTTATTATTGGCTTGAAAACGATTCAAAGTAAGTAACTATCCAGCTATCATTTGCTTTTCTCCACAAACTTAACCTTTTATCCATTTCAACTGCAATCTTAACCTTTGTGGCTGCAGACTAGAAAACCATAAGCACCAGCCTGAAGCACACCAGTCCCACCAATGTCACTGGTATCACTGCAGTGCCTCTTGTACACTGGGGTTTGCTGGATTGGTCTCCAAGTATTTTATGTCTTTTCTTTCAGGAAAAGGTAGTAACTTTAGCAACATTCAGGCTTCTTTGTGGGAGATATAGTGAGGTGGTCACAGGAGAGACAGACACGTTTATTTAACGTTATTGTCCCTCCATGTCAGGCTGCTGCCTTTCCAGCACAACAGACTGAAATGTCTTCATATTTCAGCACAATTGGCTTCTCCTGACACAGCTGACAGCTTCTGTACTGAATTCTGAACTTAAACCCAGGATGAATGTCCATAAACATTGTTTTAAACTGTAGAAAAGGGTCCAAAGCACCGAACACTCAGTATGGGGTGTATAGGGCAGAACAGGGGGTATACGGATGGGGCTAAAAGCAATGAATTCTCATTCTAATTGAGCTCATCAGCTTTGGTATAGTCCTGAATAATTTACTTGGCTCTGTTCATTCCTTTCCTGAGCTATACAAAATGGGGGCACAGAAGCTAGTTTTCAACTCATCCTGAACATGGGAAATACTCTCTACATGTTATTCAAAAAAATAAATCACCAAATAAATTTTTATTTGCTCTGGAAAACTCACACAAAGGCATCTATCTTGATTATGTTTATTACAAGTAACAAAAAAGAATCACACTTTGAGAGGGGAGGCTTACCGGGCTCACGTAAACTCCTTGGTGTACATCTCCAAACTGCCCTTCCCCGATGCAGCGCCCCAGCTCAATTCTCTCCCTTTGAATTTCATAATCTCTGGCTATAAGAATATAACACACTTCAAATATTAAAATTCTGATGAAGGACACAAAACCAAGCCACACGATACAGAACTCAGAGTAAGTCACTCAAATGTCTCACATATGAACAACTAAGATTAACGCTTGCTGCACACCACCCTGTACAGATGCCACAGAAACACAGTGGAAACCTCTTAAACAAATGTTTGAAGCAAAGCCATGAAAACTGAATAGTGAATTCATTGTATTGAAATTAATTAACTGCTAAGCATTCTTTATTTTAATGCAACAGGCATTAACTGAATCCTTCTTAATCACAACTCGTAAAAGCCAAACAACACAAATAGCTTTGGGCAGTAGCGATTTTATCAAATTACCCATCGTTATCAGCTACAGCCTCGGCACAGATTCCTTTCAGACGCTTAAGAGAAATCCACTATGTGGTAATTTTAGATCTTTGAACCATCAAATGAGCCCAGAGAATTTTTAAAGAGGTAACTGCAAGGAAAAAGTACAGAAACAAGAGGATGGCAAATGAAAACAGCAGAGCAGAATTTTGAGCGCGACACCTCCGTCAGCGTGTAACCAAAGTAAAATCGGCGTGTTTGGTGGGTTTATGCAATTTTGTTAACTTTGTCATTTAACAGACTCAGGATATTACTGACAAAAATGGCTCAGTAATCCAGCAAAACATTTCCATCAATTGCAATTGAATTAACATCATTTGCAATTTAATTTCTAGCAGACATGGGGAAATACTCCAGGAAGAGCAGAAAAGCACGTTCAGTATATGTTTTCACTTTGACTTGTGTTACTCAGAGGAAAAAAAATAATAAAAGTAATCAGCTTATGACTCCATGAGTGATGCCTTTGACTTCATTAACACTAAAAAATGTCATCCAGAGCTGGACAATGAAGTGATAAACGCCTCTGTCTTTTCTTTTTATAAGTACTGCATTTTCCTCTTTAAAATCCCAAAGCTAACGGGTTTAACTATAAATAAATAATGTCTATTAAGTGAAAGTGAAGAGTAAACTTAAAAATTCCACATCATTCCAAACTGCAAGCATACAAGGATGGGTAAAGGGTCTCCTGTTACCTTCATCTATTCCATAGCTTTCTGCAGTGCAATTAAGAGAAAAATCAAACGCTTACTTAGAGCTTCTTAAAATCAAGACAAAGACAAACATTTAAAAACATTGGTTTTTTTTTTTTAAAAAAAAAGAAGAAGAAATATACTGATGCAAGTTTAAGTTTAGATTAGCAGAAGTCACTAGTCTGTTCTTGTGGCCCTTACTGACTTGGTCCTTTGGGGGCTGAACACTTGAGTCCACTTCAAACCACCAAAGGGTTTAATGAATTTGACTTCAGCTCATCTCCCAGGCTTTGAAATGAAGAGGTACTTCAGTGTTCAGCACCATCCAGGACTGGGCCCACAAGCAATTATTTCCCCAATATTTTTAAATTAAAAGCTTTAGAAAAAAATAAAATTCCACCAATTAGTATGTTAAGAAAAAATAAAGGATATAGTTTATCACAGTACAGTTTAGTGGAATCATGCTAAGACTGCAAACACTGTTTATTTCTGGAAAACATATATTCTTGCTTTTCTAATATTTATGGTCAATATATATGTTTTTCAAAACATATATTCTTGCTTTTCAAATGCTTTCCACAGTAGTGGAAACTATGTTGTAAAGACTGAAGTGATCATAAAGCGTTTCCTGCCACACAGGAAACTCTAGAAGTTCTTCAACACATCCATGGTTCTTGAGCAGAACACAGCACCACATTAGCCCCATCTCACACCAACCAAACTCAAAGGTCTTGCAGGTCTGCGTATCAACAGATTTCTAGAGAAATCCTCGGCTGGCAAAAGGCAGCCGCTGCCCACACAAATTTGAAAATCAGAATACTCAACTTTGCTGTTAGAACTGCAATTGAAAATTCTATCATAATTCAAATATGTCCATAAACCAAAATTCTTGTGGTGGCTAATGAAGAATTTTTTTTATTTCAAAGATGAAGACTCAGAAGAACATTAAATTTGTACTTTTGTTACTGAAGTCTTTCATCTTTAACAAAATTGCATGTGGTACAGATGACTTTCCTCTATCACAGAATTTGAGAGCAGCAGGTCTGTCAGAGCAAGAGCGAGATACAGTTAGACACAGATACACAGAAGCTTTCCAAACGGTTTGCTCTTATCACAGAAATCCTATCCATTCCTTCTGTAACTGTTGTATTTGGCAATAAAATAACATAAAAGAATCTCACTGTGAAGTCACAAACAGCAGCAAAACTGAATCTAGTTTTAATTGCTTCAAAACCTGAACATTAAAACCACTGAACTGTGAGATTGGAGAACATCATAAGGAGGTATTTGCACACACAATACTACAGGATCAAATACAAGATTCAGTCCCTGCTAAATGAAAGAAGCTTTTGGCCAGAGAAGCTCTCAAATGTACTTACTTGATGGCATCGTATACGTATCTTCTTCATCTATGATCTCTGCGTAGTCATCAGTCTCTGCAAGGGGAGGAATTGAAGAGTTTCGGGAAAAGCAGATGAAAACAATTCTCCATCACAACATCTCTAGTTTCTCAAGGCTGGTAAGTCACAACCCCCAACCTCACCACTGCTGGGACGCATTTACAACAGCATGAATTGGAGTTGCTCATGCAGAATTCATGGTATGACAATGACCTCAGTGCCAATTTTACTGCATCACACAGATGCATTCAGTAAGGAATAAAAGGAAAGTTCATTTGCATTCAAAAAAGTTCAAGTTCTGTAACTGAAACTTAGCAAAACTGGTGTCTTAAAATCTTTTTAACAGCAGTTTTCACTGCAGTCAGGAAAAAACATTTTTAATGGGTTAAACTGCTTTACCTTCAATAAAGGGTGGGTAATAGTTGGCTAGTTTTTATGGCAGACAGGCAGAACAGACAGTAATGATGTTCCATGGCAGCAACTACCTCCTGTCAGTGTGGCAAGGTGAGATACGTGTCCAGCACAAAGACCTATGAAGTCACACTCTTGCCTTACACCCATTTGGGTCACATTCACCTCAATTTCCTTGTTTAGTGGAAGTTCACCACCAGTTTTGCTGTCAAGAATCAACAAGTCTTGGAATCAACAGTGTTTGAGCACAACCCGTTCTCCCAATTTTCAGAAAAACCTAATGTCTTTGTTTAAAACTTACAACATTTACATCATCATCAAAGTGGTTTAAATAACATCAGTTCCTATTAGGAGGTCCTCCTCTAGGAACCTTGAGTGCTCTAAAGAACCTCCAGTGTGTTCTCTTAACAGTAAGAGAAACTTCTCAGAAGTTAGTAACTTCAGCCCACAATGGGGAGTTAACTTTTTCATTTCAAGGCTGTTAAATTCTACTCACAACTTTAAATCCACAGAAACCTTTAAAGTTTGGTTTCAGTTGATCATTTACTGGGTCACCTCTGAAAGCCAAGATTTCCTCCCCTTTTCCCCATCTGCACTGGAGCACATGGCTATCCCTGCACCTCCTGGCATGAATTCCAGAGATACGGCTTTTTTCGGAGTGGTGAACAGGACTCAGCTACAGTGAGAGCAGAAAGGAGAGGATGATCCCTTCTGGCAGCAGCTCTCAGTTCAACCAACCTCAGCCAACTCTGAAACCAGAGCAAGGCTCATAAATATTAAACACATACATAAATGTGAGGTTTGATTTTCAGACACACAGAATATTCAACAGTTAGCAAACTACAGGTTGCCTATAACCTTTCAAGTCCAACACGCTTCTGTGAGTAAATGTAGCTTTTTCATCCTAAATTGGTGCTACTTCAGTACAATTAGTTATTTTTCTAACTCCTGTGGGAATATAAAGGTCTTGTACCAAAAAAAAAGATCAGGAAATCCTATGCCATTTGACTTTCTGCTCGGTAATTGCTATTTAGGATTCAGAGTCACCCAGTGAAACCTGAATGAATGATGAAGACAGTACACAAGCCTAAACAGACTGGGTATTCTGGAGGCCTTCATATCTTTTGTGGTCCCTACAATATAATCCATTCTTTTTTGTAGATAATAAGTGCCAGTTTGATGTAATCTAGAAGCATCTTTTAGAAAGAAATCTTAGTGTGACACCAATGTGATGGGGATAATCACTCTCCTTCCTTGTTATAGTGGGGCAAGATGCTTTCAACTTTTCAGGTACACTTGGGTTGGTGAGGATGCA
Source organism: Rhinopomastus cyanomelas (assembly GCA_013400115.1). Taxonomy (NCBI): domain Eukaryota; kingdom Metazoa; phylum Chordata; class Aves; order Bucerotiformes; family Rhinopomastidae; genus Rhinopomastus; species Rhinopomastus cyanomelas. The sequence goes on along the minus strand of VXBP01001325.1, from coordinate 72,751 downwards.
AAACAGTGGACTATCTAAACCTATGTGAAAAAGAAATTATAAACATATTTGATAAGAATTTAAAATATTTAGTAACTAGAATGGGTGCACTGGTCTTTAAAACCCCAACATGTTTGTCATACTAGGTAACGGAACAGAGCTCAAAACCAAATGGCTTGGCTTGGCCATCTATTTTAAATTAACAACATTAATTCGTAATAAAAACATTATCAGAACATGGCAGAACCCTTTACATGGTTTTGACAGATCCTGAACCAGCCTGAAACTAAAAGGGTCTTCAGCAGCCAATTCAGATTGATTCAATGTATGCAGTTAACTGAACAAATATTTCCTGTTGCATATTTAACACCGTGGAGAGGAATATATAAGAATTCTGAAAATAATTCCTATGCATATCTGGTGGTGTTTCTGGGAGCCACCAGAAAATTCAGTCAAGGCATCAACACTGATAGGCTCATTCTGCAACAAGATAACTGACTCCATGAGTACTGTCATGTACTATGAGATCATCTGTCAACAGATATTCCAGAACCTACATGGGGTCTAAAGCAGTAATTGCAGGAGATGATGTATCTCTAAAGCCCTTGATAAGTCTAGAAAAACTCAGATGTAAATGTAGAGCCAATTACTGTTGGTCTCTCACATGTTAAAACCAGCAGAGAATCTTTTCACCTGCTGGTCAATCTCAGATTCTTCAAGATGGGAAACAAAATTAGGTTGGTTTTGGACAAAGCCAGTGGTGGTACAGGAGAATGAGACAACTTGAGCTTTTCTAAACCTGAATGCGTTTATTAAAGTGTAGGAGAAAAACTGGAGTAGCTAATCCATTACACTAAACACCTGTCTGACATTTCCCTTGTTACAATTTTGTTCCCATTTATCAGAGCCTGCATTTTACAGAAAGAACATAGGCACCACTAAAAAGCCATGTGGGGTTAGGAGCTAAAATCCAATTTCTGAATTTATGACAGAAAAGAACATCACTTGAGTTGTTACTATTTAAAAAGAAAATCGGGCCAGTGTTACCTTCACTTATATGTGAAGGCCAGAAAGGACATGGAAGTTATGCACCCCCTTTATATTTTACTAAGAACGCCACAAGACTACCTGCCTCACCACCTTTCCTTGATTTTTATGCCCTTTTAGTACCTCCTATTTATAAGAACAAAGATACCTACACTATCAGTAGTAGTAGTTTGATTGTTTCCAACATCAGATGGAATCCTCTAGAAAAATAGCTAAGAACCTCTTTAAAAAAGAACAAAAACCAAAATTCGTTTTCAGCGGATAGAGCAAGTCAATATTCTCTAGAAAAATAGAAGACTTAGAAAGTCTGGAAAAGTTAAATAGTCTGTGCTAGGCTTCGAAGTAAAACATTAAAATCAGTAGTTTGAGTAGATGAAACCTGATTAATACTTCATGTGGCCAATCTACATGAACTTATCTCGTATTGCTTCTCTGGATGCCAGGAGCAGCGGTGGACTCCAGAGCAGGGGGATGTCGCTGTGGCCGCAAAGCAGCACCACAGCACATTCATTTCTCACACGTCACATCCCCCACTCTCCAAATCTGTGACACAATTTCAGTCAAACTGAATGGAGCCTCTTGCAAACCTAGAAACCCACTTTGCGTCATGCCAGAAGCCTCATTGCAAACACATGCAATCCCACAGCCCTGGGGGCTGAAACAGGTCGGTTTTTTCTCCTCTCTTGAGCTTAGCAGAAAGGATTAGTTGCACAGCCTGTAAAATACAGTCTTTATTGGCTACTAGCCAGAGCAGGCTACTTTTTAATGCTCAGTGCATATGGGGTTCATTACAGCAATGTGCATTAAGCGCTACATGGACACATCGGAGTGGCATTTTGCACGTTAGTAACACACAGACTAGAAAACGTATTACCGTCCCCACTAATTTCATCTGCAGATCCAGGTGGCATGCAAGGAAAGAGAAAAACAGAGGGGGAGAGAGAGAAGGGACAGAGAAGGGGGAGGGGAGAATACACTATTAAATTCATGAGTAATTCCAAAGTATTCAGACTGCAGTTACATTATATACCTGACTCAAGAGAAACCAGAAAAGTAGCAGAATTTAAGACTTCTCACCTAAAACCCAAGGGACAGAGATATGTTCTAAGAAGCCTGTAGGTGAAACTCAATTAACAACTTTCAAACACAAATTTGCACCAAAATTGAATTTGGGAGCAGAACTAGATTTCTAGCTTACAACAACAGTTGGCTAAAAAATCTCCTATGGCCAGATGGGCCAGTTCGACTTAACTTTGGGTAACTGGTGGTCACCTGTTCGCTCTCTTGTGCATAAACTGGAACTAACTATCAACTACACAGAGAATATTGCAATTGCAGAAAGGTGAAATTTAAATGAGTGGTAAATGGAGCAACTCTACTGGGAAGCTGTTCAAATGAGCACCATATTCCACATTTATGGCAGCAGCCCTACTTCACATTGATCCCCACAGCACAATCAGATGCACTTTAGACATTATTTATACATAAAAGGAAAAGAAGCATTAATGTTGTGAAAGGAACACACTTAACTACTCCAGTTCTTCTTACGCCTAAACAAAGCCAAACTGGTCCAGAGTGGACGCTGAACCAGTGCGCAGACGAAAGCATCGCTGGGTTCAAGGTTTAATTCATGGGGATCTTAGCTGATGCTTATTGCTGCTATTGGGTTTCACTGGGAAGCATGCTGTGCGTATCAGGGGTCCAAGAATGAAGTGAAAACAGATTAACAAAACCCCCACAGGTATAACAAATGAAATTATCGATGTTTGTCATTGCTTAAAGTCCCCCATAAAAACAGGGATCAGCAAATTTGTTTTGCTGCATGAAAATCCAATTCAACAGGAGCAAAGAGATTGCAGAAATTGAATGACATTATTCTTGGATCTCTGTTTACCTGTGGCTAAAGTAGTAAAATAAAAAAACCAGTAACTGCATTAGTACGTTCAGCTTTTTGAGTTAACAAGGCAGCCCTAGACAAAGAGCAGTGCAGTACCCTTAGGCGACGGCTCATGGGAACAGAAGACGAAAGGGAGAAAGCGTCTAGCTTTCTTTACTTTATGCTGACAGTGATTGACTCCTTTATAAAGAGGCAAGAAAAGAAAAGAAAAGAGAAAAAACAGAAACAAATTATTTGGAAATAAAAGAAAAGAGACTGGAGAGAACATCTACAACGAATGAACATAAAAGTAAAACGATTATGTTACATTTTGGTCTATACAAATGGATATAGAAATGCTGCTGAAACTCTATAGAGGATTCGACATTTTCTTTCAAATTCCTTTCCATAGCAAAGTTATTCTTATTTCAGATTTTAAAAGTAAAAACAGAATCCACTAAAAGATTAACTATATATACTGCATGCACTGACAAACACAAAACTGTCTATCCCAGACGTGTAACCCACCCAAATTCTACTAGACTGTGCTATAAATTCTGATTTAAACGACAGTCATCAGGCTCAAACATGGACCTATTGACTTCCTGAACCCTTAAAAGAACTTCACACAAAGTAAGTATCTCACAGAGCAGGCGTACATAAAACAAGGAAAAAAACCCCCAGTTTCTCTGTCCCGCTGAAACACACCCCTGATGTGTCTATGGATTGAAATTTGCTGCCATTGTTTCATCCTCAGTGCAAACCTGTCTTGCCAACCTGTATTTTAGCTCTCCAGAGATGTTTATGTGGAGCCCCACAGTAATGTCCTTACTGCCCCTTTTGCTAGTCACCATGCCGCAGTCATTTAGTGCTTCTCAAGAGGAGAGCAATTTTTTTTTGAGAAGGGGAAAAATACAAAGAAGCCACAACTGATTTCACAAGGTGAGAAAGAAGGACACAAGATAACACTAAGAATTTGAGGAGAGCCACTCCTTTTTTTTCCTCTTGTTATCTCTTTGCTTCTCTCTGCTCTTGTCTTCTCCTTCTCCATCTCAGGAAACGTTAACGAGTTTAAGAAGCCAATCAACTAAAAAAGTTGCTGACAGTCCTTCCCAGTCCAAATTCATGGGTAACATCCAGTCACCTTGAGTTACCCAGGCTGGAGGTCCAGGTGTTTAGAGAAGCCGAGTATCCCAGAAGCAGCATACGGAGACAGCACACCAGTTAGTGGTAGGAGGAGTGGAGGAAAGGTGGAAGAGGAGAATTACCTTCCAATAATTTCACATTTTTCATAAGATTCTGGAAACATAAAAACCATCAAAGTAGCTAGACTCCTGCCAAAGCACCATCTTTCACAATGTGGTGCAGTTTTTCACGGCAAGATTTTGAGAGAATGGTATACCAAGTGTGCTGAGCCTCTGCCCAGTCTGGAGACTGCGTAGTGAATTTCAGGCATGGATATCTAATGGGTAACATGCTCCTGTGTCCAACTCATTCTTTGCTATGATGACAATTTTAATTTCAAGTTAAAATAACTGGGTGAGATTTAGGAGTTTATCCTAAAGAATCAAAAAGCACCATTATAAAAACTAATGGGGTGATTAAAAAGAAAGATGTGAAAACATATGGGCCATTGCAAATCAATATTGATCAGACTGAAGCCAAAAACTAAAAAGGAGAGGGCAAAATTACTGAGTGAATCAGTAGTTTGGTGTGTATCCTGTTACCACTGTCCTATGGAATTACCTTCCTTTCCTAACACTACACAGCATGAATTTCAGCGCTATCACCCTATCACAAACCTGAGGCACATTCATAAAAACCTTTAACACAGTATGAAAGAAAAGAAGATAATACTACAGCTATTTTAAGGCTACTGAAAAGGTAGTGAAATGAGGATAAAGGAATCCAATACTCCCCACTGAAACACAAGAATGGGTATAGAGTCACTGGAAGCAATGCAAGAGAGCTAAAAGGGAAGAGATGTCTCAACTCCTGACCTGTCATCTGCTCAGGCTACAAAGCTAATTTAAGCTCCAAATGTGGCTGCTCACCCTTACAACTGACACAGGGGTAGCAGAAGCTGACTGCAACCTGACTCACCTGTTCCATGTGAAGAGTGTACTGAAAGGAAAAGGTGGCTTAATTCATCATGTCTATGTCTTGATGCCCTGGGAGACACAACCCAACTCTTTTCTCTTGTCTGAACTCTTCTTTAATGGGTAAAGTTTGTTCACCTCTAATGCCAGCCTACATGGAAGATTTTATCCTAAATTCACAACACCTTCAAGCCTAGCTATGAAGTTTACTTAAGTAAGGGGCTGATTCTACATTAAAAAAAAATAAAAGGCACTGCAACACTAAGCCCTCAGAAGCTTTAAATGAAGATACGCAGAAGGATTGTCACTATTCTACACAGACTCCCAGCCAGGATATCACTGGCATCCATCTAAATGCCATTACAACTCAGAAATGCTGGTGAAGACTTCACTGGACTTTATTTTATTTAGTTCCTCTTCTCACTACTAAGTATTCACTCAAAATATGGTTTATAAAAGCACAAACCACTTGTTACACACCGTTAAGTGACCAGTTAGGACTGGGCAAGCAGAAAACCAACACAGGAAGGCTGAAGCTCCCATTCTATTTCAATCAAGATGTCCCACTCTTTTTCAGCCACACATTCCTAAAGCACTTTGACAAAAAAACTCTGAAAGATACAAGTAGGAGGAATATAGCCATTTGTTTTCAATCTTCTGAAATAAAGTGAGCACGACGCAGCCGTCGCCACAGGTGTGTTTATAAACACCACCACCTCAAACTGCACGGGATGTGGCTTTAGTCATACTACAGTATCATCGACAGCAAAGTAAAGGTGGCTGCTCAAACCAAACAAATGGATCACAAACAGGGTGTGTAGGAGGGGAGTACTCTTGAACCAGCACCACAGACTGACAAACTCAAAGCACTCATTTTCTAGGCACTGTAGAAGAAATCTGATCACGACTCATTATGGTCTTCTTGATGATGAAAACAGTGATGGGAATCTACAATATTGTAATTTATTAACGTTAAGGATGTTTTAATTACATTATCTGACTAATCAGCAGAATAGCTGGGTAAATTAAGAAGCAAGTAACTCCCTCTGTGAACTTGGAGACTAATGACTTGTTCAAAGTCTGCAAAAGTGGACTGGGTATCTCCCAGTGCTATGACAGACCTACAGCTACACAGAGCCTTTATATTCCTCTAATTACTTAATAATTGATGCAATTTATGCTAAGACTGTCAGTCTTTCTTTGCAGACACCACCATAGACACTCAAGATGCCATTTTTCCTCTTAAAACTTCATTCACAATTGACTTTTTAGAGTGACTTGATAAAATGAACACGAACTTCGCCCCAACTTTACAACCTCAAGCAAAGAACAACTGTTTTTCTACTACCAGCTCATTCAAATAGAACTAGGAAACATAAGTCCTACACAAGAACTCTTTCAATGTCGAGCACAGGGCAGACTTTCACTTTGAGCTCAGGAATCACGGAACAGAGGACACGCTGTGCTCTGCAGGGAGAAGCCATTCATTAAAATCTTGTTTATCTTTCCATCCTTGCTCGGAGCTTTGCTTGTGGTTGGCCTTCACCATTCACACGTACAACCCATTCCTTACGAAAGCTTACATTCCCTCCATTAAAAGCATCCTTAACTGTTGTAACACTGAAACCTGGTGAAGATATTTAGTGGGTTTTCCCCTCTTTTTTTTTTTGTTTTGATATTTGGCTCCTGCTCTGTTTCAGTCTGTTCCAGGTAACCTACTAAAGTCTCTCTCACAGATGAACTGCACCACATTTTTTTCCCCTGCATGTTTAAATCTCACTTAAGTAACACTTACTCAAAATTCTATTGTTCAAACTGAAATTCCAGCTAAATTGTCTGACCAAATTAGCAACAATCTCACATTCAGGGTCTATCCATCAGCACTCCAGGGAAGTCTCATGCCACTTCATTGCCACGGTGAGCAGTTAACCACCGGATGTGATCCAAGGTAACGATATTGAACTGTAAATCTGTGATTCTAAGGTACAACCTGGAAACTTGCTGAGAAGCCACTCTTTCAAGATGCTAAAATCCTTTAAGAAAGCTCCCTCAAAGCCACCTCAGTTCTCCTCTGCAGGGTATGTTACTGGATGTATTCAAACCATGGGGTGCAGCTGTCATTTCTTATGTTCATGCCCTACACAGAGAGCGAACGGCCTAGCAGCATTATCAGAAGTTACTGCCATTCTATTACTGTGCCTCTACAGCTACACCCCTTCTGACTTCAAGTTTCTTCACTACATAAGCAGGTACTACAACTGCAAAACAAGTTCCCACTTTGCATCAGGACCACCTCTGTGGTAGATCCGCCGAACTCCCTTACAGGCACATGACTAGTCTTGGCTCCTGTTCTTCCTCTGCTGTCATCAGCTACAGGACTTGGTTAATACTCCGCTTGTTCACTGCTTGCTGAAGTGAGTGCCCTGCATGTCATATTCTGTGGTGCTGCACGTAAAGGAACGTGAGAGCTATGATTAAAAACACATTGATGGGGCTCTCTCGTGCAAAGGAGAAGCAGTGATTAGCCAAGGGAAGCAAAAACCTATTTACTCTTCCCAGTCGTATTTATATAAGCCAGGATGGGGCAAAAGAAACCAAAGAACGCTGTGTCGGAAAGAGTTGGTCAGAAGGGAGCAGGCAAACTACAGCTTTATGGATTTCAGCTTATGAAGAACATTTCAGAATACACAAATGACTATGTAAATTATAATTTTTGGAAATATGTGTCTCAGGAAATATATGCAACACTTCAGTGAGGCTAATGTTTGCTGTGTCAAAACAAATTGCTGGCCAAAATAAGTTCCTGTAGACTGGAGTAGAACGTTTTAATATGGTAGTCTGAAGCCAAAGAGCAGGAAATCAATAAAATTACAGTAGACTCCTGTGCTGCTTCTTACAGATCTGATACACTATTTGCACAGAGCACCTAGCTTAGCCCTAGCATTTCCTGAGTGCACAGTATTGGCCAAGCACAAGGAATTCTTTTTTAAGGTAAAGACAAACATAGAAGGAGAACAAGACAACAGCTGGAACTACGTATCAGCCAAAACTCTCGCAGCTTCTAGGAAATCTTGAACCATCATGACATGTTCCAAGGTCTTTGCAGGGTTGAACTGCCATCCCTGGACGCGTTTCAAAGTCATATAGATTTTGGGCTGTGGGGCCATGGTTTAATGCCAGTTGGGTTAATGGTTGGTCTCAAGCTTACAGGTCTTTTCTGTGACCTTAAAGATCTCTTTCAACCAAAATGATCCAGTAATGGTGATGAGATAATCACCTAAGAAATCTAAAATCCCACTCACTTATATGTATTTACAAATACATTTACTACACACAAATGTAAAATTTGAGGTATGAAATTATTAGTATGCTTTACAAACACGGGGGCAATGTGGCAGGTACCTGATTTTAACACAGTGAAAGGCAGAGCCCACTGCAAGGCTTGTAGGCAAAAGAAACCAGAAGGAATGGAGCCATGCAGTAAGGAGTGCGTGGTAGAACGTGGTTCAGTGCCCCACAGCCCTAAAAGAGCACTTCTTGGCTCCCAGGTCCTGCAATCTGCTGCTCTGGACTCCTGAAACCAACTTCACCCTTCACTAGTTTGAAAAGGCCTTTATTTACAGAAAAAAAGATTGTTTCAAAACCTTCTCTCTTTGTATGCTTTGGAATATTGAAACACTTGGAAAGAACAAGTTTTCATTTCACTAGACCTGAAATATTTCAAGGTCTGTTCATATGTCAAAAAGAAAGACAAGGTGTCTTTCATTAAGAGGCTCATTTGTAAAACTACAGAAGTTCAGGCAAATAACCTGAGTTTTTAGACCACCGAATCACTGCTTTTTTCCACACTGCTTTTTGGTTGTTGCTGGTTTCCCCAGATTGTGGTGGGGAACTCACTGTTGCAAATTTCCTCCAGAACTAAGTGTGCTAACATCAGCAATAAGTTTGACTGCTTCATTTTCCTGACAAATGTCTGTTGGATGCTTTTGCCATTTAGCTGCAGCATCGGGACAGTCTAAACGACGAGGAGAAAACAAACAGCAGAGTTCATTTACAATTTAAATATCAAAGGCATGAAGGATGTTACAGCTGTCCACAAGTTATAAACGCATGTCTTATTTGAAGCCCATAGCTCCAAGGCATTTAAATGTCACCAGAGAAAAGCTCTTTTTTCTGCAGTCCAAGACAGCTTCACCACAGCTGGTTCTGGGCTGGATGCTGTCGGCTGTCAGACTCTACTGACCTGTAACTCTTGGGTTAACTGAACGTAACGTACATCTGTTGCTTCTCTTGCTCCATACTGATGGATCACATCTATAAGTGACAACAGGAGAGGAACTTCTCCGTGTCTACATGAAATATTAGTTCATTTCTTACAAGTTGATTCATCTGGGAATTTGAGATTCTTACAGAAAAACCCTTATAATGAAACTTCATCGTCAGTCTGTCAGTGGTTTACATTTAATAAACTGACATCTATACCACACTCCATGGACTTTGATAGATTTTGGGGGGGGGACACCCCCAACAATGAAAAAGGCGTGTCTGTGTTTAATGTACCCGTAGTATATCAAAAGAATAAACTCTTGAGACAGCAAAGTACTGGCTTCAATCATTCCAGTATTAATTTGTCAGTGTTTCTAGTGGTTTGTATCACAGTGTAAAAAAACAAACATCAAGCACAATGATTCCATTGTAGAAATATATGAAACCTTACTACAAGATAAATATCTCACTGGTTTTGATTTTGGTACTGAAAGAGAAAGGCATTTTCTAGTTACATTTTATTATGTTGCTTATGGCATCAGGAACCAAAGGCTGCTCTGAGAGAGGTTGTGGAGTCTCCTGCTCTGGAGACATTCAAACCTGCCTGGAGTGTCTCTGTGGGATTTGCTCAGGGGGATTCTGCTCTAGTAGGGGGTTGGATTAAATGATCTTCCGACCCACCAGTCTGGAATTCAGTGAACCACCTTTATACCTTATGCCTTCCTTGATATACACCAACTAGCTCATCTCCAGCATTGCCCTGTTCCTTGTGTGGTGCTACCCCTCATTTGCCAATCACCCACCTTCATGTGATGTCCTGAATGCCAGAGTTAAGTGGTACCACAGCTAACTTCTCTACATCAACACCAAAACACTGTTTCAAACAAGAAGGGAGGAAGCAAATTCATGCTCTAAGGGTACTTCAGATATGACATGGAGCAAAAGATGCCTAAATTTGCAAAGGCCAGGTGGCAACAATATGCCAATATGAATTAAGCCTTTAGTACATGAGTATCAATATTCCCAGAATAGTTGAAGAGGTGAAAAAATTGAGGTGCCAGGGGAATAATATGACTAGGTTTGTCATGAAGGTTGGCCGTTACCTGTACAAGAATCAAGAGAGGACACGCTCACCCTGCTTCACGCTTATCTACCTTATCTGCCACACTTGCTTGACAGGTACTGAAGGAAGAGGAGCTGCTATGTGAGAGTTAAAAGTAACTGATGCAGCTCTGTTACACTTGTGCAGCTTGATAAATGTTTTAATTGCTATTCCCCTTATCTACTGTATTGCACGAGGTCTGTTTGCTTGCTCTTCCTATGCCAAGGGGTTAATATCAGACATGTTTAAAAATGGTTACGGGTGGGGAAAGGAATCCAAAAAGCAGGAAATAAAAACGTCTACATCTCTTTCCTCCTTCTCGTATGAAGTATATTTGAAAATGTGCCACTAAGTGCTCACATAAGTGTTCAAGTGGGTTTTTAGCATCTCTGTAAGTTGGAAGTGGACACATTCACACTACTGATGCCTGAAGTTCATGGCCAAACACTAGAAATCTATAGCAATAGACATTAATATACCTTTGCACTCACAATCTCTTTAACAGTAAGTATCAGGATTTAGAAGTGCATTTTCTCCTAAGACACTGAATCAATGTTCAAAAAGATTTTAAGATCCTGGAAAGGAAGAATGTTCGCTCTCAAGTACAAACAATATAAAAGCCCACAATAACAAATCTTAGAAGCCTCTAAGCTACAGAACATTTATTACCTCACATGCTCATCCTTCAATTAACTTGTGATTTTCAACAGCAGAAATTAAATACTTTCATGTAAACAACAGCTACAAAATAAAAAGAAGCTATTAAGTTTCTCCTTTCCAAAAAAGCAATGATGAACATTCAATTGCTTATTTTCACTTGTCAAAACTCCTCCTTCATAATCATCACCCACTCAGGTAGTTGAGGTTCTAGCCCAAGATACACTACTTCATCACAAAGCCTAGTGAAAACACTGACAAGCAGCTCTGACGTGTCCTGGCCCTGTGCTCCAGCGACACTATGTAGGAGCTGCAAGAAGTTCGTCTTCAGCAAAGGCACTACAAAGGCAGCAGAGCAGAGCTATGGTCTCATCAACAGCTGTGAGCTCCCTGCAAGTGCAAAATCTGACCGAGCACTGGCATTCACAAATAAAACTGCTTTTGAATTTATTTTTTAACGATCCTTACCTGACACAGAGACTGTGTGTGACCTTACTCCTTGCTTCTCATTGTTGGCCAGCCTGTAAAAGAAAGGTTGGAATCGCTGAATGCTGTACATTCTTCACGGTCCCATACACTGGGAATTCATCCTAACAGAGCACCTACTGTAATTAGTAGGGCCAATCCATTTCCCACAGTGACAGATTCTGAAGGGGGAGTGAAGTCTGAAAGGAATCTACCACTTCAAACCCACAGAGGGGAGGAAGAGTGGAGAGAAGGCGTTACTGTTTTAGTAGGATTTTTAATCTGATTCACAACAACAGAGCAAACGTAAAGGAAAAAGCCAAACCCTGTATTTTACAGACTTAGAATGAAGCTGAGCATGTTTAAACATTGTCAGTGGTCAGTGTCTGATGTCGCCTTTAACTTCATTACCTGCTGAAAATAAAGCATGAATTGGGTTTTTGTCTGCAGGATGACAGTCCTACACAGGTTTAACATTATTTAACACGTTAAATAAACGTTAAATAAATGAAGAAGAAGAATCATTAAATGTATAAAGGTTCACCAGGATCAGAAACTCCACTGAATACTATTATATTTTTTTCATTGAGACAGCACTGTGCTTCATGCTCTCAGGAATCTGGAATTTCATGGGGCAAAGGCAATTCTTTCCAGATGACAGACAACGCTGGCTAGTAGCTTTATCTATCTGACAAAAACCCATCCTTCTGCTGCCAGACCAAGACTCAATGTGGTTCTCTTCTAAAAACAGACTCAAGTGAACAAATTCATGTTTGGTAAACTGTCTCTAAAACTAGGAAGAAACTTTTCCTTCAAACATTATTTTATCCCAGAATTTCCTACAAATGAGGAAGGCTAAAATGTTTCTTTCTATTGCATCTATTTGTTAAGCCAAATTATAGAATCATAGAATCATTAGGGATTGGAAGGGACCTCGAAAGATCATCTAGCCCAATCCCCCTGACACAGCAGGATCACCTAGACCAAGTCATACAGTCAGTCTGGGTTAGAAGGGACCACAGGATCATCCAATTCCAAATCCCCTACCATGGGCAAGGACACCCCACCCTAGATCAGGCTGGCCAGAGCCTCATCCAGCCTGGCCTTAAACACCTCCAAGGACGGGGCCTCAACCATCTCCTTGGGCAACCCATTCCAGGCTCTCACTACTCTCACGGTGAAGAACTTCCTTCTCACATCCACTCTACATCTACCCATCTCCAGCTTTGCTCCATTCCCCCTAGTCCTGTCACTACCTGACATCCTAAAAAGTCCCTCCCCAGCCTTTTTGTAGGCCCCTCTCAGATACTGGAAGGCCACAATAAGGTCACCTGGGAGCCTCCTCCAGACTGAACAGCCCCACTTCCCTCAGTCCGTCCTCAGAGGAGAGGTGCTCCAGCCCTCTGATCATCCTTGTGGCCCTCCTCTACACATACTCCAGCATCTCCACATCCTTCTGGGCTGCAAGTGCACACTGCTGGCTCATGTTGAGCCTTTCATCCACAAGCACCCCCAAGTCCCTCTCCGCAGGGCTACTCTGCAGCCAGTCACTGCTCAGCCTGTATTTGTGCTTAGGATTGCCTCGACCCAGATGCAGGACCTTACACTTGGTCTTGTTGAACCCCATGAGGTTGGCTTGTGTTCACTTCTACAGCCTGTCCAGGTCCCTCTGGATGGCATCCCTGCCCTCCAACATGTCTGCTGCGCCACACAGCTTGGTGTCATCAGCAAACTTGCTGAGGGTGCACTCAACGCCTCTGTCCATGTCACTGACAAAGATGTTGAACAAGACTGGTCCCAGGACCGATCTCTGAGGGACGACTCATGTTCACTGCAGCTAAGGCTGTCCTTGAGCCTTACATTGGTCACCAGCTCTTCCCTGTTGGTGCGAACACCCTTCCCTGTTGGTGAGAATTCTTCCCTTCCCTTTGAGTACACACTCGGTTTACCGATTTTACTGCTTCCAGCTTCAATTTTCACTTCCTTTTCCTTTCTGTATTGTAGCTGCTCTCTCTCTGCCCCAGGAGAAAGTTGCCTGGCTAGTGAGGACTGGAGCAGGACCTGTGAAGGAAGTGCCATAACTATGTCTTGCAGACTCTGTGAGCTGCACTCCACCCAACAGGTTAAAAAAATAATTAAAAATTAAATTCTGGACTCCTTCCAGACTCTGATGCATTCCAGGAATCAAGAAATAACCAGAATGGGGTGGCTGGGTCAAAGTAGGCACCATCCCTGTGTCCCAAAAGAAAAAGGAAGAGATAAGACACTATAAATTATTAGATTTCATTTGGTCTTTCAGCAGCCCTCTCTTGCTACTGGATACTAGTGACACTGCCCAATAAGGCTCAAGAAGTCAATCTGATGAGACTTGGCTTTACATTGGATCTGGATACGGCTATGGAGAAAGCAGAAAGACTGTAAAAACCCACAAAAAAGAGGCTTGGTTAAACACCTAATGTTTAGGAGGCCACAATAAGAAACTAGCCACTGAAAGGGACACCAACCATCACAAGTCCTACCACCTCCTACCACTGCGTTACGGATTACCAACCACAGCAGCAAAACAAGCACTCACAGCTACGTTAGAAAACTTTTCTTCTTTACTTCCAAGCTTGAGAAGGAGAAAAATGCAAATAGGTATCTTAGTGAACTTTATGTAAGAACTACTAGGTGTGGATAACGTATCTCAGCATGACGTGCACACGGTATCACCATAACAGGAGCCAGAAAAAAGCAGCTCAATCTCTCTGCCATAGATTAGCTTTTCTACAAATAACATGATTTCTACTGTGGAACAATGTTTCTACACTGATGTATTTAAAACAGCAGATGAAAAGGTACTTGCTATGTGAATGACATACTTTAATGCACTGGACCTAGAGACAGGAGAAAAAAATATTTTCTATATTTCACACAAGCAGAATAGAGGGCAAACAGGAAAAACAAGAGCACAGAGTGACTCACAGATTGAAACCACAATTCAAACAGTGTTTACATCAGTCCTGTCATTAAATGTACTCATGGACTCAAAATAAATAGCCTGAACCCAGACAAGACTTTTCTAAACTATCCTTTTGTTACTGTCAAATATGATTGATGCTTTATGCTCTTTTTTCCTCAAATTTTATTTGCCTTATCGTTACAGTGTAGTACTGCTGTCAGTTATGCGTGCCCCAAACCACCCCCTACTACTTGTCCTAGAATCCAAAAGCAACAGTAAAACTTAAGTGTGTGTAAAAAATCCTAAAGCACCACTCAGGAAAGACAAATTGTCAAAACATGTGTTTTTTAATACATAAAAAAAAAAATAAAACTTACTTTGGTATCGATGGTAAAGCTCTTTCACCTTCTGTGTGAACAAGAGAAAAAAAAAAAGGATTACAGTATTTTCAAGTTTCCAGATAACCTTTCCAACTGTGCAATGTGTATGTGCCTGAAACAAAGGTCATCACAATCTCTCAGGGAATCTTACGTTGACTCAAAAGACTGTTCCACACATATTTTAAAAGCAGTATCAACACGACTCCAGTGGTCTAGACCTTCTGGCAAACTCTTATCTGAGAGAACAACACACAGGGAGTAAGAAAGTTATTTCTTTATTCTAAATAACACCAGCAAAAGGCCTGACAGTATCATAGAATCATTAGGGATTGGAAGGCACCTCAAAAGATCATCTAGGCCAAACCCGCTGCCACAGCATGATCACCTAGACCAAGTCACACAGGAGCCCACCCAGGTGGGTTCTAAATATCTCTAGTGAAGGAGATTCCGCAACTCCTCTGGGCAGCCTCTTCCAGGGCTCTGTCACTCTCACTTGTGAAGAAGTTCCTTCTCATATTTATGTGGAACCTCCTATGTTCCAGCTGACACCCACTGCCCCATATCCTATCACTACATGACATTGAGAAGAACCTCTTGCTTGGTGAAGAACAGCAAAGGACAGCAGAGCAAGGCTTGGAGAAGACCCATTCCAGGAGCAGAGGAACAAGCTGATAACAGCACTGGCAAAGCATTCGAACAGATACAATTTCTGAACCACCACCAGTGCAGAAGGGACAAGAATTGGATGTACTCTACATGTTTGCAAAGGTCCAAGTCAGAGCTATCCATTAACTCAGTAACCATTACCTCCATTCATCTCAGATAAGCATAGTCCAGTGAAATGAAAATCTTGGTTTGTGATGCCTATGACCAGTATGATACTTAGTATGACCAGTATGATACTGAGGCTCACTTATCCTTTCAGTGTCATATTTTTGTGCTGACCGTTCTTCTTCACCGAGTTGCATACCAGGTTGTCTAGAAGAGCTGAGTTTGTGTTGAGGGAAGATTTTCCTCTGTATGGAAGTTAGTGTTTGTGTATGACGTGCAGCAATTCCACCAGCACTGCTTGTGTTAGAGCCAAGGGTCAGTCACACACATTAAAGGTGACAACAAACGTAAATTCAGGAATAACTTCAGCACTAAGTGCTGTCAAAGATCTAACACCCTACATCCACATTTCTTTGCTGCTGAATGACAGTTTAGGATTGGGTGTTTTTTCCTACCATGCACAGGCAGGATGGGCCTAGGAAAGATGCTTAATGTTCTCTTTTAATGATATTACCATACTGGAACAATTACAGAACAGGAAAAACCAGTGGCACTAAAAAGGGTGTCAGCTGCAGACTGGTGACCTTCAGGGATAGTTTGCTCCAGAAGGAACTACTTTTTTTTGTTGGTTTAGAAATGAAAATTAGATTTCCACAGCAAAGATTAGCACTGAGGGACAGAAACTTCCACCCTTAAGCAGCTTTGCTTGGATGTCTTCAAACAATTAAAGCTGTCTGAAATGAGAACAAATTCTAATAAAATTTCAAATTCTCTTGTTAAAATAAAGTGTACCTGCACCTTTGTCTCACTACTTCAAACTTATGGAAAAACCAACTGACCAACACTAGGAAACAGATCTCTGCTTTAGTACTGTTTTTTGAGAAAAGCTCTTGAGGCTTCTCACAAAGTTTTTATATTTCAAACAGAGCAGGAAGGCAGAAATTTAACAGATTTATCACCAGCCAGAACTTTTTTTGGATGCATTATAACCATTAGGGACTAATGTATTAGGGAATTATTTCACGATAACGTGTCCTAGAGGACATGTTTACTTCTACTAGCTAAATGCAGAATAGCATAGAGCAGTGACTGCTGAGAACCAGTCTCAATTGTCAGCTGCTAAGTAATTTACTATTAGTGTTTCTCTTAAAATCTTTGTGGTTCCTCCCTGAAAGAGAGAAGCTTCCAAGTGAGGATTTTGCTGCTACCCTGTGTCTTCTCTTCAAGCGCAAAATAATCTATCAGTGTTAGGACTAGAGTGTCCTAATAGAAATGTAGGAACTACTGGAATGAAGTATCTCCTTACCTTTCTGCGGCCTGATAATAAAAGATTGCGTAGCTCCATTCACCAGTCGGCAATACCCATCTATCAAGTCAGCCATATTCTCTGCAATGGTTAAGGATGGTGCTGTCACTGTCAGAGGCTAAAGAAGGAAAAAAAAAACAAGGCACCAAAACAAAGAGGGATTATTGTAGTTGCAAACACTGAGCAGAACAGCTGTGTCATTGCATCAGAACTTTACACACGCTTACAAACAGTAAAAAGCAAAATCAGGCTAAGTCGCGAACGACCGGATTTTCTTGCTTTACCTTTTACGTAGATTCAAAACACAAGATGCAGAGAGCGGAGCTGCTAAAACCCTTCACCCAATTGCAACCTAAACCTAAATTGAGCTAAATCAGTCAACCATTGTTTATTACAACTGTTCATAATAACCTTTGCAGCTATAATTATGACTATTCTGAACAAGTTGCTTATACCTTAAACATCTTACAGATGGGACCTTTTTCCAGCCATTTAGTCTTTGCCCTACAAAGAGGTCGGAGACATACAGCCACACCATTAACTTTTGATACTGCCCACAGTCAGCATCCTTTGCACAGAAGTGCCAGCCTACCCTCAAGCCCTCTCTTTCCCAGAGCACTGGATCAAAGAAAAGATAGATTTCACTTCCTTGTAATATGAGGGAACAAATTTTCTCTCTTTCATACTTCCCATTTTTCCAAAGTTAAATTGCTCCGTTTCCTCTTTAGGACACAGCACCACATACACACACAAGCTACTATTAAGTTCCACTTAAGGGTTCGTTTGTTTTAAATAAGCTTCTTTTATAAATACCAAAACTACAAGCACCAGATACAAAACCCAAAGTACATAATGAACTCTGAATTTATTTTAAATACAAAGATATCTGACTTGTGTAATGACAGCTGCTCACACTCGGTTTTCACTTCCCATTACAGAACAGGAAAAAATCAAACACCTGCGGAATGCCAGGAATGCAAAACATTAAAATACAATGTAGTGGCTGAAACTGCAAAGAGCAAAAGAATTTAACAGGAACTGAAGTGCACACAGACAGGCTGCTCCTGCCTTACAAAAATGATGCAAACATTCAGTAAATCATAATTACGCTGACAGCAGAAAAATTCTGAATGAAGTTACAGACCAGAACAACGTAAGGACAACGCAGGGGATTATCATTAGCAAGAGTAAATTAATCTCGACTCCTTCCCAGGAAAGCCACAACTGTCAGTGCCATACCTCAGGTGCACCTGCTATCTTGAGTTGCAACATCCCTTTTCTGTCCTTGTCTTCACTGTTTGAATACTGAATTGTCTGCACTTGATTGAAGTCTGCTAGGTGAGTTGGCTGCATAAAGGCAACAAAAAAAGTGGGGGAAATGTCAAAACTACAGAAAAAGACTTCACAAAAGCACATGTAGACTTCAATCTTCAAATGACAAATGAAATCTCTTCCTATCTTTCTTCCTACAGTTCTGTTAGTCTTTGAACAACATCTACCAATAACCCCAGACCGGCTCCTTTTGCCTACAGAGGTCAGTGTTGAATAGCACAGGATCAACTTCAACCCTGACTGCAAAGGTCCCCAACGTTTCACAAGAACCTGTCTGAACATCCTTGCACCGCGGAGAGGCGCAGGAAATACTGTTAACACAGGCAGGTAACGGAAAGGTTATGAAGTAAAGGTAATAAACCTGCAGTGACTGCATACATTATAAACACCGATTAACTCTTCATTAACATGTCCCCTAAGAAGCAAGATAATTTAGAGTAATTAGCATGTTTCATTGTTAGAAAGTAACCACTAGCGCTTCAAATTCTGCACTTTGCTAGGCACGACACCCAGAAATTCAGTGCCAAGGCTGACTCTCTCTTTACTGAATGCAAGTGCATTTTCTCTGATCCCAAATAATGAATTAATATCTGAGTAACAGCTGCACGTGCTGACTTTCTCAGCTCCTCTGTCTTTAACTCAAACCTCAGACTTGTCACTCCTCTTTTCGTGTGAAGCTCAACTCACCACAGGTCACAGAGTCACTGAATCACAGAACAGCAGAGGTTGGAAGGGACCTCTGGAGTGAGACAGTAACTGAGGAAAAAAGCTGAAGCAGACTTACATTTGCACCCTTGTCTGTAAGGTAACTGATTCCTTCTTCTGGGCCAATCGCCAGCTCCACTGAAATAATCCAGCTTGACTTCAGCATGGAAAGAGAAAGTCCAGGCAAAAATTCAACAGTAAGACAAGACCTTGTAATGTATCCCCCCATGTTCTAATTACAGTTTTTAGCAATTAATTGTCTAGAAACTTTTAAACTCTTCAATTTAAAATACATTAAAATCAATTATATAAGTAGCAAAACTCTTCATGACTTGTTTCCTGGGGGCCTGTGCTACCCAAAATGTGTTTCCCTGGGTTTTATCTTGGGTCTGCATGAGAACTCTGTGTTTCCTGTATTTCCTCTTCTCACAGACACTGGTGTTCATGCCTTAATTTCTACTTGACTGGAGAAAGTCTACTACAAATTCTACTGCAGACTTAAGGGCCCTTCTCAAAATATGAGATTAAAAGGCATGAGAGGAAAATTTACAAACAGAAGAAGCTGAGAAACCTCATTTCCCGAGGAAATCTGCTTCAAAAAATGTTTGACTTTCACAAACAAAGCACCCTTAAAAATATCTACTAACATACAATTCTTACCCTGCTAATGACTGGTACCCTGCTAATGACTGGTGCTTTCTTAACAGCTCAACTGAAAGTCCTAAATGAAAGCAATATATGTATTTTAGTGTTATAAAATCCAATTATTTACCTCAAAACAGGAATTAAGCAAAACCAATTAGTCTTGTAACTACAGCTCATATTCCAGTGACTGTCACACTCCTCTACTTACACCGAGAGCACACTTGAAGCATTCCTTGTCAAATCTGTACACTGGTGAGAGGATCTCAAAGAATTTCAATATACTTTCTTCTCTGTTGAGGTTAGCAAACTGTCGAAATGTCTGTTGGATTAATTTCCGTAGTGTTTTTGCCTGCACATTAAAATGTATAAATATCAATCAGAAATGGTGCATTTTACAAGTTTCAGTCCCTTCATTTTACCAAGTTTCTTTAGCAGTGATATTGCATCCAATTCTTGAGAGAAAAACAAGACACTTCAAAATATAATTAATAATTCTTCCTTCTAACTTCTGCTTGGGAACGAAGTTATTTCTGTTACACATTACAGAAGGAGTACCCTAACTAACAACAGCTTGAATCAATAGCAATAACATTTACTTTAGACTACAAAAGACAATACATTTGCAGGAACCATTTTCCCTACATTTCCTCATTTGTCCCAACTTCTTAATACAAAACCAGAGCAATCTGCATCGTCATCTTCATACTATGTTTAAAATTTAAACCACTAAGAAACAGCAGCACAAATCATCTTCCCAGCATCTTGGACAGAGCAAGACCAATGACATATCCTGGAAAAAAGGACATGGAGCACACAGGCAGGGTTTCAAACTAGTGCATCAAAAAACCCACAAAACAAAACAATCGCAGGCTGATGGGGTTGGAAGAGACTGCTGAAGATCATCTAGTCTACGGATAACTGAATTTAATAAGGCCTGCTTCTAATAAATCTCCCAAGTGACAAGGACAGGGGACTAACCCACACCTAATTTTGCAGTAGGTGAGGTTCAGACAGGAGTTACTACTGTTTCGCTAGTAACACACATCCAAATGTCCCACTGTAACACCATTAAACCTCTTCATTCTTTGACACTGTCCGTTAACAGCTCCAGGCACAACAGACAGAAACACCCTTTCAGCGACAGGCTGCCAGTCAGATTAACCACTCACTTTTAGTGAGCCCTTAAAGAACACTCAGAACTCTAAATAACCAGGATTTTTTACACATTTTTGTTTCAAAGACATTTTATTCTGCTCATGGTTTGCTCTCCTGGACTGCTGCAGCATCACCTTCACTTCCAAGCCTAAGGATATGTGAGCTGGCCCTTCTAAGTGCACTAAAGATGACTTACTCTTCTGGTATCATTAGTAAGGTGTAAACAGAAGAAGTCAGTTAGAAGACCACAATACTTCTGTCAGAAATTAGTCATTTATAAGACATGTCTGCGAGTGGCAACTTCAAGAGAAAACCACTGAAAATTTGCGCTTATAATATGTCCTGTGAAAAACTTTTTCTCCTCTGCCCATCCCTCTAGAAGGATGCAGGAGCTTCCTAATTTGCCAGCTTAAACACGTTAACTTCTACTTGGTTTATTTACATGACAATCTTCCTAAAGAAAGCAGAAATGTGCATTTTTAAAATCCTCTTTATCATCTCAGAGTCTGCCTTGCTGAAATAATTTAATCTCCTTTTCTCCAGTCTTCTGGTTTTCCCATAAACAGAGTGATGTCATCTGCATAGCCACTGTCTCCTGAACTTGTAACATAACAAGCGTGGCTACCACTGCACTACACTCTCAGCTTTACCTCACTAACAAAAATAATTTTATGTTTCATGGCCATCAGGAGTACCCCGTTGCCTGCCAGTTCAAAATCACTGGTCTTGACAAAGTGAAAGTCACTTAATCATTTGAGTCAATCCTAGAATATTTTTAAGATGAATTTTGATGAAAAAGCAGACCCACCTCTCCTTCCCTCGTTTTTCTTCTCGATATATCCAACATTTTCCTCAAGTATTTACAAGGTTCTACTCGACTTCACCTTCTGCCAATTCTTGCTCCTTCTTTCTGCCATTCACTCCACTTTGTGATTTCTAAAGAGCTAGTTTCTTTTTGGTCACTTTTCTGGCTCCATAATATCATTTTTGAGACAGTTATTAATTCTCTTACATCTGGAGCCTTTCACCACGCTTATTTCATTAGCAGAGAATAGTTTCAGATAATTGCTTAAATTAAAATGCAGAAGGATTACTTCAATCCACTTGACTTCATTAGCTGCTTATTCTCAAACAAAATTCTTTTGTCTTTAGAAACAAAACCCCTTCACGGCAGACTTTTCCTATTTATCCATTTAAATCGCAAAGGAAAAACCTTCTAAATTTGAAGTTTAATTATTTCTATAAACCACCACTGTTTTCCAAAACGAGCTTGAAAATACCAACTTATCATGTGTCTTTTCACATGTGAATGGTAAGAAGTATTTTATGAAGATGGCAATAGCTGTGAAAATACTTAGGGGCCATTCTTAATCCTCTTTTTCTAAACACATCTAAAAAAATTAGCATTTTTTATTCTGGCAGCATTTGGATGTTAATGACAGCGAGATCCAACTAATGTTACAGTCTTAACCAGGATTAACATTATGTGGAAGTTACTGGAAATCTTCCTTGAAAGGACTAGAGAGTGAAAATTATAACATTTCTGGCACTTAGTAATACAGAATTGGCTAGAGCTATAATTACCTTCACAGAATCCAGTAAACTCTTCGGGAAAAACCGTCGTAAACCAACATCCTTCCTGAAACAAAAACACACACAGCATTAATATATCAAAAAAGAGCAATATTATATCGCACTTTTTCAGAGTGTTTTGGGCTTGGCTGGGTTTTGAAATACATATAATAAATTATTTTCACAGTAAGGTCCTTGACAATCCCAAGCAGCACCATTAAAATGCCAAGCACAGCCACTCCAAAAGTAGGACAGTGGGATCTTCTAGTTTAAACTCAAAGGGAATCATATGTACAGTGGGTCCTCATGTGGCAAGTTCAGTACTTGAAAGGCTGGCTTGGGCACACAGGCATTTGCAGAACAAAACCTGCTCTTTGTACATCTTTTCATAATTAAAAGAGTGTTTAAAAATTGTTTTTGCTGCATGTAGTGAAGTGAGAAGGGAACAACATGAAAATGGCACTTTTTAGATAAGTATCCATTACAGGAGATAGGAGAGTACATGCTTAAAGGTAGGAACGTCTCAGGACAGCACCTCAGTCATAACGCCGCCTCTTGATCCACCACTGCTTTATCCTTTGCAGCACTGTAATTAAAGATTCTTTTAATTTCTGATGATACTTTTTCCTCATATTGAGCATCCAATGTTGAAATGCCTAGCTTTTTCTTGCAAGTTCCCTCTCACTGTACCTCTGTAAATCAGGACCCTAACATGGTCCATGAGCTTGGATTTTGCAAACTGAACCACACTCCACTCACGTTCACGCTCAGGAACAGGGTTGGTGTGAAAGCCTTAAGGATTAAATATGTCTGTGGCTCAGATGTGCTGCCCTGAGCGTTAGGTCTGCTGTGTGCACCTACGACAACCAAACATGAGCTTCAAGAAAAATCCTGAGAAGTTGCCAGAGATACGTTAGTGCAGAAAAAGACACCCGTATCTGCTTCAGAGATGAGTCTGAATAAAGCTTTCTGTGAATGACTGCACTGAACAGAATCAGAAACACACCTGGAATTCTCCCATTTGGCAAAGAAAAGCCTGAGAGCTACAGTAAATATTTTCTGCTACCTAACAGTGCAACAAGAAAACCAACAGTCAATATAAAACATTTAAACAAAGAGGGATTTTTAAAGCTCTCTGAAGACAAGTTGTACACACTTCCCCAAAACACCCTAAAAGCATCCTCGACAAAGCAGAGCACTGACACGCAGCAGCGCGCGCTGGCGCCTGGGCACTGACAGTAAGCTGAAAGATTAGAGAACTTCCATAAATGTTAATTCTTTTGATGGGTTTCTTCTCAAATGCAAATGATACACGGCTGATCGTGCTGCAGTTAAATAAATCCAACACACTATTAGCATCAAAATAACACGCAAAGACATTTTGACAAGGAATATATTAAATGTGAAGCGTCTGAAGCACTGTTTCACTCCAGTATTACTTGTCTTAACAGCACTGCAGAACATGGCTGTGATAACCTGATTTGATTTGTTATTAAAAGTGGTAGAGTTGCCTTTTTGCACTGATTTGCATACAACAGTAGAAATTCTTACATAAAGAACAATAAAGCACAATTCTTAATAGAACTTGTTCATAAATCTTATCCCGTGTTTAACTATATTTACTGAAGGAGAATTCAAAGCAAGAAGTGTGGCTTTAGTGCCACGAGCAACCACATACCGTAACGGGACCTATAAATAAGAGAAGAAACATTGGAAGCTAGAACACATGATCATAGAATCAGTTAAGTTGGAAAAGATCGTCAAGATCATTGAGTCCAACCATTAACCCAACTGGCCCAAAGCTACCACTAAACCATGGCCCTAAGCTCCAGATCTCCATGAGATTTGAAATGTGCCCAGGGATGGCAATTCAAGTCCCTCCTTGGGCAGCTTTTCCACGAAGAAGTTTTTCCTAATGTCCAACCTAAACTTCCCCTGGTGCAACCTGAGGCCATTTCCTCTTGTCCTGTCACTTGCGACCTGTGAGAAGAGACTGATCCCCACCTGTCTACACCCTCCTTTCAAGTAGTTGTAGTCAGCAATAAGGCCTCCCCTCAGCCTCCTTTTCTCCATACTAACCACCCTACAGCTACTTCTCCTACTACAGCTCCTACAGCTGCTTCTCCAATGTTTTGTTTTCCAGACCGTTCACCAACCTACAAACTCCTTCCTTTCCATCCTCAGCCACTCTGTGTTGGGCTAGAATGACCAACTCAGGACACACATCAACTCACCTGACCAGGTAAAGACCTCAGACATCTATTTTCTGATAACCAGTAAGAGATAATAAGCAGCGAGATCCCGCTTCACACAGTCCCACTAAAGCTTTGTATATAACCTCATCTACTCCACCCTACTTGTGGGCATAAATGTAAATTTATTTGGGTTTTTATGTTTCAACTTCAGTAGGATTAATAAACCCTAACTACAGCTAGAAGGTACTGCTTGCAATAGAACGATAAGCGGCTTGAGACGACGTCTATCTTTAGTTCTGTTCCTCATCTGCATTGAAGTTACAACAACAAAAAGTAATGTTACATTAACATAATAGACTTGAACATGCTTTTTACAAAACTGTGGCTGCAGCTGTTCCCTCATACAGCTCCCATTTCTGTACTTGTAATTAGCCCTACTCTGCACTAACAGGCTCCACATTTATGTAGGAAAAATTCTTCTTTCATTACATGAAGGCCCAACCATTAAAGGCTACTTAGCAGCTTGATTCCTTCTGCCTCTTCTCATCCTGATTTGCTCTTGTATGAAAATCTGATCAAAGACAAATAGACATCAAATGGGCTCCTGACAAAGGCAGGCAAGGAGCAATCACACCGAATGCAAAACCGTGCCATTTAAAACTGCACTCAGCTGGTTCAAGTGCCTGAAACTAGTAAAAAAACCCAAGAACCAAATGAAAGAGAAAGCCTCACTTGAGAAATAAGTATTACTTGTGTAGCTAAACCTTTACACACGATTGCAGTGGTGAGCCTGAATGACTTTTGGGGATTGCTGGCTTTTTTGGCAGGCTCTTTCTAACTCATAATTAACCACTTAATGTTGCTTTTATCCTTCATCCTTCCAAGCTAAATGCCATTCCAGACACACTTCTCTCACAAGAAATAAAAATCTTTCAGTGCTCAATTCCACATTCCCAGTTTCACACAGCACATTTTGCATATTGGGGTTTTGCTTCCATTCACCTTTCACACCAGCAATTAAGTTACAGCTTGGGAAAACACATGCACTGAAGAAACCAGTCACTGTTCAGCTGAAGCAGCCCCATGCTGAGTCCTCCAGGAACTCTCACCTGTTATAATTATTAATTAATACTTTGTGTCATCTGTCATGACCCTTGTTTCCTTTGTTTCCAATGTCATTAACCTAATTACTCCTGTCTGTACCTTACGAGTTGCCAAACAACTGACTTAACATTTCTGCAAGTTGGCAGATGAAGTTTACGAAAAATAAAATAAAATAACTGAGGCTTGACTGCTACATCAACCTTTTACCCCAATTGTATGTTGAATTGTGCAGCACCTTTTAGCACAGAGTGTCAGGAGTGAGGAACAGATCACCTGTGTATTAATCTACGACACTTGTTCCACTAAATTAATACAAAGGAAACTAGTTTTCAATCCCTGAAGCTTCTCAAGGACTTTAGTTTGTTTGAAGTCATCTACTGCACAACAACAATTAAGTAATAACAATACTTTCAGTATATGGATGCTTCTTGTTCTTCTCAAAATGTGTGATCCAGAAATAAGTAACAAACTTATTTTGTTAAAATGTCATAATTCAGAAAATCTATAACCTTAGCAAAAAGAAGGAAAACCAATACCACCACCACTTTGAAGTAACAAACTTTAGCACAGATGAGTCTCAACTGAAGACAGAAACTAGGCACAGGAAAACATTTAGAAACAAAATCACCTTAGAAGTCACAGGGAACCCATCAACATCAGCAAACTTGCAAAAAACCATAATAAGCCTAGAGATCAGGTTTAAACAACTCCAACTCTGTTCCACCAGGTCAGAGGTAAAGGTGCTCTTCCTATTTTTATATCTTGATATGTTTCACCATCTTTTTCTTATTTTAAAGCTAAAGATCTCCAACTTCATGGACTAGAAGACTACAACAGAAATGGTTCTGTTACTTAACTGAATTTGATGCTCCTGACGAAGACACAGTTCAAGCCTAAAGCTAGAAGACAATACTTACTCTAACACTTCATAGTTGGACTTCTTTTCTAATGCATTGCCTCTCATCTCT
Organism: Rhinopomastus cyanomelas; assembly: GCA_013400115.1. Taxonomy (NCBI): domain Eukaryota; kingdom Metazoa; phylum Chordata; class Aves; order Bucerotiformes; family Rhinopomastidae; genus Rhinopomastus; species Rhinopomastus cyanomelas. The sequence continues at coordinate 46,186 of VXBP01001325.1, read as the reverse complement.
CCGTAGGATCTCCTGAAGTCAGGAAAAACATTTGAAAGTGACAATTATTGGATGATCCAGCCTAAAACTACAACATCAACGCAGTCAAATCTTTCAGGGACTTAGCATTAGAAAGCATGAGCACAATGAATCAGAATGTAAATATCAAGACATCATACTCCTACCTCAACAGATCAGATTTTTATTTTACAAACTAATTTGAAGTACAGAATATCCAGACATGGATAAATTACTAAATCAGTCAAGAACGAGGAGCTGTTGAGGGCTGGGATAATTTTTCTCACTGAAAAAGTGGACTGCTAAGACAGTAATATCATCACCTACTAGAAGGATCTCATGAAAATCTTGAGGAGGCTCAACAAGAGAACCACAGAAAGTAGGATCTGATTGACAAAATACTCATGGATTACTACATTAATTACATGCTTTGAAGTAAGGCACTCTGTGTGAGTTTGCAGCTACACAAAGAATTTTTGTTTTCACTCTGTTCACCAGTAAAACCTTCAGTAGAGATGTCAGGTTGATCGATACCTAGGAAATTTTGTAAGCCTAGATCTTGTTTTATTTTTGAAAGTACTACTCAAAAAACAATTTTATCCCTTGCTAACAAGTTTACACTGGCATTGATTTCTCATCAATTTTACTTCATCCCTAGTCTCCCCTGCAAGACAATAGTGCAACTAAAGCAAATGTCTGAGGCTGGAAATTCTCCATAAATTAGCAAATGCCAAACCAGGCATTTCAAAAGCCTGCTGGGAGCTCTCTCATGATCTCTTAATCTGATAAATTTATCTTTACTTTCCAGCTGTCTATACAGTTGTCAAGAACACCAAAACTACTCAAATGAATCCTTAAGATTTAATCATTTGAAAACAGCACATTACAAACTGAATACATGTCGAAAGGCAGCAGCATTTATCTTTCATTTTATTCTTTAGCTGTAGGATTTCTATATGCACTAGACTATGTGCTAAGTAACATCACAGAGGTCTTATTTTTAAGGGAAACTTCTCTGCACTCTACAGGCCTGTGAATTACTCAGATGAAGAACTCACCCAAAAGGCAGCATCGAGATGTAATTAACAAAAATTTGAAAAGAAAGGTTTATTTTAAATCAGCTATAAATTAGTTACAATACAGTCCATTGTGGTTTTCTTCACACTAAGACTACAGTCTTTTGTTTTACTCTATCAGTCAGGAATGGATGAACTACAAGCAGTTTAAGAACGAACGTGAATATTCTGTCAGAAACATGCTGAATAATAAATGAAATGACCAGCTTACCGGATTTCAAGGCAACCTAGTTTCAAAGCAATTTCCTGGTCCACTTGATCTGCTATTTCTAACATATAGTCATTTTTCACCTACAGCAAAAGAAGTGGGTACGTATCACACATACAGATCAGTACAGAGCCAACACAGACTCACATACTGCCCCAAGGAACTTGCGAATAAATACCTCTTAAATTTAGTTTTTTGAAATAACTATTTATAGTCTATGAAGAGAATAAAGAAGTTTCGTTCATATTCCCCACAAATAAGCAGTGCTTTGGTAAGAGACCCATTCCAACTGCAGTGACACTTGATTGAACAATCCCGTAGCTGCATCAATATTACAATGTTTTATTAAATATAATCATAACCATCACAGGAGGCTGAGCAGATGGTTACACCTGCATTAAGTCATGTGAACATATGCTGTGCCCTTGAACCATCTCAGTCAACAGGTCTAATTTGGTAGGTCCATCTCCTCACGCATGAAACCCAGACAAGTATGTGTGGCATTACTGTGAAAATAAAAGTTGCAGTCAGCAGGAAGAGCAGTAAGTTAAAACTTTCTTACATAGCGACCTGAAATAGTATTTGAACAAGCAAGAAGAAACAAGGGTGAATCTAGATGGGTACCATCTACAGTAGAAAATACAACAGGCCAAGGAGTGTGTACTCTGATCTGGAGGAGGCCAAACAGCCCTGCAGACATTGGCCCAAGCCAGCAGATTTGGATCACTGCTGGCACACATCATTCTCCAGCTGAGTCGACAAGAGTGGTGAGGTGGTATGTGCTAGAGCTCTACCACAGAGCATGCTAAATCAACACGATGGACTACATGAGTCAACGCGTCATCATGTGTTCTTGACTTGTTTTATCTAGGAATGTTGATGCCAGCAGAAAGACTATTTCTGTAGGTAAAATTTTCATCACATTGGAGTTGTTACACACTGGAGTATATTACACATTTATGTAATTATAAATTAAAAAAACCAAGAGAACAAAACTAGATTGAAGAACTTTAAACTCAGCAAATCCTGTCTTTTGTGCAGTAACACATCTCTAGAGAAGTACAGCTTTGCCTGCTGACACAATTTTCCAACTTAGGGCATCAAGAGGTTTAAGAACATTAAGTTGCACAAAGTCCTCAAACACACAAGAATCCCTGACTCGCAGACCAGAGGGTTTCACACATTACGACAGCAATAAACTTCACACAATGGTTTCTCAGTGATTAAAATTAGAAGAAAAACTATTCCAAACTGCTGCTGCTATGATATTCATAATTTAGAAAATAAGGAACCACAGCAGCAGACTCAACATCTGGAGATCCTCTCCAGTAGCGTTGTCCCAGTAACACACGCACCGCAGCATTCCGTCACCACCAACGTGACAAATGAATCCAGTCCTAGAGTATAAAGCAAGGATGTAAGACCTTCCTCGTTAGGAAGTATGAACAGAAAGACAAGCTAGAGGACAACTAAAAAAAATATCAACATGAATAAAAGCCACTTCAAAAACACAGCTGAGTACTTCCAACGGTTGCGATGTAAACTGAGAGTGAAGGCACATCTGCCAAGAAGTCCAAACCCAAGACAGTCCCGGCACACAAAGACTGTTATGTTAGCCAAGTCAACAAGCACAGTTCTGATGGATGAAGCAACTTCTATTTGATGAAATAATTTACAATCAACTATGTATGAATGAGAGAGAACTCTCAGCTGTAAGACCACACATGCCTCGTGTATCTACAGCACATATCTTGAGTATGGACTGATGGGCTGAGGCTAGTGGTATGAAGTTCATCAAAGTCAAATGCCAGGTCCTGCACTTAGGGCACAACAACCCAATGCAATGACACAGGCTTTGGGAAGAGTGGCTGAAATGCTGCTGGACAGAAAGAGACCTGGGGGTATTGACAGGTGGCTAAATACGAGCCAGCAGTGTGCTCAGCTACCCAAGAAGACCAGCAGCATCCTGGTTTGTATCAGAAACAGTGTGGCCAGAAGGAACAGGAAGGGATTGTCCCCCTGTGCTCAGCACTGGTGAGGCTACACCTAGAATACCAGTTTCAGCTTTGGGCCCCTCAATCCAAGGACTGAGGTGCTGAAGCATGTCCAGAGAAGGACAACCAAGCCAGTGAAGGATCTGGAGCACAAGTCTTATGAGAAAACTGTGGGCACTTACCCTGGAAAAGAAGAGGCCTTATCGCTGCCATACAGCTACCTGAGAGGCAGGTCAGCGTGAGGGGGGTTATCAGTCTGCTTTCCCAAGTAACAAACAACAGGACAAGAGACAACAGCCTCCAGTTGTGTCAGGGGAGGTTTAGGTTGGACATTAGTAAAAATGCCTTCCCTGAAAAGGTCATCAAGCACTGGCACAGGGTGCCCAGGGCACATCCCTGGATGTGATTAAAAGACGTGGAGACATGGTACTGAGGGACATGAATTAGTGGTGGGCTTGGCAGTGTTAGATTAATGGTTAGACTTGATGGTCTTAATGATATTTGCCAACTTAAATGATCCTGTTATCTTTTATTTCTAAGATACAGCAGATATATTCCATTAACCTGAAAGACAAAGAAGGCACCGCATAAATATTTTCTGCGGGGAGAATTTAAGGTCCTATTCTGCATTAAAACTGTCAGACCCAAGCTCAGAGCACTTAAATTGGGAATGAAGTTTTTGGGCTCCTGGGTTATTACCATGAATGACCTCTGCACTACTTTACTTCTTGACAGCAGCTCTGCACGACGATGCTTGAAAAGTACGATATAAATTGGAAATGCAAATTCGACATGAGTTCAGTTCTTACATGGAAGTCTGCATTCCAGAAACCTATCAAGTTAAAAGAAACTCTAATCAGTCCATTTCTGGTTTATATTATCACCTGTAGTGAGGTTTAATGAACTTTAATTGTACTTTAAATACAAGATTTCATTTCCTGCTCTTCTCAGAAGACACACAAAAAAATCCTGATTGTAGCCAAGTTATTTTTTTCAATCCTGTCATATAAAACTTCCCCTTGCAGAAACGATGAGGCTACTAGTATATCATGATCAATTATGGGTTCATTAATCTTCATAGTCCATTGTCTTGTGGAACCCAGCACTGAAGAAATTCATTTGTTAATCAGAACAACTTAAGAACGTCATCAGATTCACGTACATGTTTTCCAGTTTGATTCTGCAACTACAGGAACCTAAAACTTGTCTCTAAAAACTAATAAACCCTCCTCATTCCAATGATTCAGAAGAAATAGTATTGTGAAAATCCTTATCTTATCTGCAAGACAATATTGAGACCTTTTCACCACAGAATCATAGACTGCTGGGGTGAGAAGGGACCTCCGAAGATCCATCTAGTCCAATCCCCCCTGTTAGAGCAGGATCCCCTAGAGCAGTTCCCACAGGGACAGTCCAGAGCATCTGAATGTCTCCAGGGGAGATTCTACAACCTCTGGGCAGCTCCAAGCAGACAGCTGCCTACCTGAGTGCAAAGGTCTGTTAACATGATAAACAGAAAATCTAGCTTTTTTTTTTTTAAAAGCCAATCCCCAAGGGATGGACCAGCAGAGACATTTATAAAGGTAGAGGAAATGACAAATATTCCTTCCACCTCACATCCCAGCCAAGAGAGACTCTCCCTTGCTGACTGATTCTGTGGCGTGTGGGTGTAGTTTCTGAAGTCCCCTGGTACTGTAACATGAAGTTCCAAGCCTTTCAGATTCACTGTTATTTGACTCGAACAGCTGGATAAAAAAAATGCCTTCATTCAGAAAAAAAAAGATGAAAACATAAAAAAAACCCCAAACACCCTCCTGCAGTCAGTGCCCACAATGACTAACAGCAGTGTTCACAAAATCATTCATGGCATATTCCCATCAAAATTAAGAGCTGCACTTAATTATCATAAAGCACAGGAAATGATACATTTCTTTTTGTATTTGAACTCTGGAAGGTATACAAAGGAGTATAAACTTCAGGAAGCCAGCGGCCATAATCTTATGGTCTGATCAGACTGAGCAGTGTCTTACTATGGATAACAAAGGTAATAAATTGGTCAAAAGAATTAATTAAAGGGAAAAGAGCAGATTCCCAGAATGAGAACTTTTCTTATCACCTTTAATTTTTCTTGAGTATTCCCTTTGAGATGGCATTAGATCAACGCACCGACAAACACTCGTGCAAAGATTAGGTAAGACTCTGCAAAAGGTTCAGCACAGGCTGCACAATCCCCTACAGAAGCAGCCTGAGCAAACACTAAATAGAAGAGACACAAGAGATAATTTAATGGTAATTAACTGCACTGCCACAAGGCAATTGAATAATTTTCCTAAAAGTCTTTTGTGATTGCTCAATTATTTTATTATTGTTAATATAGTTAAATAATTTTTTTGCTTAAGAGAAAAAAGAACTGATTTTCAAAAGCCTAGATATCAAAAATACTCCCCAGTCTATATAGACTATACATTTTATATACTATATGTTTAACACACATTGGACACACATATATTGTGTATATATTGATGCAACTGTATACATATAGAGTGTATGTGCATTATTGAATATATCTTCATACACATATTTCTAGAAAATACTCTACATATACTCTACATGTATGATGTTCTTCAAACAGATCATGTACCCCTGCTGTTGTTCTTCTTGCTGTTTTAATTGTTCAGAACAGAATCTCACCAAGGTTCAAACAAAACAAAACAACTCCAATCCACAGGATGTTATTTACAATACTCTAATATTACCTAGTATGTAAGATAACGTTCAATCTATACACATTTGTCACACAAACCTGTTTTTGGAAAGGTTACTCCAAAAAAATCAACTGAGCAAGCAACAAGGAGCAGCCCTTACTCATTCCCACCAATGCAGTGAAGTTCTGCTAAACCTATGTGGCACACAATTGTTTAGGTTGAAAAAGACCTTTAAGTTCATCAAGTCCAACCACGAACCCAACTGGCCCAAGCCCACTGCTAAACCCTGTTCCTAAGCTCTGTATCTCCACAACTTTTAAACACATCCAGGGATGGCAATTCAACCCTCTCCCTGGGCAGCCTATTTCGAGGTCTGATGGCCCTTTCCATGAAGACGTTTTTCCTGATGTCTGACCTAAACCTCCTCTGGTGCAACTTGAGGCCATTTTCCCTTGTTCTTTGACTTGTGAGAAGAGACCAACCCCTACCTCCTTCTACGACCTCCTTTCAGGTAGCTGCAGGCAGCGGTATTAGAGGCCAGACACTCTGGCAATGGTAAGACTACGTGAAGCCTGCATGTTTCCCATACACTCCAGGGTTGCAATGCTTTGGCAATAGAATTCATAAAGATTAACAAGACAAACACTCTGTATTTTCAGGTGATATGCTGTTAAAAGCCTGTAAAAGCCTAAACCTCAGGCTGCTATGTCTCAAGTAAATCACTTGTGTTTGTTACTTGCAACACACTGGTTCCATCTACCCATCCCTGTATTCTAGTCAAATCTGCTTATACTTGAACGTCCTGAATATGCAGAGAAAAATGAATTAGAAAACATTTTATATGAGCATAGAGACAAAAATAATTGCTTGCTCCAAATAGTGGTGTTGATTTCAAGTACCTTTTTCTTTGGATTTCTTTGGTGTTTTAGGTTTAAATCAGATTTACAGTCAAGCAGGTGACTGCTTTGGGGGCAAAAGGGTTCCACTGAACATTTCCACAGCATAATGGAAATGCTGATTCTTGCTTCTAGATGAACTCTACCACCAGGTCAGTGCTAGGAGTAAACATATTTGCATTTGCTCATTCACATGCTGAGTGAGAATTAATTGGTGACCTGTGCTTCACGTTTGTTTGCATTTACTTCTTGGTCACAACAATTATAAACAGGCTACTACTACAAGGAAGGGAAGCAGTATGGGGAAACTGGAACACCAAGCTTAAACACGCCTCTAACAAGCAGGATAAAGGGATTTTATAAAATAAAAGGTGAAACAAAGCTGTGACTGGCTTCCCAAGTCTCACTACCTGTTCAATGACTAGCAGCTTTGACAGGGCAGCAGTATTTACAGCAAACAAGAATTCAGAAGAATTTTCTAACCTATTAATGTCCCAGTAATTCAGCCAAAATTCCTTTTTCAAATTATACGGTTTTTAGATTATTTATTTTTCGATAACGTATGTATTTGCTTTCTAATTTCACCACTATTTTAAAATCTTTGTCACTACTGCTTAGCCAGAAGAAAAACTCTTATCTCTCTAGTTTTATTCAGCATGAAAAGTTCAAAGAGCAGAACAAAAGAAAGGAGATGGACACTGAACCATGAACACAGGGAAGCCAGGCGTGTAAACAAAAGCCCAGTTTGCTTTCTGATGTCAGACTTTTAATATATTTGTTCTTCTACTTGAATGGGCAAATTACTGATGGTGGAACTTATAACTTCTCTGAATTTATTAGGAACTAATGGGCACTTTCCCAGCTATAGCAAATTCCAGCTGGTGTAATTTAAAACACTAACTGTAGGCAGAGGAAAGGCCGTGTTTGTGAAGATGGCAAAATTAAGAGAAAAGCCCTACTCTAGCACATATGATTTAAGAAGAAATCTATCACAGACCTCGTGTTTTATATACCAGCTGCTACTTTCAAAAGCCATCTGCTTCATTTTTCTGCACATGACGACTTTTATGCAGCTGCACCATTTCAGCAAAGACCCTTTGCTCAGGCTGACAGGCCACATCTTGCGAGCGGAGCTGCTACGAACACCATGCTCCGCTGAAATTGCTTTATTACGAACAAGAGTAAAATCATCCTGAACTCTGTACCAAATGCTTTCCTGGAGTTTAGGGATTTTTTAAAAAACCCAACAAAATAATAAAGGTACTTGCTGCGGCTTAAATGTTTATTTTAGGTTTAAAAGTCTTTATAATCTTAGAAATTATTACATAAAGTTATTGAACATTCTATAGAGATTTCAAGTGTAACTGCTGTGGAAATCAGCAGCAGGACTATCAAGTGAAGTCTTGAAAAGGGCCAATACCAATAATGAAGCACTGCACTGGCTTTTGCAGTTCATTTAAGGTTACCAAGAAATTTCCCACAGGATAATCTCCCATTTTTCAGGACGCCAGTTTAAGAATAAGGAATCTATTTCTCTCGCTATTTTCAACATCTATGACCTACTTACACAACTAACTTAGTCCTGGTCTTTTTCTGATCAGCGTACCTTTGAAAGCTGCACTTTTAAACTGCACATGGGTGATTAAGTTCCTCCTAAAGAGTTAAATGCAGAATAAAAAAAATAATGACCACCACAACTTAGAAGGTATTTAAATAAGAAACAAAGACATAATGTGTCTTCTGTACTCCATTTAGTAAGAATTGGAATTGCAGCAGTTTAACCAAGTATGGAAACAAAGACTCGCGTTATGTCATTTTCTCCTCGTCCACTTCTTCTCTCCAGATATTTTCAGCAGTATATTTTAATATTCATAAATTATGTAGGTGTGCACAGCATTTACACAAAGAAATCCAAACTTCCTGGATCTCTGCAATAATTATTAATTTAGTCTCCTTTTTAAGAGCTCAAGTGTGTGTCTGGCACCTGCTCATAAATATTTGAGTTTCTAATAACTGAAGGTATCTTGGCAATTGATTTTTGTATGTCACAGCTCCCTCTCAGCCAGCACAGACACCGCTCCTCAGGATCTTCATTACACACTAACACCCCAGTTCTGGTGACACCAGTCCTATGAAACTCCAGTGAATTCTTCTGTGTAGTTTAGCAGTTCTTAAATTCCACCTTCTGCAACATGCAAGTCTGGCACACCTCAACATACCCATTGGAAAAACAGCTTCAGCAACTACTTATGTGACAAAGACAATAATCTTCTTAGAATCAAGAATCATTTAGGTTGGAAAAGACCCTGAAGATCTTAGTGTCCAATGATTAACCCAACTGGCCCAACCCAGTTGGGCAGAGAAAAATCTAATGAGCTCTAACAAGAGTAAGTGCAGAGTCTTACATCTGGGCAAGAACAACCCCAGGTACCAGTATAGGCTGGGGACTGACCTGTTGGAGTGTAGTGTAGGGGAAAGGGACTTGGGGGTCCTGGTGGACAACAAGATGACTATAAGCCAGCAATGTGCTCTTGTGGCCAAGAAGGCCAACAGCATCCTGGGGTGGATTAGAAGAGGGGTGGTTAGCAGATCAAGAGAGGGTCTTCTCCCCCTCTACTCTGCACTGGTGAGACCACACCTGGAGTATTGTGTCCAGTTGTGGGCCCCTCAGTACAAGAGGGATGTGGAGCTGCTGGAGAGAGTTCAGCGTAGGGCAACAAAGATGATAANATGATTCTATGATTCTATGATAACCCACCACTACACCATGGCCCTAAGTTCCAGATCTCCATCTCCATGGCTTGGCAACACATCCAGGCATGGCAATTCAATCCCTTCCTGGGCAGCCTCTTCCCAGGAAGAAGTTTTTGCTTTTTTCACAGCAGATCCCATTCACCTATCAAGGGTGAGTTCCTGTAGGACTGAATTTTCTTCACTACAGAATCTGAATAATCAGCTTGGAAGAACAGAGTCCTGACCCACATGACTACAGCTTCAGAGATCTTATGCAAAATTAACCCTCAAAGACTTGTGTCTCATCTGCTTTGAGGGAAGCACCATATGCCCAGAAGCCCAATACATGCAAAATTTTATAATCATCAGTTTTAGGAACCACATCAATGATCATAACAACAGTTTTCAAAATATGCACAGAGGGGAAACACATGTTTCCACCCCTATTTACCCATCTAATAACACTAGACTTTTGTAAAAAAGACATTTACATAAGGGAAAATTAAGGCTTTGGCCACTTCCAGTGGAGTTAAAAGCACAGATTGGGTATCAGGGTAACATTCATTTGCCATCTGCCTTCAGCTGCTCCTCCTCTTCATCTTTCAAGGTCACAGTCCCTGTATTATCTAGAGGTGAACTTTGACATCGCTAACTAATTCTGGAAGCTCCTCTGTTAATAATAAGGGCGTTTGCACTGGGGGTGGGGGGAATCCACTTGTGACAAGGCATTGTTAGAACCAGAATGGCTAAAACTGATCCCTTGTGTCTGAGCGGGCTGATCTCCAGATGTCACACACAGCAATAGACACTGCTGCTTCTCAGAGCTTCCACAAAGTAGGACTATGCTCCTGGGAATCAGAGAGTAACTCAACCTCCTGAGCATGCCTTGCCAACACCACATTTTACACTGCATTCTGACCAGACTTCTACTTTTCCAGAATAAATTAGTCCAAGCAACAACATAAGTCAACTTTCTCTGTGTGTGTGTACCACGTTATGTCAATCCTTATAAACCAGGGTCATATTTTGTTGAAGCTCACTAACACAGGCACATTCTACACAGCAGCACACAGAACCTTATCCTCAGTATTTTATATCTTCTTGAATTAATTCACACACAACTGCAAGAAAGCCACTAGCACGACTTTCATTGCTCCAGCTGACAGGTGGAGATTGGAAATCAAAGCAGCCGTTTTTCAGCAGGCTGAGCTTTGCTGCCTACTCTAGAGGTATTTAGGCACAGGAGTGCATTTGATAGTCCTATCATAGAGCACTGTCAACAAAGCAGACAGCTGACACGCAGCACTTGGAAGAGACCACAGCAGCTACACAATACGAAGAATGTCAGCACCATTTTGAGAGTGTAAGTCATCTTTTATATGAAAAAAATCAGTAATTTATGAGGAATCGCTCATTTAGAGAAAACAATCCCTCTAAAGAGTATCTCACTTCTAATTATTTTTAAAAGACATAAAGCAGAGACAAGTGATGTTCAATTTGATTTACATTTTTATCATTAAAAACCTGGATATTTTAGTACCTTTTTAAGCAATTGCAGTTCTCACATTTATTACCTTTAACAGCTAACAACCGTCAGCTGCTCTTCAAAGATCATTTTTTGGTTAATGTCAACTGCAGGCTGCCAGTATCACAGACTCATAGAATCATTAGGGATTGGAAGGGACCCCGAAAGATCATCTAGTCCAATCCCCCTGCCACGGCAGGATCACCAGGAGTGAGACCAGCTCTTCTCCCTGCGCTCTTGATTTGCTTCAAAGCTTTTCCTGTCAAAGTCATTTGCTTTAGGTCTTCTATTTTTATTAGGATGTCCAAGATGTTGTGATTTAATTAGGTTAAAGACTCTAATTCCCAGTCTGCGCTTCAAATTGTATCTCATGCACCTAAGCCTTAGAAAACTTTAATCATTAAGTTATTACAGTAATTGCCTGGACTTCGAATTTCCTGCATGCTGAGGGACAGTGTTATAAAAATAATTTGATGTGTGCAATGTATCATCTGCCACAATATAAGAGAGAATTCTCATCTAAGGAAATGAAGAGAAGGAAAATACAGGGAGAAAAAAAGGCATTTGTCTACAAGAAATGTTTACTCCTCTTTCTTTAGAGAAACATTTATTCTTCTACCTTTGTTCAGAAAAAAGCCATAATTTTTTCATATTTTCTTTTTAGAATCTTTCTTGTAATAACAAACCTGCACTGCAAAGAATCCAGCAGCACAGACTTCAGGGCCATTTCTGGAAGACATCAGTTACCAGCCCTAACTCTGAGACCATCTCTCTGCTCAGAATTTCTGTTTTTGTGCGTTGCAGAAACTTTGGATCATTAAAAAAATAATCCAGAATGCGGGCCAGTCTAAATTCTCCTCTAGTGTATGTACATATGCACCAAGGGCAGATCCACACTGCAGGCAGCGCAGAGAAAAGAGTCTATGCTGATGAAAACAATGTTTTCTTTTATTTGGGATCTAAAAATACCCCAAAAGTTACTTTAAAAGTCCTGTTTAAATACAGGACCAGCAACAATGGAACAGCTGATGCCTAAGAGCAGGTTCCCCCACCCCACCTCCAAACAGACTCCCTTTTCATCAGGGGATAAACCATCTCCAATTACTGCAGGCTAACGTGTTACTCCAGGATAAATGTGTTCGGGCTCTTGTCCCACAATAAAAGGGAGACAATTCAAGCAGCTTACGCCAGACTCTCATTACAGGGGTGCATATAAAAGCTGCGTTCTGTCCTGAGGGAAGATCAGGCTTTTTGCTCCTCACCAAGCTTTTAAGGCAAAAGGGAGACTCTGTCACCTTTACTTCCAGCTTCCACACAGCCATGACACTGGAACAGAGGCAAGGGAAGACACTTGCGATGAATTTCATCCACACTTATTTAAAGCAACTTGAAATGCTCCCAAAAAGAACACGAAAAATGTGACGACTGATTATCACCACTTGAAAACCTCAAGCTTTTAATCTCATTTTTGTACCTTTATGCTTATTTCCTCAGAAATTTTCTTTAAAATTATAAAAATGGCTAGAAAAGACTTCGTAATCCTGTGTACGTGGTGTTTTAAGGTTTGGGGGTGGGTTCGAGCTCACTTTGGATCAGCTGTGGGGATCCAGGACACAACTGAAGGCTGAAACATAACCACCATGCAGCAACCATCTGCCAACTGTGCAGACAACCATAAATCACAGAATCATAGACTCATTAGGGATTGGAAGGGACCTCAAAAGATCATCTAGTCCAATCCCCCTGCCAGAGCAGGATCACCTAGACCAAGTCACAGAATCACACAGAATCATGGAACATTAGGGATTGGAAGGAACCTAAAAAAGATCGTCCAGTCCAATCCCCCTGCCACAGCAGGATGCCCCTAATCAAGCTGCACAGGAACACGTCCAGCTGGGCTCCAAACCTCTCCAGAGAAGGAGACCCCACAAACCCCCTGGGCAGCCCCTTCCAGTGCTCCGTCACCTTCACTGGAAAGAAGTTATAGAATCATAGAGTAAGTCAGGGTTGGAAGGGACCACAGGATCATCCAGTTCCGATCCCCGTGCCAATGGGCAGGGACATCCCACCTAGATCAGGCTGGCCAGAGCCTCATCCAGCACAGCCTTAAACACATCCAGGGATGGGGTCTCAATCACCTCCCTGGGCAACCCATTCCAGGCTCTCACTACTCTCACGGTGAAGAATTTCCTCCTCACATCCACTCAAAATCTACCCATCTCCAGTTTAATCTGGCATCCCTGGATTTTTCTGGAATACAGATTCAAGCAGCACTAATTCAAACAGCCCTTACTTATTCAAGTGAGTCTTGGGGAGCAAAAGGGAGTCATGGCCAGAGCTGTCACTCTGGACAGTTGTGCACCTGATTTCCATGACAGTGGAGACCCAAACATCTTGCAGCACCTCAGAACAAAGACCACGGACTTCTGGAGAAATAGATTTATCTCAGAGAAGGAAAGAAAAAAAAAAATCATATGCTATGAGCAAGAAGTCAAGCATCCCTGATTTTCATTTTGTGACAGAACTGGAATTTAGGGCATCATCAGGCAGAATCATTCTTTGTGCATCACTTTCTGGTGACCGTGATAAATCTTCTTGCTATTCAGAGGCATTTGTATCTGGTTGTACCAGGTTTAATAAAACCACGTTTCTCAGAAAATGCTAAAAATACTCTTTTTGCCTTTGAAACTCCAGCAGCAGTTCTCTGACACACAGTGAGAGGACGCTGCAGACGTTCCAGCTGCTGAGCAGATGAATGAGGGTAGATCGGGACACTGGTTCGGAGCTCACAATCCACTTTTTCATCATGGGAAGCACAAATTTCCTGTGTTTAAAACCTTGATGAAGAAAGTCACTTGCTGTTACAGTGAAGATGAATGTGATCCTGTTGTTTCTATGAGAACCTTTGTCAGTACTACAAAGCTGCCAAAATGTAGGTATGTTTAGGCTGCAACAAGCGTATCACAAGGATCAGTGAAACCAGAAGGCAAAGTCCAGGAAAACAGCACCCTAGCTGACTTCATCAAATATCAATGCATTCAATCACACTTTATAAAAATGTCACCTAGCTAAAGCAGGACTGGGTGAGTCCACAAGAAGGGACAAAATACATTTAACAAATCCATAAAGCAGGGGAGGTTCTATAGTCTGCATTCAGCTCAAGACCTGGACAGAGCAGGTTAGGTTTGAGTATTAGCAGATGGGTTCCTAAAGATAGGGGGTACTGGAACCATTCCAGTCCAGACTCCACTAAAAGACATCCCCACAAAGTTTTACTCTGAGCTTGCCAGTCTACAAAGTGAGTTACAATTATCGAAGTGAACAAAACGAAGCTTTAGGTGCTTAATTAAAAAACTTCTATCATTATGCAGTTTAATTAATCAATAAGATAGATGAATCAAGAAAGTAACAAGATGAGTGGAAACACATTCCATGGTTGTAGTGAAACTTCCCGTTTATTTGCACTTGCAAAAATAAATTTGTATTTTATTATGTTACCAAACCAACAGAACTTTACCAGATTTAAGAAGACAACCGCAGAACTCTATTGCAAAAATATTCCTCACTCCTTTGCAAGGAGGAAGATTTCTGCTTTGCACACACAACCTTTAATTTTACCAGTTTTAACCAATTTAACCAATTTCTGTTTCAGCACAAATCCAGAACTGCCCAAATTCTGCAGCAATCCAGCAAATTCAGCAGAAGTAAAATTACTAGAACTGAACATACCTGCTGATAGAAAAAATTTAGAGTTGGTTTGTCCTCTGTGAACTGGTTTAGAAATCCTTTCGGCAAATATCGAATTCTCAACTCGTATCTGCAAAGCAAGAAAATGAAACTGGTGAGACGAAAGTACAATCCAGATTTACTCTCAAACAAGATATTTTCAGTCTTGTATGCCACCGAGAGAAAATGTCATTGCTTCTGAAGACATGCTGGAGGAGCCCTGAAGGTCTACTAATTTAACTGTATTCAGCTGGAGAGACTGTGAGAATTCTGAACTTTGAAGACTTATTTGGCTCGAGACTGAAGTCAGATAACCATTGTCAGTTGAGAGAGACGCAGAAACTGCCTACAATGGACGTTTTCATCTCTGCTAACTCTAAGAGCAGTGTGACAACTCCTTATGTCTGCGTCTACATCTTCTGTAGAGTTTCCTCTGATATGTGGTGGGGGGAGAAAATGAAAATGTCTTAGTGCCTTTCTTCCAGAGTGGAGTCCGTTGTTTCACTGCCTGCAGATTCCTAAGTGGTTTGGTTAAACCCTCCCTCTGTGTCTGACACTTCTGTTAAAGGTCTTGGTTGAAATAGAGGTGGGGTCTCTGACCCACAACATTAAAAGCAACCCAGGGATGCACAGGCATACAGATAAGGGCCCACTACACTACTACTACTACTACCAGTTTCATAAAGGGAAATGCATGCTCCGTCTTCCTGTGCACAGAAAACAGATTCTTAAACTATAAAGAGTCTTCAGACCATAGGATATACGAGAGGTGTAGAACACCTGGAAGAGGGGAGATTTAGATTAGATTTTAGGATGAAATTTCTCCCTGTGAGAGTGCTGAGGCAGGGTGCGCAAGGAGCCTGTGTATCCTAAAAGCCATGTTGGAAGGGGCTCTGGGCAACCTGATCTAGTGACAGGTGTTGCGGTCCATGGCATGGGGGTGGAACTAGGTATCTCTAAGGTCCCTTCCAACATAAACCATTGTAGGATTCTGTGATTCTAAGACTAAAACAAAGTCTTCATCAGCCTCGGAAAACTGTCTTTATGGATTTCTCATTGTTCCTCAGGTATATTTTCTCCTGCTGTTCTCTCCTCATACTTTTTTCTTATTCAAATTCCTCTCCCTGACATGTTACCTCTTCTCCTAGTCTTTGGTCAGCCCACAAGCCAAAGATCAAGAGACCAAATGGCCTGAAAAAAGCACATGTAGAACTGATCTCAGACCTTCAGCAGAGTACTGCTCAGTCACCCTCATCTAGACCAGGCTGCACAACACCTTTATGTTCTCTGACTAAAAAAAATATGTCACCTTTCTCCTTTCTAGGGACATGTCTTCTTAACAGAGGAACCATGAGAAGTTCTGCTCTTTTTGCAAAGGGACCTCATGGGCAAATCAGGTAAGACAAACCAGCCTGGCTGCGGCAGGTAATTGTTCATTACCAATTTATAGCCCAGCCTGACTATGCCTATGGGGATGAAGAAGCTGATTTCCAAGTGATCAACTCAAGGATGAGCCTCATTTTCAACATCCTCTAAATCGAATGTGACTTTGAAATACAGCCAACTACAAGGATGGTAAGTTTCTCACAATCCAGGTCTGCTTTTCAAACTTGTACACCAGTTACAACTCTTCTGCTTGATAAAACGAGTAGCCTACCACTCTACCTGCTGCTCTGCATCTACACTGCGGTGGAGACATTTCCACCCACATACTGAGCTGCACTGTGGGCCTCCACTCACACCTGCAGAATGGTAGGCATCCACAGAGTTAACTAGTTGTATGGTGAAGAGACCTCTTCACAGGTCATAGAATAGTTTAGGTTGGAAGGGACCCTGGAGATCATCTAGTTCCAGCCCTGATGCCACAGACAAGGAAAGGTCATATACTACTGTGCAGCTGAGAAGCTTCATTTGGAGTAACAAGCACTTTCTGGGCAGTTGGTTGAGCTAAAAAAGAAAAGATGATCCAACTCATTCATTTTACGGCACTGAAAGGAAGAATCTCACCAGTCCCAACCACTTAGGTTTCTTCCAGCAGGTTCTAACTCAGTTCACATCAGTAGAAAAGTAGCCAGAAGAGAGAAGATGGGAGCAACAATAGCAGACAAAGGAGGAGCCGTGTGTGAGTTTAATGAACTGAATCAGCTCAATGTAGGATCAGACAAGCATTAAGGCTCAGAGAAGAAAAGGACTGGCTAACTGGAAGCAAGACAGGAGAACACAGACTGTGGCCTAGCCTTTGCGTCAGTGCCAAAGCATCTGTTTGGCTGCTACTGGAACTCTACTGGAGTAGATGGCTGCTAAGTACTGGGGCTTCTACCTGTTAGAGCCAAAGCCTTAATGTCACCCAGTTAGAATGACCCACTTCAACTACAAACTTTCACTAGGAAACCAGACAGTGTTTACTCTGTTGGGAGCACAGTGTGTTCCACAACATCCAAGTGTTACTTGAAGGGCTTGGTATTTCCCTTGCAGGGTAAAGGAAAGAGACCAAGTGAGTGGTGTTTTGGCACGTGCCATCATTAGAGACAAAGGAGAGCTGCTGGCACTGCTGTTCAGGGCTCACTATTACAGAAAATGATGAAGGCTGACGTGATCTATGATTTTAGAGCCCCACATCCTGCTATCCCAACTTCATTTGTCTGTATGGAGGTGAAGATGAAGGTAAAGGAAGGCAGGCTCTTTCCTTCTTCTCCTCCGTGCTCTTGGAAATATCCAATCATTAAAATAATGATACACCAAGGGAAGAGGAATTTCTTGATTAGAAAGTGACTTAACACAAGGAAACCCAAAGCAAACAAATCCACTGCAGTCTTTGTTGCCTTCCCATTAAAAAAAGCCCTGGGATTTTGATGGAATTTCCTTTGTCATCGGGGATCATCTTCCAACAAACAGGTATCCTGATACAAACAAGTGCTTAAATTATCAGTTTATCCAAGACCAGCAGCATCTCTGGAATTCAGTAAGGAAGACAAGTATCAGGCTGCTCATGGAAGATCATGGTTATTCTGAAGCAACCGCACGGAATTCCACTCAAAGCACACTGTGTCATCTCGTGTAACTCCAAAACATGAGATGCTATTACTCAATGTGCCATAAAGCATAGCAGACTCCAGGAGTCTAAACATTTCCTAAACAAATCAGCCAGAACTTCCAACAATTTGAAGCCTCAGCACTTTTGAGATGCATTGGGAATTTTCTGATGCTGAATGGGAATTATCTTTGCTGCCAGAGAATAATGACATGGGAAGAAGACATGTGGTTTGACATGGTAACTAGCCACCAGCATTCTGAAGTCCATGCCCAGTGAATGACTAGTTTGCTATTGGAAGAGGAAGGAAAGTGTGAAGTGACAGAACTCTGGCTGACCTTGCCCTACAGTCCACTATTATTCACTTTTTCTAAGCTCTACTGACATCTGTGTCATCAGTAATCACATTCTTATTTCTCCCCTTCACTAGTCTCATCCTCTGCAGGATACAAACCACAACAGCACCAAACACATGCTGCATACACAGGAGAAGGATTCTGTCCAACCTACTGACCACCACTGTAACTTCTAATATCTGAATTAATCCCAGAGAATGTCTGACATCTAATTTTTGAACAAAGTTCTTTAATTTAAACAATTAGTAAAAAACAAGAAAAAACTCCCGAGGCAACTAGTGGTTTATTAACAGTAGAGGAAACTTTAAGCAGTATTACAAGACTTCTCCCTCTTTACCGATAAAAATATTTTTACAAGTAGTGTTCTATGATCTCAAACATCCTGCACTACAACACTGCAAACAACAGCAGCATTTTGATGGTGCTCAGCATGTCTCTATGGATTTAACAGGCACGTCACACTGCAAGTATTTGAGAAAACATTCAATTTAGACACTCTGGAAAGGTATTGAATAATTTACATCTACACACAGCTATTTTGTGAGCATTTTTCTACAATTCCTTTCCACAAACTTCAAAACAATGATCTAATTTTTGTTTTAGAGCTGATGAACTCCTTTGTGCAACACGTACAATGTCATTTGCACCACGACAGAACATTTCCAAAGCATAAATTATTCACTTCATACTGCACTGCTATCATGGGAAGGATTCAGGAATCTCCTAATTCCTAAGGTGTGATCTCACAGTATTACCAATGAAAAATTTCCTCTGAGGCACAGAAGCAAAAACACTGATGCACATCCTGGAATGTAGCATGCACAGAAGAGAACGTGCAGCATTGCTGAACCCCAAACATGTAACATTCTCAGTCTGTCACATTTGTAAAACTGGCCCCCTAGAGAGGCCTCAGAAATCAAAGATAGCCAACTGTGACATCTACTGTTTGCTGTTCCCACATGGGTTCAGCGGTACTTTAAATCTCAGAGCTTATAATCTTCTCTATTAGATTATGGGTTTTTGGCAAATCAATTTTCGTTTCCCCTTGTCTTTCCACCAGGTAATTGAACAGTCTTTACCTTCTTCCTCTGCTGTCACTAACAGCTGAAGAAAACTCAACTTTGAACAGAACACAGGTCCTACCAGTTCTTTTAACCAACTAAGTGGTTGTCATATCTCAGCACCTGTACCCGGGCTATGAAAAAACTCCCACAATCTGCAGTTACATCTTCCCATAGTTCACTGCACCAGATGTTAGACATCACTCTGAGCCTCAATTCACTGCCCAATAAATTATTTTACAACTTCAAAGTTCTACAAGAGCAGAGGGATAACCTGAATTACTCACTACACTCCGCCCTTTTCAAATCACTCCTAGTTAGTCAACCAGTCAAGATATAAATAGGACCACTACTTACTATCTTTTTATTTAAAGAATGAGATTTATCTTAAAATCACAGCAGCACGCTTGTACCACAGACAGGACAACACTCCTATCCTAAAAGGTTTAAGTGTGACAAAACCTGAGATGGAACTGGTTCACTACATGCAGTCCAAGTTTTACAGATCTTCAGGACAGACCCACGGTTACACTTATCTGATACCTTCAGCTTGCAGGAAACCCCTTAAAACAACAAAAGGCCCTTCAAGCAAACAGCTCTGGGCAAAAGCTGGTGTTTTCTCCCCCACCCCCACTTATCCAGCACAGGAGAATTTCCCTGGTGAAGCAAATTCTAGAGTTTTTAAGACAAGGCAATAAAGATTAATACGACTCAATTTTGACAGTGAACAGATTCATGCTCTTACTTCCATTCTTCTGGAGGGTGGGCTAGTTCAAATTTCTCTCTCACATTGGACACCCCCATGTCCAGGTGTAGCCAGTGAACCTCCTCAGACTGCAGGTGACTGAGCCGTAACCCATAGCAGGCCACGTTTTTCACTTTGTGACTGTCCACAATCTTCTGAATTATGCCCTGAAACAGAGAAACACACTCTTCTTACCAGCCGTAAAATGCAATACAGAATTAGTATTGGCTTTGAAATTCTACAATAAGGCTTTAAAATAGAACCATGCCACACCCCAGACAAAACACCAAGGAATAAATGCAATAGAAGTGTTTACAGTTGCTCAAGTTTTACCAGCATGCCTTCTCAAAACATCAGTCAATATGTTTCCACATATCAGACAGAAGTTGCTGTTTCCTCTATGTAAAACAGAATATAAAAGCAAAAATACATAAAAAGCTCATCTGTGGATGAAGGTGTTTTAAAAATAAATCAATCCTTCCACCTGTAGCAGGAAAATCATTGGAGACTTTCATCCTATTTAGTGCCCCAACACTCAGGATTTGGTAGGGCACATCACAGCCCCTGGTTTCCTTCCCCTGCCTCTCCCCATTAATTTTCTCCAGAGATCCCACACAATTCCCTTGGCAAACGAGGCAAGAGACGATTATTTAGGCAGATTCTCAAACACAGCAAATGTCCTGCTCGTTTATCCTGAGGTGTATTTCAGAGTTTGAGGATCACCTTCCTCAGAAAGGAACCTTTAAAAAAAGACCTAACAGACTGACATTTCCTTTCCATGTCAGCACCCAGAAAGGTCTAACACACAGTAACTGAAATTGCAGTGTCAGCAGACAGTGGATTAGCAACGTTCAGGTGCATCAGCCTGGCCTCCTCTTACCCAGATGAACAAAGTCAGCAGGAGATCAAAGCTGCTCCCTCTCACCCTGGTGAAGGCAAGATCTGTCTTTGCAAGGCAGCAGATCCCTGCTGGTAGCAAGGTTAAGGCCCAACAGGAGCTGGGTTATCACTGCTCCCAGATGCTTCTATCAGGAACTAACTGTCCTTTGCTTCTGGCCCTGTAACGGTCTGAAAATTCCCTGCTGAAATACATACACACATGCATAGATACACTGACTCGTGCTCAGGCTTCCAGGAAACACCAACATGTAGCCAGTGTTAACTCCTGAAGGAGCCAGGCACGGACTACTGAAGTTAGACACAGGTTTTTAACAGGATGACACTGTTACCCTAAACTTACTATTTCATATCCCTAATATATTAAGAACTTCATTCTGCAAACTACACAAGAGGAGACTTAAGTGGAAAGAGAGAATTAAAGACGAACTAAATCTGAGTCAAGGAGGAATATGATGCGTGTAGGAGTGGAACGATGCTGCTGGTAAGGTGACAAATCTGCTCACACATCTTACCAAACCACACTCTTTAAATAATCTAACAGCACCAATGTGATACACACTGAACTGCAAAAATTTCTTTCAAGCTTTAAGAAGAAAACACATGCAGTGATCAGTAAACTCATGGAGTCAGAAAAGCTCCCAGCAGAGTCCTGGCAGCCAGGAGGTCACCAAGTCTGGTGCAGCACTAAAGCAGAAACCCTCTAAGCAGAGCCATTTTCAAAAGTCCTGTGCAATGAACACAGCAATGTCATACAAGGACACCCTTGGAAAAGGCCCTTCTAAGATACATTTTCTGAAAATCAAAGAGTTATATAAATATTTGAAGGATGGGTGTCAGGAGGATGGAGTCAGGCTCTTCTCCATGTCATCTGGTGATAGGACAAGGGGCAATGGGTGCAAGCTGGAACATAGGAGGTCCCACAGAAATATGAGAAGGAACTTCTTCACTGTGAGGGTGACAGAGCACTGGGACAGGCTGCCCAGGGGGGTTCTCTGGAGATGTAGAGGGTTGAAACTAAGGAACTGCTTTGCAGTGAGGTCTCGATGACGTCTCGGATAAATTTGCCAGACAATGAATAGCTTAGGGATACTGGAAAGAAGTTTATCAACTCAATAGCTGTATACAGAAGATAAGAAAAAAAGAAAGAAAAAAAAAGGCAAGTTAGTGCACTCAAACTAGAAACTGCGTCACAAATGCCATTACACTATCTGGGAAAAATACAACGGGAGGTCACTATCGTTTGGGCCTTGGGTCGCATCAGAGATCTGGAAAACACAAGCATGCTAATCAAACAGAGATGAGTGCCACCACCCTCTCCCTTAATGCCCAAATAGCACCCCCGGTGCGGGCGACATCCATTCCCAACAAAGCTCCAGTCACTGTCCTTCAGATCCAAAATTTAAGGGTTCTCAAGTCCTTCTGCTTTCTTCAACTACGCATGAAGGAGTTCTCCCCCAAAACTTAAAGCACCCCCAGTCTTCCTCAGCCTCAGAAAATGACAAACAGCTTCTGTTCCTGCTGACCAGTCTCTCCAAAATGGCAGCGATCAGTCACACAGCCCCAGTCAAGTGCGGGATCCAAGATGGAGACAGACTGCACGGCTGTATCAACAGGGCCACCCCCACACTCTGCACTTGACCGAGAGGGTTCCCAGGACCCTCTCCTCTCTTCCTGTCTCAGCTCCAGGAGGAAGAGAGGGTACCCCAGCTCACCACAATGCTGAAGGGCTGCTCCGTGGGGGGTGGTTGCACTAAAATCTTGCTTGCACAGTACATGGCCAGGATCGCGGCGTCAGATTCAGGCTGAGAGCAGAAGAGCCGCGCAGAGCTGGGGGGGCACAGCGGTGAAAATCAGGGTCTTGCCAAGACCGCTGAAAAACTACGGCAAACCACTGCTGTCGCCCGTGCCGTGCCGGGGGGAGCTGTGCATATTCTTCCCACAGTGGCAATGGCGGCACCACTGGAAGCCACGGCAAAACCGCAGCTGGCAATTGGGGCCGGGGAGAGCTGTGCATATTCTTCCCACAGTGGCAATGGCGGCACCACTGGAAGCCACGGCAAAACCGCAGCTGGCAATTGGGGCCGGGGAGAGCTGTGCATGTTCTTCCCACAGCGGCAATGGTGCCACTGGAAGCTGCAGCAAAAATCACAGCTGGTGCCGGGCCAGGGAGAGCTGTGCAACTAGGATGATGAAGGAGGTGGAGCACCTCCCTTATGAGGAGAGGCTGAGGGAGCTGGGTCTCTTTAGCTTGGAGAAGAGCAGACTGAGGGGTGACCTCATTAATGTCTACAACTATTTGAGGGGTGGGTGTCAGGAGGATGGAGCCAGGGATATTCTCAGTGTCATCAAGTGATAGGACATGGGGCAATGGTTGTAAGCTGGAATACAGAAGGTTCCACATCAACCTGAGAAGGAATTTCTTCACAGTGAGGGTGACGGAGCACTGGAACAGGCTGCCCAGGGGGGTTGTGGAGTCTCCTTCACTGGAGATGTTCAAAATCCGACTGGATGTGTTCCTGTGCAACTTGGTTTAGGTGATCCTGCTGTTGCAGGAGGATTGGACTAGATGATCTTTTGAGGTCCCTTCCAATCCCTAATGATTCTATGATTCTAAGTTGCTGGGACAGATGTGTGATGCCAACGACAGTAGCCCCCATGCACCTACATGGATAAAACAACTAGAGGAAGAAGCCCAGTGGCCACATAAGATGTGACACCAGGCAGACACACATAGACACTTCCCCTAAGTGCCCTCCCAGTCTCTGACTACTTTTACTTGAGTGGATTTCCTGAGGCACATGTTGCCTGTACTCAGCCTCCAATGAAACTCTTCCAGTTACTCATCCTGTCTCCTCTGAAAGCAATTAACTTTCTGCAGCCTTCCAAGGGTCTGTTGTCAGGTCAGTGAAACGTTTTAAACCTGAATTAAACTTACTGAGTGCAGGGTACAAAAATTGGTTAAGTCTGTTTCTTGCCT
This sequence comes from Rhinopomastus cyanomelas, assembly GCA_013400115.1. NCBI lineage: Eukaryota > Metazoa > Chordata > Aves > Bucerotiformes > Rhinopomastidae > Rhinopomastus > Rhinopomastus cyanomelas. The sequence continues at coordinate 22,256 of VXBP01001325.1, read as the reverse complement.
GGATTGAATGGTCTTTGTATCAAATGCTGTAAAGGGGACCAGCTGCCTATAACCCAGGAAACACAGAACAGTCACCAAGTAGCCTGACAAGTGACAGAGGTACATATAACCTCTCCTTCACCCAAAGGACAACTTCTGCTTAGTAAATCTAACATTTTGGCAGGCTGCCCTCCTCTGTAGGGGACACTGCCAGCTTTTTTTCTACACACACACAAACAG
>VXBP01001325.1:0-17506 GCA_013400115.1 Rhinopomastus cyanomelas | reverse complement strand
GCTGGGGCACCTCCAATCTGTCCCATCACCAAGTGATCCCTAAACACCCATTTTCTGATCATTACCAATACAAGTTCCTAAAATTCACAGATCTGTGATCACTGTGACAAGATCTGCTCCACTTAGGAAGGATGCTAGGTCTTGTCTTAGACAGTCATGCCAGAAAATAGGAAAGGAAAACCTTCCTAAAGTGAAAACTCTAATCATTTTGCTTAGTTTTCCTCTTCCACAGGGGAAACCTAACAGTGGGTTAGAGGTCTCATGAACTCCTGACAGCAGACTGGAGTCTTGTCTTTGTAGTAGATTTTCAAGTTCAGTAGAGAAAATACAAACATAACAAGGAACGCTGAGATGGGAACCTGTTTCAACAGCAAGAACTTGCCAGAAAAAACAACCTCACGTACCACCTACCACCATCCTCTTGGAAGATAATTAAAAAACATAAGCAACCCATGAAGTCTCAAAAGCATCTGACATGTGAAATTGAGCTTAAACTCAGTTTAAACTCCACAACACACAAAAAACGGAAAGAGTAAGTCAAAGAAACAGTAAGAGAAAGCGCCAGCGTTAGGGAGAACATGGGCTTCAGAACACACACTGGGGTTTTCACACTCACATTCTCAAGTTGCCTATAATATATAATAAAGATATTTCTAAAATGAACCACCAAACTTCTGAGTTTTTCTTGCAGACTTCTACCTCTCATTTTGAGCATGGAGATAATAACGTAAGATGACACAAGGATGCTAAAGTCAGACTTACCCGGACATCGGTGGCATCTCCATGCCGGATAATGCTGGCCCATGTTGTTGGTTCACTGCTGTTTTCAAAGTAGTGATAAACCTTTAAGACTCGTTCCATGGCCCCCGGGGAACGCTCCATCCCGGTACTGAGGTGAGGCTTTGCACTTGAACTTGGGGTGTGATTCAAGTTTGGATCAAGGTAAGCTGCTGCCATGGTTTTGCTAGATGCTAGGTATCGGTCATATTCTAGGAAAGGGAAACAAAACACACGGTCATTATAGTTAGACCTGAATCTTGTACCAACTCTGACAAAGAATTTACTGGAAATCAAAAAAGACTCAGTTTCAGTCCTCTCCTAAAATAGTTTTACGTATACGAACCCAAAAAACCTACCGATGACGAGACGAGAAACCTGGAGCAAGTGATGGGAATTTGAACACCACAGTCAAGAACACAAGTGGTATCTTCAGTAACCCACAAAATAGCATCTTTGAGCTATAATAGGAGGTCCTTTCCATAAAACCTGCCATGTCTGGTCTTGTAACAAGAACAAGGAAATCCTGGTAGCTCAGTCACTGATCTGAGAGTCCCCACTAAGAAGCTGCACACCAGAGCTTCCTGTTTGAGGTGTGTCCCACCACACATTTAGTGCTATTTGGGGAACCAGGAGGACTTGAACCCATCCAGAGTTAAATTCGTGATTCACTGGGGAATCATCAAGAATATCACTGTCCCTCTGATCAGGTGCTAAGTAAGTGGACAAGCTTTATGATCTCAGTGTCATCTAGTGATAGGACATGGGGCAATAGGTGTAAGCTGGAACACAGGAGGTTCCATATAAATATGAGAAGGAACTTCTTCACAGTGAGGGTGACAGAGCACTGGAACAGGCTGCCCAGGGGAATTGTGGAGTCTCCTTCTCTGGAGATGTTTAAAACCCACCTGGATGTGTTCCTGTGCTACTTGGTCTAGGTGATCCTGCTGTGGCAGGGGGATTGGACTAGATGATCTTTTGAGGTCACTTCCAATCCCTAACGTTCTGTGGTTCTGTTTTGCCAAATCTGTAACCCAGCCCAAGAAGCAAGGCTGTCAGCAGAAAGCACAGTTTGCTGTCAGTTTTTGCATAGTGTAAGGATCACCACCACCACTGAGATAAAGGTGAAAACCTCCGACTAAAAATACAACAAAAATACCCTGACAGGAAACCCAGAGGTAGTGAGAAAGTCCATAAAGTAAGGAAAACCCATCTGAATCTATCATAGAAAGTATCTATTGAACTTACAGTCCAAAGTCATTACCCAAATTAGGTCCACTGTCTACAGCAGCCTGTCTGCAGAGAGGGAGGAGAGTCCCACACTGAGAGACAGCACAACTCTATCTCCCTGGGGGGGTGTCTCTGCAAACAGCCTCCTTTTTATACTGTGGTGCTGCTTCAACAACTTCCTCCCTTAAGTAGACACCTGTTGCCACTCAGTCCAGATCTCTCTCAAGATTGCCTGCCTCTGGGAAAGCAAACCAGGGCAGCATTTTTCTCCACACTCCCTCACAAGAATCTGGATATGTGTGGTCTCTCACAGGAAAAAGGAATCATCCACGTGTCAGCCTCAGTTCTCAGCACTTCAACAACTAGCCTCATTCTCAAGTGATTTCCAAGTTAGGTGGCTAAAGGTACAGACCATGGTATGAATCTGCATCTCAAAGCAAAAACGTTGCCTCTTGGGTCCAGCTGCAGATTAGTCAGCCACAGGCAGATGGTTCTGCGCAAGAGAAGAGCAAACACTGTGTCCCTTGCCTGACATTCTGCGGGCTAGAAAGAGCAAAGAACTGCAGGGCTTGGCTCCTGGGCTTGGGCAAGTGCATGGATGGAGCTTTCAGTTCCTCTTCCTCCCAGCAAGCAGCCATCAGGGAGGCAGTTTGGAAGATGTTGAGATGTTAAAAATAAAACAAACTTGGTCTTTTTTGGTACTGAACACCTTTCTGGGACCAAAGCTGAGCCTTAGCTGTACTTCACAGCAAGGCAGAAGAGAGATCCTTATGTGCTTTCAGCTGAGCTCCCAGAACACCTGGCTGCCCCTCACCTGAGCTTCAGCCACCCACCATGGTACTCTGCTGATCTCCTGGCAACTGAGTTTTGGAAACTATCCAGGGAAAACAAAAAACCCAGGTGATTTGGTTGTCAGGGTTGTCTTTGTTCTACAGCACAGCTGCATCAAGTTGCCACAGACTTACACAAGCTCAGAGGAAGAGAAGTGGCAGCAGGCAGTCAGGGCAGGTGGTGAGACATCTCTCCTTCAGCAGCAGCCAGCCATTGCACCAGTAAAGTCAAACCACCTCATGAACTCAGCTAAGAGGAATCCAGACCCATAATATGAAGGCTTGGATTCTTCAGACTGTGGATAGCAACTTTTCCTAGAGGTTAAACACAGGACTAAATGCTAACAGGATGATCTTAAGAGTCTTCCTAATTGAGACCCACGAGACAAAGAGGAAATCAACAGCCAATCTGTGCAGTTTCTCTTCAGCCCTTAACTGACTGAATTTAATTCACCCAATGTCCCACTCATCTCACACCAACAGTTATGGATCTCAAAATGCTGGGAACCTCTCAGCAACACTGTTCTGGACTTGGCCTCACCACAGGAGCTCCTGAGCCAAGCTGTTTTCATGTGAACCCTCACTGAAAGCTGCAGCAGGTATGAACATCTCCCTTTGGGCTGACTAATACCAGGAGACAAGATAACACATGCTCCCAATGGCAGGGCTCCTGTGACGTTCAAACAGCCAGTGTGAAATTCCAAACACCTATAGGGCAGAGAGCTGCATCATGACAAACTGACACAAAGTCCTTCAGTGGTGTCACCGTCAGGAATGAAATGGCACTTCTCAGGCTGGATGATGGGCCAGACTCTTCTCAGCGGTGCCCAGTAATAGGACAAGGGGCAATGGGCACAAACGGGAACACAAGAGGTTACACCTAACTTGAGTGTCCTGTGGGATCTGTTCTAGGGGATCCTGCTCTGGCAGGGGCTTGGACTAGATGATCTTCAGAGGTCCCTTCCAGCCCCAGCATTCTACAATTCTATTATGTTCTGCCTCCTTCTGACCAACCTGTCTTACTGTGACACCACTAGGAGAAACCACTGAACAATACACAAACAGCAGGAAGATTTTCCACAAACCAAAAGTGAGATGAGGTCTCTGTTTTGTAACAGAGAACTAAGAGAAAACCTGTTTTTACATTAGTTTTTCCATTCATTTACTAAACACATTCATTCAGTTTGATTTAACACAAAAAGAGCTTGTGTAGAAAAGCCAAAAGAAAATACCAAGAGGAACATTTAGAAGATGCCTGACCACAGACTTGATAGGGACAATCTACAACCCTTGGGAGCAGCAGACAAAAATGTGACAGTAGACATCAGCTTCTAAACACTCAAGATGTGATCTCAGGTGGCAGAATTTCAATGGAGAGGAAAAACATTACTACAGAGGCTTTATTAATGTTCAATATGGTATCAAACATCAGGACAAACCATACTGGGTGCAGGGTATTAGCACCTTTCACAAGGTTTTATGGGACAGGACAGAGGTTTTTAAAGGTAAAACCACCTCCTACCCATAATCAGAAAAGCGGCTTTCCTTCAGAACTTGATCATTGTGGGGTTCCTTACAACTTCTTAGAAGAAAATCATAAATCATAAAGGTTGCTTTATGAGGTACCAAAAGAAACAATAACTTTGCTAGATCAAGGTACATAGAAACATACACCATGGCTCTGGTTAAGGAACTATTAAGGTTCCCATTAAAATCAGCCCCTGGGTCTGAGTTTGTGATGGGACTGTAAAGCTCTGCCCCAGACCAAAATGTGATCTGTAGCTGCTCTCCATGCAGGGGCAGTTAAACAACTGTTTTACAGCATATGCTGGGTTGTTTTTTTTTCATACAAAGAAAGCCAAGACACAAGATTAGGATGTTTATTTGGGCTCTTCTAAATCCAGACCAGCCTGGTCTGTAATCCTGCCATTACAGAGCTCAGTTTAAAAGAGCAGCTTTAGTCCTCTCGGTTTTAAATAGAGAAGTGGTTAGTGACTATGGAGCAGAAACGAACTGCAGTCCATTTAAATAAAGTACATTTACATTGGACAAGTAAGATCTTGTGAGTTGAAGGTGGTAAGACAGTGGAACAAGTTGTATCTGTGGATGCCTTATGAGGAGCAGCTGAGGGAGCTGGGCCCGGGCAGTCTGAAGAAAAGGAGGCTGAAGGAAGACCTTGTTGCTGTTTACAACTGCCTGAAAAGAGGCTGTAGATAGGTGGGGGTTGGTCTCTTATCACAGTTAACAAGTGACAGGACAAGAGGAAACGGCACCGGGGGAAGTTTAGGTTGGACATCAAGAAAAACACCTTCCTGGAAAGGGCCACCAGGCCTTGGAACATGATGCCCAGGGAGGGGGTTGAATGACCATCCCTGTACGATCTGGAGCTCAGGGCCATGGTTTAGTGGTGGGCTTGGGACAGCTGGGTTAATGGTTGGACTCCGTGATCTTGGAGGTCTTTTCCAACTTAAACAACTCAGTGATTCTATGACTGGAAGCAGTCAAGATTGTACGGGGCAACCAGATCTGGTGGCAGGTGTCCCTACTCATGGCAGGGGGTTGGACCAAATGGTTTTTAACTCTCCCAACTCAAACCATCGCATGTGCAGACTTAACTGATGTATTTTACTGAAAAGAGCTGGGGCACATCCCGAATAAGGGTCTAAAATCAAGCGTGCTCAAACATGTTTGCATGCCAGCCTTGATCCCGCTGAGTTTCCAACACAGACCATTGGCAGAACCCACACCCATATTTCTCAATATTGTAAAGCCTGAGTCCACGCTCAGGTAGAGCAGGGAAGCAAATCCATTCTGGCCTGGGGATATTTTAGTGGGTCTGCTAAAATGTTCCCACTGCTAACACACTATGAGGTGTGTGGCTCTGCTGTCAAGGAGTATCTGGGGCTGAGGAAAGAGTACGGGAGATGGTTAAATGACAGTGCAGAAAACCCCTAAAACCAGCCCAAAGCCAAAGCACCGCGCTTCAGAGCTTCTCCAATCAAGTCCAAGAACACACAGTTTACCTTTTTTATGCTCCTTTTTCTTTGTACTTTAGAATCACAGAGTCATTAAGGTTGGATGATACCTTCAAAATCACTAATTTCAACAATAAACTGGACTGACTTAGGTCCTGTTTAGGTCAACTTTCATTATTTAGGTACCAGCTACGTTAGGAAAGTGTACCAAAAGTTGTTTTATTTTCTGAAAAACCACACATCATAGTAAGAGGTCATCTGCCGCTCAAGGTCACTCCCACTGCATATTTCATGCATTGGCTAAACACAGGAACAAAGTCACTGTGACCTCAAGCAGGACACAGTTCAATGTCATGTTTCACTGCCAGCTCAGAGTTCTCTGAAGCAAAATTAATTTCGACTAATGGGGCCATCAAAAATAATTTTAAAATATTTAAATCAATTAACTAAGAATTGATTAACAAACTGATATAAAAGTCCTTCCTAAGGGACATTGTTCCAATGCCAGTAATGTATTGAACTAGCAGTTTGATAATATATTACAAATAATAAACAAACCTGTTCCTCACAGTAGCACTGGCAGATGCCCAACAGCAGAGCTCTAGTGTTGACGTTACAAGGAACCACAAAATAATTATTCACACTGGGACTCTATCCTGTCCCTCTGAAGGCACCACAAAATTTTATAATGCTGCCTAAGCTCCCTACTCTGATCTCTATCTCAAGTTGAAGGAATCAGGGTCCATGAGCTAAAGCTTCTTCCAATAACTTGGTCCATCTCAAGTCAAGTCTATATAAATCTGAAAGACTCTATAAAATCTAAGAAATACAGCAATCTATTAAAAAATACAATGAAAATGTGTTCATTTCTTTCTCTGATCCTGCTGTAACAATTCTTTGGTTGTAGCTGAATTGAGCAATTGAAATCTTTAATATTTTGAAGTTGTTAAAATAAATGCATTTAGGTTACTCACATCCTCAATAAATGCTGCTGTTTTACCAGCAGCTGTGAAGAAAAGGACCTGGAGGTCTTAGTGGACAACAGGTCAAACATGAGGCAGCAATGTGCCCCTGCAGCAAAGGTTGTCATAAGTCTCCTGGGTCAACTCTGGTAGAGCACTGGGATAGAAGGTGGTGATCTTTTCCTTTATTCTGTACTGGTGAGGAGCACTGGGAGTGCTGTGGCCAGCACTGGACCCCTCAGCACAAGACAAACATGGACATAATGGAGATGGTCCAATGAAGGACACAAAATTGAGGGATTTGATCATCTGTTGTACAAGGAAAGGAAGGCTGAGAGAGCTGGGATGGTCTGTTCTGGAGAAAGCTGGGGGAGGAATCTTACCAGCGTGTAAATATCAGTATTAGATGGAGACAAACTGTTCCCTGTGAGGGCTCAAGGCAACGGGCAGCACGTGACAAACAAGAAACCCAAAATACATGCAAGACAAAGCTTTTCCCCTACACCTGTCAGTGAACACTGCAAGGTTGCCCAAGGAGGCTGTAAGGTCTCCATGAAGATATTAAAACCATGGCTGGACTAAGCTGTAAGGTCACACCAACCCATCTCCACAGGTCCCTTCAACATCAGCAATTCTGTGATAGGATGATTAAGAGCATATTAAGACTTTATTTCACACTCAAAATTCCTCAGTATTATCCACAATACAGCTTGCATGATACAGGAAACATCTCACGACCTTCCTGCTCAATCCACTTACACAGTCTGTATTAAATCCTGCTGTGGCTCACTTTGCAAATATTAGACTTGACTATCTCACCCTCACAGAAAATAACAACACTAAATATAATTGTAAATGTGTTCTCCGTGGAAAAGCTTAGATTTTCAGGAGTGAGCACATCACTGACCTACCTCTCCAAGGGGACACCTAATTGCTGTCTTCAGCTGCCTGCTACAAAGCAGGCTGTAGACCTGAGGGGTGGTGTCTTCTCACAAGTAACACAAGAGGAAATGGCCTCAAGTTGCACCAGGGGGAGTTTTCACTGGACATCAGGGAAAACGTCTTCATTGAAAGGGCCAGTAAGTCACATTGGAGGTTGCTGCTTGTTTCCCACTGAGTTCAGTTCTTTTGTTCTCTCTCAGCTAAACTGATGTACAACGGCAAGAAGCTCTAATCCCTTGTTCCACCTTAAGCTCCTTTCAGCTGCATCTGTTCTTCTTGGTATATTTGCTATGACTTTAGCCAACAATGCACTTCTCCTTCTGCGTCCTCTTGGATCCCCTCCTAGTCACTGTTCTCTTCCTGGCTCCAGATAAGATCTACTTAGTTTTTAAAAATACATTATTTTCAGTCCAAAGTATTTATGGAGGCCCCCAGGTCAAGGTGCAAAGCAGCCTGGCCAGCTACAGAAGATCCATTTTTAAATTGGTTTCTCAACAGACACACCCAGTATTTCACTATATCGATGCGTGCAGGAAGATGCCAGTTTTCTTTCTTTGCAGAGTTCAGTAATTTTAAATGTCAAACACTAGGACAAAATGAATTCAGAAATGTATGTGTTACCTGAACTTATTGAAACAAGGACCTATTCCATGAGCAGCTGCTACTGGTGTAGGTTGTCCTAAGGACTTGCCCTGTACCTGGGGACAAAGAGGGCAAAGTTTCAGGGTACTGACAATCAGCTGAACTAGTTCAGCTGTCCAGCAGCAACTCAAGTTAACCAAATCTTGCTCTCTGTCCATCCTGTGACATAAAGAACAGCTCTTGTCCTTCTCACTGGGAATCCCGCAGGATTAGGCCCTGACATAGCTCAAACACCCCATTTAATCTAGTTTTATTGGGTTACTGTTGCATAATCTGTGCTACTAGCAAATCCCTTTGGAGTTGGCACTAATTGCTATTTTTAATACAGAAAAATTAGTAACGAGGAAATATCAGTTGTGTTGGGAATACAAGAAAATCACTGTCTGTGTTCGCTTTAATTAGAAAGTTTTCAGCTAGACACTTGCCTCATTTCTCATCAGCACTCTGAACCTTCCCTGTGTCCCCCAGGCACCACTGAAGTCCAAGTGAACACTCCTTGCCCCTTAAATCTGCTGCTGATCTTTTGAATTTCTCTAGAAAGGCACCAGAAAAATGACCAAACAGGAAAGTTTACACCAAAATTCTGTCAATCTCAAAGTGGCTCTTCCTATCCACATCAACTCGAGAGTGAAGTAAGCTATATGAACTCAAGAAATCTTTCCCAGCACTACGTTCAGTGAGAGAAGCAGTATCTTCTCAAATGTTGTGTTTGATAGTAGTCAAGGGCATAACACCTAATGAGAAATCAGTTGGTGGCCTCCAAGACAAGTTTGAACCTCTACTAAGATGACAAGCAATGTCCATACTTTGGTTAGGTCAAGCTATGGCCCAATTCAAGATTTTTATTTTTAAAAAGCCATACCACCCCCCACAAACCTTGATATATCCTTGCAAATGTTGCCCTTGGGCATGATGAGCTTCTGCCTGTTCCACTACAGCAACTGTTTGTAGTGTTTCGTTTAGCCCACCTCATTCCACCTCAGCAGGTCCAGGTATTTATTAGTTACTGACAGTTATCTGAGGAGCAACTGAGGGAGCTGGGGCTACTTAGTCTGAAGCAAAAAAGGCTCAGAAGAGACCTTATCCCTGTATACAGGGTCATCAGGCCTTGAAACAAGCTGCCCAGGGAGAGAGGCTGAATAGCCATCCCTGGACATTTTTACAGAGGTTAGATCACAGAGGTAGATCTGGAGGTTAGGGTCATGGTTTAGCATTGGCCTTGGGACAGCTGTGTTAACCTTTGACTTGATGATTTTGAAGGTCATTCCCAACCAAAATGGTTGTATGATTCTGTAAGAAATGTCCATACTACAGCAATCCACACTGAGTTGTCAATGAAGGATTGAAGACCGGGAACATGGATTAAGCTTACTGACTTTTAAACCAAAAGTGCAGCAGAGGAAGCAGTCAATGAAATTTCCACTACTTCTTGACTGCTGTCCATAAAGTCCAGAGAAATGCCACAAAAGGGGACAGAGCAGCCACACTAAGAGGCAAAGCAGAACCTAAAAGGGCTGGGACTCCTGCCAAGAACTTGATCAATATCTACAACTCCTCCATGAAGGATACATTGAACCCTAAACTAATCCCCTAAATAGTTTCAATCAAAAGTTCTTTTTTACAGAGGAGGCAGTGGAGAACAGAACATGGAGGCAGGTGATAGCAGCAAATTCAGAAAGGTAAAACACAACATACAACACTTAACGTGCAAGTATGTTTAAAAATATCCAACAAAATTAAAGATGATCCATCACCCGTTCAGGGTGTTTTAAACCGTCAAATATTATCTTGCACTTTAACGTTCAAATATCATTCAAGGAACTTAAATGTGGTTTCTCTGATCTGCCTCTGTAAGAAGCTACAGAACAATCTATTTCTGCATGACAGATCTGTACAGAGGTTTGAGTTACTTTTTTAAAGTTGCCACCACAGGCTGCTGAGCCAATGTACTACAACCAATTCCTCCCTGCTGCTGCCACCACCTTCCTCCCTGCCAAGGCCTTCCTCATCCACTTCTAAGCAGCCCTCCATTCCTTTCTGTGGCCTCCTGCCGCTTCTTCAACAGTTTTGGAACTGGTTTTGACTTATTAAGACAGAGTAAGTCAGCCCAGGCTCTTTTGTTCTGGTTTTGGTAGCAGTTTAGTTCAGTTTTGTTTGGGATTTTATGGGGGAAACCCATTTAAATGAGTTAAAGTGGGTCAAGAAAATCTCTGAAAGCTCTGGAGCCAGCACAAAGTAAACAGCAAAGTCACACCGCCAGTTCTAGGGAGGAGGAGGAGGAGGCGGCTTCTCATTTCTGGCAGCTGAAAACTGGTCTGTCAAGCTCACTGACCTTGGAACTCTTCTTGGGTACTTTACACAGAAGGAAAAACATTTTCATGGTGAGGGTCCCAGAGCTCTGGCCCAGGCTGCCCAGCGAGGTTGTGAAATCTCCTCCTCTGGAGACTGGAAATACAATCTGCTTTAGAAGAACCTGCTCTAGCAGGGGGGTTGCACTAAATGATCTCCACAGGTCCCTTCCAACACCTCCCATTCTACAATTCTATGAAGAAGAATTCTTCCATTGGAATGATTAAAGAAGGCAAAAATAACGTGGCTAAAATACAAATATTAAAAACAGCAAGTTTTTCCCCCATCTTCCTTTAAAGCCATTTATCAACTACTGGTATCCCAGATAAGTGTGACCAACTAAACAGTTTGAAAACATGACCAAGAGCCTTTAACAGTACCACACTGAATTGGGACAGAGAAATGTCAGTGCACAGAAGAAGGAATAAAGAGAGAATAGGGAGAACATTCGTCCACAGCACAACTGAACTCTTTATGGTGTTCAGAGGCTAGTCAAAACCTGGAGTCCTTCCTGACTGAAATAACACTCGTCTTCTCGTGCCTTGATCCATCTCACTAGTGAGGAACTTGCTGACCTAGAAAGCTTCCATGTACATCTCCTTAATAAATGAGATCATGGAATCTTTTAGGTTGGAAAAGACCTTCAAGATCATCAAGTCCAATCATTAACCTGACTGTCCCAAGCCCACCACAAATCCTGTCCCTAAGCCCCAGATCTTCTTTAGGTTACTGACAAACTATAAATAATATCTGTTCCTCACCCTACTTACTAAAAAAAAAGAATGGAGAACACTGAGGACATATTGCTATACGTTAATTAAGAAATGTAACAGTTTTACAATAATGGTTTTGATGAGCTTAGTTTTCTTTCTGTAACAGATGCAGTAAGATATAATCAACTAGATGTTGTCAGTGAGGGCACTTCTAGCATACCCAAGTGATCATCTTTTTTTAAAAAAAAAATAAATCCCTCTGGTGGAATGTTTTCCCGTGTGCAACTTGACAGCGCCTTAAAACGTATGGGAAGACTACTTGTGAAATACGGAATATATTCACAATCTATCACATCTTCACCTTTCAAATAAAAATGTACTATTCAAAATTGACTTTGGGTTCTGATTAGATAATGGATGAACTAAAGGCCTTGGAAGCACAGTCTGACATGAAAACAAACACTTCCAACTACCTCGGTTACTCAAGCCAATTACCATTTCCCTTTATTTAGGAGCAGAATGTGTACTAACAGATTGATAGTTCTTCCACTGGGGCAGGTTTGTAGCATTCAAGACACTCTTAGCAAAAAGTCTTAATTCCAGTGGTTTGGATACAGGCAGAAGTCGAAGAAATTCCTGAGGAACAGGATAGACAAGTTGTTTGCATCTGCGGCAGACAGCGATGAGCACCTGCCGTTTGCACCAAAATCAACAAAGCACTGGGCAGTTAACTCTGATGGCACCATCCACAGATCTTCAGCCAGAGATCAGAACTAAAAGAGGTGGGAGAAGCTATTCACCTGTTAAAGGCACCTTATTGTCCAGATACCATTTGGACATGATGGAACAAGTGAATTTCCTAGATTACAGAAATTGAAAGAGAAAACTCACTTAAAATGCAGCTATAAGGTTCTGGCAAAGCCTCAGAGGAACACTGGACATCAAAAAGAGGTGATGACTGCAACACAAAGCCAAAAGGCTCTTATCAGGCTTTGAGCAGATTTTATTCGAAGTGCACAATAAGGAATTTCTTTATGTGACACAGTGTAGATCCTGCTCTGCTGCTGGGGTTTGGCAGATGTAGAGACAACATTCCTTAAGATTTGGGACATGAAGAGTTAATAAGATTGGCTCTGAAGAAATAAAGCCGCAGAATATTTTCACACTCCAGAAGGAAACAAGTTTTCCTACTTTAAAGATTAAAGAGAAGAATATTTTGTTAATACAACCTGGAGTAAGGAGCAGTATATCTGCCTTAGACCTTCAAGGAAAGAAAAGACCAACCCCGCAAACAAACACCCCCCAGGCACCCCATCTTTCACTCACTGCAAGGCTAAGCATTCAGAAAGAGCAAACTCTGATTGGTTAACATGCAACACTAATTCTTCACTTAAGATGTCAGATACGAAGAGACTGAAACCATCCCTGTTCCACTCTTCTTCTGAAAATTGTACAGAGCAAGAACTGGAGCTGCACAGACTGTGGCACTGCAGTACTCAGACACACATCAAAAGGGTGTTGCTCTAGAAAAACGCAACCCTTCAGGAACAGTGCCAGTAGGCATGGTTTCTTCACCGCAAAGTGTCCGCTCAACCTACCCTACCTCCATTTACTCACTTATGTTAACTATTCCTCTACAACACTCTTGCTGGACATGAGGAATCTGCAATTTCTTTGAGGATTTCTTCAGTGGAATGGAGGTTTCCTCACTGGAGTTGAGGTTTCTATGAATTGTGGGAGACTTTCCTCACAGCCAGACTCTGCTTAGCCAACTGAAGAGTCTTTGTTTTATTAACTATTCAAAAGAAACCCACAGCTCAAAGACTTCAGATTAACCAAAACCAAACAGATACTAAAACTAAACAAAGACCTGTCTCAGTGTCTCTTTACTTCACACTTAGGATGTACTGAGGAGTTTGTGATAAACATCTGATCTGTCTGCCCTTGCACATAGCAACTCGGTCAGTTTAACAGTATTTAAAAGGATTGAGAAATGAAAAGAAAATTAAATGTTTCCGTGATGTGCCTGCCTTCAACTGTTTAATTATCTCTCACCTTCAAAATACGTGATATTAAGAAGTTATCTGAAATTAAGTGTTGCTGCTTTTCTAAATCAGGTTAACATTCAGGAAAAAAGCCCCACACTTTGTTCTTCATTACACTGTCATTTTAAAATGGCATTTGTTCTTCAGAGTTTAAGAGACCATACTGCTGCACAGGATGTATTCCATCTTAGACATTTACCTTGCTGTTTCATTACCTAAGGCATCTAACAAAGGTATTCAGAAAGCAATTCTTTTGGATACGTTTTGTCAACTGTTCTACATCATGCAGGAGAAGCTTAACTTCCTTTCTTGTTTGTCTTCATGCAACAGAACTAATAATAAAGAGGGCTACAACAAATTATATAAGGAATATTCCTAGGAACACGTTCTGACAAACTGCTGCAGTTCTAAATCTAGTTATTATAACGTTTATATAATCTGCTCTTAATTGTGAAACAAAACAGTTTGCAGCAATAAAACAAACATCATTCTCCATGGCCTGAAAGGAGCAAAAGCGAAAGGAGCACTAAGAAGTAGGAATCACAGCCAGAAATAACAGTCCAGCTAACGAGTCAGTGCCAAATTACACTGCACCCCCAACGTCAAAGAAAACATCTGCTGTAACTATCAAACCAAGAACCTGCAGTGCTCAGGATCCACCCTTGTTCAGCACGGCCTTAATTTTGCAAAGTCACGATCATACCTGACGATAACACAAATATCTGAAGGACAGAATACTTTTACGGTCGCATGATGAGCACTGGAACACGTACGGACAAGGAAGGAGGAAGCATTCACAACTAGCCCTATGAATCCATAAAAAACTGCCCAGCTGACCATGAAGAACACATTTTATGAACAGCTTAACAGTATTACACAACCAAAAACCTGTGTGAGTTGAAAAAGACCTTTACAGGAGGCTGGGTGTCCCTGCAAGAACAGAGGGGTAATAGCTGAGGTTCTGTCTATTGTCAGCTCCAAGAAATAATTTTCCCATTTGAGGAAAGGAACAACAGTTTATTTCCATTTCCAACAAACAGGAGCAACAGTAATAAAGTCAGTGTAGACGGGATATAAAGTCTATTAAAAAGAAGGAAAACTTCCCTCTAAAAATGTGATGGTGCTAGTTACAAAGCTACAGATGAATTCCTGGTTCCCATGGTGATTCCAGGGCTGAACCATCAGCTGATGATTCAGTTTTCTACATCCTGCCTGCCCTCTTCATTTTACATCTCTAAACTGAGTGCATTCACACTAAACTCTTAATTGCCCGATATCATAGTGAAGACAGGAGATCTGAAGGCAGGTTTAAAAGGTAGTTTAATTTCTCATTCCCCTGAAAAGAGAGGCCATCACAGCCACACAAGTGACTACATTAATGTGACTGTCAAAACCCTTCAGCTCATGTTTTGGACTCTTCTGTACTTGTAAATACGTAACACCGGTATCAATACAAGCACAAATCATCTATACAACCAGTTTCATGTATGTGGCTTCCTGTATGAGAAACCTTTCTGACAGACATTTCGAAAGGTGGTGGAGCTGCTGTTTATGTGAGAGAGCAACCAGAATGTATTGAGTTCTGTGCAGGGGCAGATGAAGAGAGGGTTCAGAGTTTGTGGGTGCGGTTTTAAGGGGCAGGCTGGCAGTGTGGACTAGAAGATTGGGTAGCAAGGTGGATGGTGAAGTGGCTGCAGGATAGAAGTCACAGAGTAGTGGTCAATGGGACAGAGTCTAGTTGGAGGCCTGTATCTAGAGGAGTACTCCAAGAGTTGGTACTGGGATCAGTACTACTCAATGTATGCATTAATGATTTGGATGAGGGATTACAGTGCACTGTCAACAAATCTGCTGATTACACAAAGCTGGGAGGAGTGGCTGACACTACAGCAGACTGTGCTGCCATTCAGCAAGACCTGGACAGGCTGGAGAGCTGGGCAGAGAGAAATTTAATGAGCCAGAACAAGAGCAAGTGCAGAGTCTTACATCTGGGCAAGAACAACCCCAGGGGCCAGTATAAGCTGGGGACTGACCTGTTGGAGTGTAGTGTAGGGGAAAGGAATCTGGGGGTCCTGGTGGATAGCAGGATGACCATGAGCCAGCAATGTGCCCTTGTGGCCAAGAGGGCCAACAGCATCCTGGGGTGGATCAGAAGGGGGGTGGTTAGCAGATGGAGAGAGGGTCTTCTCCCCCTCTACTCTGCCCCGGGGAGACTGCATCTGGAGTCTTGTGTCCAGTTGTGGGCTCNGATGGAGAGAGGGTCTTCTCCCCCTCTACTCTGCCCCGGGGAGACTGCATCTGGAGTCTTGTGTCCAGTTGTGGGCTCCTCAGTTCAAGGAAGACATGGAGCTGGTGGAGAGAGTCCAGCGCAGAGCAACGAAGATGATGAAGGGAGTGGAACATTTCCCTGATAAGGAAAGGCTGAGAGAGCTGGGTCTCTTTAGCTTGGAAAAAAGGAGACAGAGGGGTGACTTCATTAATGTTTATAAGTATGTGAGGGGTGGGTGTCAGGAGGATGGAGCCAGGGTCTTCCCAGTGTCATCTAATGATAGGACAAGGGGCAATGGGTTTAAGCTGGAACACGGGAAGTTCTATAAATATGAGAAGGAGCTTCTTCACAGTGAGGGTGGCAGAGCACTGGAACGTGCTGCCCAGGGGGGCTGTGGAGTCTCCTTCTCTGGAGGCATTTAAAACCCACCTGGATATGTTCCTGTGTGACTTGGTCTATGTGATCCTGCTGTGGCAGGGAGAATGGAATAGATGATCTTTCGAGGTCCCTTCCAATCCCTAATGTTTTGTGATTCCATGATGTTCAAATCTATTCTTAATGCACACGGCCAAAAGGTATTTAAATTATGCTTAGATGTGCAAACATGGCACTTTAAGCATCATGTTCAACATTCAGCTTGTTGCCCTAAAACTAGCTGGGTGCAACCCAAACCAAAGAAGCAGGTGATGCTGGGTCATGATTGAGGGCCATGATTTAGGGGTGGCCAAGCAGTGCTGGATCAAAGGTTGGACTTGATGATCTTAAAGGTCTCTTCGAACCATAGAGATCTTGTGCTCATACTAAACCAAAACCTACTGCAATCCAAAAATGTCTTTGTAATGGAAATTTTCCTATCCAAGCATTGATTACGCCATCTATTCATTTGCATATATTAAATATACAAAGTATGCAATATTTTACGTCCCACAGACTATAAAATCAGTTGTGTATATAGGTACAGTATAAAAATAAAGCAGTGTGGCTGAAGGAAGTTACCAGCAAAGGAACAAACCCACAAATCCTTCATTTCACTGGCAAAACAAGAACAGCACAATGACATTCTCTACCCTTGTGTAAGAAAACCTCAGATGTTAAGTCCTCTCATTGTAACTAGAGAAAATAAATCCTTAGTATTTGAAACACAGACACATACAGAAAAGCTTAAACAGCACAAAGCTGAACACACCGAACCAACAGGCTCCACCGTCTTCCCATGGCATCTCACAGAGATTGGAACAGATAAACACATAAAGGCACAAATCACCAATTCCTTTGCCAGTGGGCCAGTGACAGCAACACATGGGTTAACCTAGCTCTGCCAACACTGCTGGGTGAAGAACGGACACATAAACCTGCTACAGGTGTGGTAGAGAGCTGGGATGGATAGCTACATCACACACACGCTTCTGCTTTGGCAGGTACAGCCAGATACAGCTGTACATCAGAGGATTTCACAGGCAAATAGTAGCAGCTTCCAGATCACAGGCCCTGGTCCTCATGGGGGATTTCAACCACCCTGACATCTGCTGGAGGGACAACACAGCAAGGCACCAGCAATCGAGGTTACTCTTGGATGACAACTTCGTCCTCCAAATGGTGCAGGAACCAACAAGAAAAAGTGCTATGCTGGACCTTGTTCTCACCAACAGGGAAATGCTGGTGACCAGTGTGAGGCTCAGGGACAGCCTTGGCTGTAGTGATCATGAAGCTGTTGAATTTAAGATCCTCAAGGAAACTAGGAGGAAGTTTTCTAAGCTTACGACCCTGGACTT
>VXBP01001324.1:1814-28911 GCA_013400115.1 Rhinopomastus cyanomelas | reverse complement strand
TCAACTTATCCCTAACCCAGTCTTCATCAACCAAGGCAGGATCCTCTCTTGCCGCAACCTCCTCTGCAGTCTGGGGTCTAATATCAAGAAAACCCCTAGAAGTATAGACAGAGGCAAAGAAGGTGTTGAGTATCTCTGCCTTCTCTGCATCCTCTGTCTCCAGGGTACCCACCTCATTCAGCAGGGGGCCTACGTTGCTTCTAGCTTTACTTTTACCTGCAATGTATTTGAAGAAGCCCTTTTTGTTGCCTTTGACCTCTCTTGCAATGTTTAATTCCAAGGAGGCCTTTGCCTTTCTAGTTGCATCCCTACCTTCCCTCATCAGAGCCTTATAATCACCCCAAGTGGCCACCCCCTCCTTCCATGACTTATAGGCTTGCTTCTTCCTCTTCAGTTTGCCTAGTAGTTCCCTGGTTAACCAAACGGGTCTTTTGGCTCCCTTCCTTGACTTATTCCTTGTTGGGATACTCTTTCCTTGTGCTGCAAGAAAGCAGTCCTTGAATGTTTGCCAGCTGTCCTGAGCTCCCTTACCCGCCAGTACCCTGTCCCATGGGATGTCCCCTAGCAATTGCTTGAAAAGGCCAAAGTTGGCCCTCCTGAGGTCCAGGATAGTGGTTCTGGTAGCTATTCTATCCCTGCTAAACGAGACCCTGAAGTCCACCAACTTGTGGTCGCTGCAACCAAGGCAACCCCCAACCTTCACTGTTTCAACCAGACCCGCCTTGTTGGTGAGTACAAGATCCAGCAGTGCTCCCCTCCTGGTGGTCTCCTCCACAATCTGCATCAGGAAATTGTCAGCAATGCACTTAAGGAACCTTCTGGACTGTGGGTGGCTGGCCGAGTGGGTCTCCCAGCAGATAGCTGGGTAGTTAAACTCCCCCATGAGGACCAGGGCCTGCAGCTGTGAGGCTGCTGCCAGCTGGCTGTAGAAGACTTCATCAACTTCCTCACTCCGATCAGGGGGCCTGTAATAGACACCCACAACAGTGTCACCCATGCCTGCCTGCCCCTTAATCCTCACCCACAAACTCTCAACTCTCTCCCCTGCTGTCCCTGGACAGAACTCAAGCTGTCCCACCAGGTCTCCGTAATCGCTACCAAAACCGCCTGACTGGATACAGATTTCAAACTCCTCCTGCTTATTCCTCATGCTGCGTGCATTGGTGTAGAGGCATTTCAGGGAGCGAACTGAGCACTCCGAATTCACCCTAGGACAGCAAGAAGCCACCTGTTCTTCCTTAAGATCAGAGCTCTGCTCCACTGGTGCTTGCCCATCAGCCATCCCACTGCCCTTCGAATCTAGTTTAAAGACATTTGTTTTCAGAGTGGATACACCATCCACTATTACCTCCCGAGAGACTTAAGTACCATCCCTATCCCACTTCAATCCTAATTTAAAGCCCTCTTGATGAGACATGCCAGCTCGTGGCCTAGTACCCTTTTACCCTTATTAGATAGGTGCAACCCATCTGAGTCTAGCAAGCCATGATGCATAAATGTTTCCCCATGATCAAAGAACCCAAAGTTCTTCTGTTCACACCAACCCCTGAGCCACCTGCTAATAGCAAGGATTCTCTTACTTATTCACCCCAGCTGTTACAGGGATCGAGGAAAACACTATCTGCACACCTACTCCATCAATAAGTTCCCCAAGTTCCCTGAATTCTCTTTTAAGAGTCTTAACTCCCCTCTCACTAGCCTCATCGTCGCCAGCTTGTACTACCAACAACGGATAATAATCTGTAGCTTTAATGAGTTCAGGTATCCTCCCGGTGATATCCTGAACCCGGGCCCCTGGAAGGCAGCAGACCTCCCTGTGGGAAGGGTCTGGTCTACGCACAGAACCTTCTGTTCCCCTCAAAAAGGAGTCACTGACAACCGCCACCCTTCTCTTCTTTTTTGTATTAGAGGTTTTGAGTTTGTTTTTTGTAAGGGTTCTCTTTAGGGGTTCACTGGTTAAGACAATGTCTTCAACCTCCTCATCCTGATCCCCAAAATCCAGTGCCCTGAACCTATTCTCCAAGGGCAGATGGAGAGGTGGCATCTGGAAAAGCACAGGGGGGCTGGAGAGGGTTCTGTTTCCCCCACGGATGGGAACCTGTTCCTATTCCTCATCATCAGGGAGAACCCTACCTTCTTCCTTGTGGGACAAAGCCTCGAGCTTTTCCAGCTCCTGAGCACCTTCTTCCCGGTAATGGGAAATACCAGGCTCCTCTGACTCCTGGGCAGGTCTAAGAGAGGAGAGAGTGCTACTCCACCAATCAATCTCCTTTTCACACTCACGGATACTCCTCAGCCTATCCACCTCATCCCTTAACTCAGCCACCATACAGAGCAGGTCATGCACCTGCTCACAACACGCTCAGGTGTTTCTGGCACCACTCTCTTGCAGCGGCATAAGACTCAGGCATTCCCTGCAGTCAGGAGCCTGAACAGCCACATCCATTGTCAGGGGGATTGTTTGGGCAAACAAATCCCTCATAGCAGCTGCTTTAGACCTCGATCATTTAACTCCACCCATTGCCAACAAACGGAAGGATAGTAGAGAGAAGAAAAGCAAGAAAGAAACACGACTTAACAGAACAAAGCGGCGTCTGCTACCCTACCTGCTTGCCCTGCCTGCGCAAGCTGCCGCACAAACTGCCTCCCTATAATCCAGTTGCGACCCTGTTTGCCTACTCCTGTTCGCCCTGCTCCAGGTCGCCGTGCTCCCTAGAAGCTCTTAACCTTACATACTGAAATCCAAGCCCCCACCAAGACTCCTCCCTTCCGGCTGCTGCAAGGCACCTCTGGGAAATGAATTTTCTATTAGCTGTGAAGAGAAAACATGCCCAAATTTCTCTTTGTATAACCATGTGTGTCTAGAACTGGAATCAGATGTTATACTTTTCCTCCAGGCTTGTACATAGTACCCTCACAACGTAATACCGTGCCCCTTTTATGTCAAGATGTCAAATCTCTAATTTTGCTTTCACCTATATGAAGATGTCATCAGGACTAAAATGGAGCTGTTTTTCACACCCTGTGCCCTATAAAACACAGAAGCATTGCTCTCATTAACTTTTATTAAAGGAATTCTTCTTTCTTAGTCCACCGCAAGTAATGTTTTTGTGGTGTGTGTTTTGTGGTTAAAAGGCAGCAGCAATTTGAGCACTAACACCCCATTCTTCCACTTGTTTAAAATTACAACTTTGTTTTATGCTCCAAGAGTGCCTTGGAGAATACTTGACTCGTGAATCTTGGGGGATGTATATGCATGTACACACACATTTGACAATAACCAGAGCATGATGAAACATGTGGGACGTAAAAAAATTAGAAATACAGGACATATAGTTCATTTTTACTGCAAATTTAATGTGAAGGAAACAGAACAAGCTTTAAGAAACATGAAATAATGCTCCATATACTTTAGTAAGAAAGCAAAGGGGTGTCATCATGGTACTATGAGGTTATTTATTGGAATGAAGCTACGTCAGCATTTCGTGATGTGGACTAGCACGGAAGTCAGAATGGTTATGACTTGCCTGGTTTGGAATACACTATTTTTATTACTAGAGCAAAAAATTTGCTCAAAGACATTAATATTAAACCAATTTTCAGGTGAAACATATACAGAAGCCTCCATTATTATTAATGTTTCATTTAAGCTGCTGCTGGACTTTTAAAATATGATAAATGCAATTGTGTAGTTGCTGCAGGCACTTTGGAGTACTAGGCAATGGGAACAAACTCTAACCAGCGTTGTCTTTTCAAGAAGAGAATAAGGAAGAGAAATGTTATCCTGGACCCCAACTTCTGCTGTGTGCTACCTACAGTTTTTTTCTCAAAGAAATAAGCACCTCTGCCTGTGATGTGCCAGACTTTTGTGCTTTATCTTCTAGAAAAAGCCTCTGACCGCAGATATTATTACTGGTACTATAAAGACTAGATTTAAAGCTCCAGATATTAGGATTTTGAGAGAATCAACATGCAATTGTGACTTAAAACCAAAATGCTGGTTTTCACATAAAATTGTAAAGTATAAAAGATGTGACCGTAAAGATTAAAAAACAGAGTGGGAAGAGAGAGTAACTGGAACACTTTGTTCCTACAGTTGTGGGAGGTGTATTATGTTGATTCATGCCATTCAAGTAATTTATTTCAACAATCCAAGTTAGTCTTCTGTTAAAAACCAAAAGCAACACCCTTGCATTAAAGACCTGGAATACCACACGCTAAAGGTTTACTTCTCACTGCACTGCAGGAATTGAAATATCAGGTATCTAGGCTAAATAAATAAACTAATTAACCCTCACAGCTTTATAGTCACTGAATAGGGGCAAGAACTTTTGTATCCTTTAGCGGATATCTGTTTTCTGATTCTGAAATAAGCTTATATTGTGTCATGGACTGTCAGCTAACTTTTGAATGCGGGAAGTAAAATAAAGTGGTTCTGAGGAATGGATGAAAATGCAATGAAAAAACAACAAAATGTTTTGTATCTGTCATGATGTTGATACCTGTGCAGAAAGTGACCCACAGTCATGCAGAGCTGCTCTTGCATGTAGGTAAGAAGTTTCTAGTACTCTGGCTCACAGTCCTGACAAGCCTGGACAGAGTTGAGTTGCCTTCGCTGTAGGTGGATGCTCTTGGGGCGGTGTCCTTGTGCTCAAGGTAGAACCTGGCTTCTTCACTCTTGGTAAAGGAAAGGAGTGGGCTTATATTCTCTGCAATAATAGTATTAGAAAATGGAAACCTTAAGAAGTTAGTGCATTGCCTGTTGCATTTTTCTGTAAATCTGCTAATTTAAGAAAATATTTGTAGTTACTGTAAAGTTACTATTAATACTGGATTCTTTAAAATTAACTTGGTGATTAGGGCATTTTTAAGAGCCATTAGAAACTATTGTTGTTTTAGAGCACTTTAAATTGCATATTACTGCAATTGCCTGGGAGACTCTGTTGGGCACCCCTGTAATCACACACACAGAATCACACACAGAATCATCATGGCTGGAAAGGACCTCCAGGGTCATTGAGTCCAACCTTTTCTCCTAGTGTCTAACTGCTAGACTATATACCTAAGAGCCACATCTACTCGTTCCTTAAACACCTCCAGGGATCACCACCTCCCTGGGCAATCTATTCCAGTATCTAATCACCCTCTCAGTAAAGAATTTCCTTCTAACATCCAATCTAAACCTCCCCTGATGCAACTTGAGGCCATTTCCCCTCGTCCTATCATCACCAATTTGAGAGAAGAGACCCACACCAGCCTTGCTACAACCTCCTTTAAGGTAGTTGTAGAGGGCAATAAGGTCCCCTCTCAGTCTTCTCTTCTCCAGACTAAACAACTCCAGCTCCCTCAGCCTCTCCTCACAGGGCATGTTCTCCAGCCCCTTCACCAACTTGGTTGCCCTTCTTTGGACACATTCCAGCACCTCAATGTCCTTCCTAATGTTCTTTCTACATGACCTAACTAAATCTTGAGTAGCCAACCCCTTTTTTCAAAGGTGGTAGGCTCTCCTCTTTCTCCTGAGCTCCAGCAGTTTTATGTCACTCACAGCTAAATACCAGAAGCTTTCTGACGTGGCAGCTGGAAAGTACTACCTCTCTCTAGCTCCCACAGGAGACAAAAATCATTGGCTTCCCCATGCACCAGTTGCAAGTGTCCTAATGATTAAAATCATAAAAAGCTGAAGATCATTGAAATTTTCTAGGGTAAGCTTAGGGTACATCCTTAGTAGCTGTGTACTGATGTTTTGTCTGCTCAAAGTCTATCCTAAAAATTACATACCTCTGCAAGTGTACGACTGCTTGTGTGTACGTAATTGCGTGTGAAACACATAAGCAGCATTTGGTTATTGCTGCCAAGCTGTACAGGGGCAGTTCTATGGAGGGAAGAGGTGGGTGGTGCAAAAATACAATAATTAAGCAGCTGTGCGTAATATCTCCATTCATGACACGTGGAGATGTATTGTGGTTTTCTTTTCTTCCTTGCATTCTGGGTTGTATTAGAAAGTGTGGCCAGCAAGAGTAGGGAAGTCCCTCTGTGTTTAGCACTGGTGAGGCCACATCTTGAGTACTGTGTCCAGTTTTGGGCACCTCAATAAAAGACAGATCTGGAGGTGCTTGAGCAGGTGTAGAGGAGGGCAACTAAGCTGGTGGAGGGCTTGGAGAATAAATCTTATGAGGAAAGACTGAAAGAGCTGGGGCTCTTTAGTTTGAGGAAGGGGAGGCTGAGCAGAGACCTCATCACTCTCTACAACTACCTGAAACAATGTTGTGGAGAGGTTGCTGCTGGTCTCTTCTCACAAGCAATTAGTGATAGAACAAGAGGGAAGTTACAACAGGTAGGTTTAGACCAGATATTAGGAAAAAAAATTTTCACAGCAAGGGTGGTCAAACACTGGAATGGGCTTCCCAGGCAGGTGATTGAGTCACCATCCCCAGATGTGTTTAAAGATCATTTGAATGAGGTGTTGAGGGGTGTGGTTTAGGGGTGAACATGTAAGGTAGGGTAGATGGTTGGACTCGATGATCCCAGGGGTTTTTTCCAACCAGAGTGATTCTGTGATTCTGATTCTGTAAGGCCAGGCTTTGCATTTTTGTACATATTTACTATTTGGGAGAGCTTTGTTTTTTCATGGGTTGAAATTGCCTTAGAAAGCTTTCCTGAAAAGCCAGTGTCTAGGTTGCAATTTTTAAAGATCTCTCTGTGTGAAAGCAGGAAGGTGCACTGGGCGTATGTTAGCAAAGAAAAGCAACGTTGCCTACATTTTCAATTTTGTAGTGGGGATCTGGATCCAGAGGATGATAAACGTGCTGCAGTCACTGCAGCAAATTAAGACCCTTCATAATGTTGGTGGGAGAAGAGAGGTGACAACTTAGAAATCAACTTAGAAATCAACTTAGAAATCAATTCCTTTCCTTGGTCCACTAGAAGCTTGTGTTACCTCTAATGTTTTTGTGCTCTGTGAGAGCCTAACAAGAGATTCAGTGGAAGTCCCTCTACTGACCTCAATGATGTTTGGATCATTGCACCTGTACATAACATGAATTTATACAGTGTGGGCAAGACTAATTTTAAAAATTGTGCTCCACTCTAACATTCAGCTATCAGATTTAATGTCATCTAATAACTTCTTTATGTAAAACCAGATGGTCTGATAGTAGCTCTTGCTTTGGACAGGGATCTGTAACTCTGTGACTAGATATGAATAAAGGCTGAACAAGGTTTAACTTCCTGCACTAAATGTATTCTAACACAAATAAGGCACTTCTACTTTAGAGCTAACTATATGATTCTATTTTGAATTCAGCCTTCAGATATTTGTTATAAAAGCTTCTGCTGCTTAAATGATTTTCAGCCTGTGTTGGTGCATTGTTGCTTTATCTCCGTAGTTTATACAGCCGTCAGATACCTATGGAGGGTCCCTTATAAATTAATTTCCCGGTAGTAATGTGCAATTGGCCTGAAGCAAGACTCGGGTCACTTAATTTGAGAGGTGCAAAGGGGCAACTTGTGTATTGACTGGTTTTATTTACTTTTGTAAGACTTGAGGCTTCTTGAAGCCTTTGTGAAGTGGAAAGGGAGTTTTAGCCTGCAGGAAATACTATGAACTGTCACTAAACCATTTTGCATTTTCTCAAAACATAATTTCTTTATTTTGGAGTTCTCCAGTATTACTCTGGATATTGGTCTCTGCCAGCTGCTTTAGTTGAGCCTGGGAGAAGGATCTGAATCATGACTGGGTTTGTCTAAGTAAAGAACTTTTTGAGAAAGCAGATGCAGGAAAATGCAGCAGGAGCATAATTTTCTAAATTATGAAAGCAGATTTGATCTCTTAACTTCTTAAACTATTTTGTGTATGCGCTTTTCATGATAGCATGTTTTGGCATAGCACTTGAGAATTGTTGGTCAGTAGCAGCGTTTGGGTTTAGTGATGCTGTGGTTTACTCTTTTTCATGAGAAATGGAGGAACAGTAGGATAAAGAGGTATGTGGGGTCCTGCTGTGACTCAGTGGCTCAGCTGAAGTTAGGAGCAAGTTTTCCTTCTGACTATTAGTACTTCAACCTCCTTCATACTGTCCTCTCAAGCTTGCCTCATCAGCGAGTTTTGAGAATGAGGAATGAAGGTGCAGGTTTAAAGAATGCAACCAAACCTCTATGCAATTTCTGCTTGGACTTGTCAAACGCATTGTCATTCCATACTTGAGTAAATCACTAGTGTGTGTTGAAAACAAGATGGACATATTTCAGAGCCTGCTTCAAAGCTCAGTGAGGTAGTAGGAATCTTCCCATGGAGTTCTCTGGGATTTGGATCAGACTTCTGAGTCATGTAGAAAAAAGTATTTCAAAGAGAGAATGTATGATGAAAACACAGATTTGCATTCATGTGTCACCCAAACCCTAATGTGCAATGAACTTGAACATCTATTGTTCAAGCTTCTTAATATTTTCTTTTGTTTCTGTGGGTGTTTTTTATACTTTAGAAAATTGTTTGTGTGGAGGAAGCATCACCAGTGAAATGTATGCCTTTTAAGAATGAAACACCATCAGAAGACCCCAGCTTGTCTTAATTTGGCTCCATAAATATCTCCCTGATAAATTTAAAGAGCTGCAAAAGAAAGCAATGAAAATGAAATTTATTAAACATGAAAACAAAAGTATTACACTCAGATTAGGATTACATAAATATACTAGAATTTATTGACACCCTGTATAGAGAATTTTGTTATCAGAGATTTTTTTGGGGGTTATGAAAACAAATATTAATAAAAATACATTCTAAATTCCTATTTATAAACAAACGCACACTCAGTGGCAGAACAGTTTGTCTGCCTTATGATAGGAGAGGGTTTAGCCCTTGATATTAAAGTACAGTTGGCCTTTTACTTCTCTCTAAAGGGTCCTGTTCTTATTTCTGCTGTTGATAGATAGATTTGAGAAAACTATGCTGACCAAGGCCAGGTAATAGTAAGAAGAGAAACAAATAAGGTTTTACATCTTCAAGGACATTGCAAAACACACTGCTCGCAATTCAGTTTGGTGACTACTGTTCTTGGTAAAATGCTGTACACCTAGATTATGACATCCATGTTTAAATACAAAGTTGTATTTCTTAGGCATTAAATACCATAAGTAGTATTAGTTCTGAAATTCTGATTATGTGAATTGATCTAGCAAAATATCTGAGGCAAATGTTATGTGAGGTCAATAAAACTGCACATGTATCTGAGAGCATATTTGGGTGAGTGAGAAAAGGAGGCATATCTTGAGTTTGAAGCAACTTTTTCTCTGACTAGTGTTGCAAAGCATCTGTTTTCCTTTCTTTCTTTCTTGAGATACTCTTCCACTTACCACACTACTGCAATTGGCTCTGGCTTCAGCAAGCTCTTCAGAAAGTTGAACACTACTGTGAGAGGCTCATCGTGCCTCATAGCACAGAATAGATGAAGTCAGAAGGAGCCAGCCCTGTAGCAAAGGCACCTGTAACATGGACTTACTGCTCTTGTGCAAAACCTATGTTTCCCATAGACGCAGAGTGAATCAAATAACAGTGGCTACATGTGAAAAAAACCTCAAACAAATCCAAGAAAATTCAGAGCTATTTATAAAAATCCATTTGAATCCTTCATAGAAGCAGTTTCCAAACTTTCCCAGTCAAAGTCTCTGTTTTTCAGCTGATATATTTTGTCATTTGTAGGTGTTTCAAACACTCTGTAACACCAAACTAACTCTTTCTGCCCTATGAGGAAGTAGTAGGGGTGATTAATTCTACAATGTCATTTAGCAGTGAGTCGACAGGTATCTTACTCATTGGGTTTTCATATATGATTCTTTTAATAATTTCTTTGAAGTCAGTTGAAATTTCTTCTTGCTGCCCTTCTCACATCTAGTGCAAACCACACACCTGGGCAGGGTTCTGTTAAAAAAAAACCCTTTCTTTTTCAGGCTGAATTGCTAATTCTAGGGAATAGTAAAACATATACTATCCAAGAAAGTCCGCGTGTGTTAATTTTTAGTATATTAATTATAATAGAAAAATAAGTAATAGTAGTATATAATACATAATTATGTTATTATTAAAATAACAACTAACGCTTATTTAATAATTGCCTGAATTGAAATGACAACTCACAAAAGGCAAATGAAATAGTGAATTGGAGTAGATCTGCTCCATTTGATGTCTAACATAAATCTGATAATGTAGATTTCATCCAAGCAGATGCTTGAATATGTGTGATAGGAAAAGTTACTTATGTGGCCAACAGCTCCATTAAGCCACTTAACAGCTTTGTGAACTTTTTCTTAATCCTTTTTGTACCTCTTCTAACAAAGTCTAGTCATAACTATTATTTATTAACTCAGATTTGTTGATGCAACGTTCTTGTTAGTGAAGAGTTTTTTTCCCCTGCCTACCTGAGCCAGTCCCAAAGCGCATGTTATTGTTGCTAGATGACAACAAGCCACACAAAACCTACCCTAGGAGAAAGTATCCTGTTTGAAACCACTTCATGTTCAGTCCTTCCATTGGCCAGGGTTTATCTATGCATCCTACATGATCTACACAGAGCTTTATCTCTGTGGTTTGAACTTTTCCTTGGAATTGAGGTTTTGAGGTGGGGAAAAGTAGTCCCTTCTGCTTTAAAAATGGTTTCTTGATTCTGGATAAAGTATTAGCATTGAGATTATTAATGACTTGCTTCTGTGCCCATCATGCCATGAAGCATCACGCTGGCAGGTCTGTGTAGCTCAGGCAGTTTCAGACTCTCTAAGGATTTAATCAACAGATTATGCCTGAGTTAGTATGGTCAGTGTGGGAAAGAAGGCTAGGATCTGGCTTGTAAAAACTAGTGCTATTGTGAATGATGCTCATGTAGTGAGGGAGTTTGTTTGGGGAAGTCAAGCTTTTCTTCAGGATTTGGCCCATAATTAGATTAATAGAAATTTAAGGATGTGTTTTGCAACCGATTATTAAGCACACACCTGTGTATTGAAATCCCTGGGATACTTGGATATTTGCTTCTCTTTTGAGTACCACTGGCATAAATATAGAAAGACTTCATTTCAAGTGGTGGCCTCACGGCTTGGTGTCGGGATCATCTCTGGTTAACATCTTTATTGATGATCTCGATAAGGACACAGAGTGTATCATTAGTAAGTTTGCAGATGACACCAAGTTAGGTGGGAGTGTTCATCTGCAATAGGGTAGGGAGGCTCTTCAGAGATACTTGGATAGATTGGAGCAATGGGCCAATGTTAGTGGAAGCAGCTTCAACAAGGCCACAAGAACCCCCTGCTACACTACAGGCGTGGGGAGGTGTGGCTGGAGAGCCGTCTGGCAGAGAGGGACCTGGGGGTTCTAATTGACAGGAAGAGGAATATGACCCAGCAGGTGGCCAAGAAGGCCAATGGCATCCTGGCTTGTGTGAGAAATAGTGTGGCCATATAGTAGGGAGGCTATCGTCCTCCCGTATTTGGCATTGTTGAGGCCACGTCTTGAGTATTGTGTCTAGTTTTGGGCACCTCAATAAAAGACAGATCTGGAGGTGCTTGAGCAGGTGCAGAGGAGGGCAACTAAGCTGGTGAAGGGCTTGGAGAATAAATCTTATGAGGAAAGACTGAAAGAGCTGGGGCTCTTTAGTTTGAGGAAGAGGAGGCTGAGAGGAGACCTCATCACTCTCTACAACTATCTGAAAGCACGTTGTGGAGAGGTTGCTGTTGGTCTTGTTTCACAAGCATTTAGTGATAGAACAAGAGGGAATGGGTTCAAGTTACAACAGGGTAGGTTAGGACTACATATTAGGAAAAATATTTTCGCAGCAAGGGTGGTCAAGCACTGGAATAGGCTTCCCAGGCNAGGTGCGGCCTAACCAGTGCAGAGTACAGGGGCAGAATGACCTCCCTGCTCCTGCTGGCCACACCATTCCTGATGCAGGCCAGGATGCCATTGGCCCTCTTGGCCACCTGGGCACACTGCTGGCTCATGTTCAGGCGGGTATCGATCAGCACCTCCAGGTCCCTTTCTGTTTGGCTGCTCTCCACCCCCTCCGACCACAGCCTGTAGCTCTGCATGGGATTGTTGTGGCCAACCCTTTTATCCCTCTCCTTTTAAAGAGTTCTTGCAGTGGTGCAACAGCAAGCTGTATGTATTTTTCTTTAGGGGGCTGGTTCAGTCAAGCCTCTGGTATCACTGAGGATTGCTGCTAAATTCTTTATAGACACTTTGACTTTTATGGAAGTTTATTTGCTCGACTTTGTCAGTAAGAGGTCCTGGACCTCTAAGAGGGTCATTTGGAGTTAGAATTTCAGTGTTTTAAAAATGACAGTTCAAAATATCTAGACCAACAAAGAGAAGATTGCACTGTATTTTGACTAGCAGTTTTTTCTCTGAGGTAGGGAAGCAAGAGCTGTGCACCAAACTGTGTAGATTATGCAGCTATAGGGACAGAAACCATAAAATGCTCTGCAAGAGCTATGACATGGCATTAAAATAAAAACCAACGTCAAGTACTTGGTGCTGTACTGGGCTAAGTGAAAGGCTGGTAACATGAGAAAGCTGCAGAGTTCTCTGGCAATTAAGAAGGTTTTATTGTTATCAGCCTGCTGGTAAGGTATCACAAAATAACTGCCATCTCCACTCTTTTACATCAGCAGCTCTGGCTTTTTCAGGCTTGAGAGAATGTAGCAAGTGGAGGGTAATGAAGTAAGCTCAAAGGGAAAGGTGAGTTACAGACGACTGTGATATTTGATTAAAAAGGTGAAAAAATGCCATGTGAATATGGTGTTCTGGCCTTCAGATGCCAGAGTTCACAGAGCTCAAATGTGTGAAGGTGGACACTAGGAAATGAGTGTTTATGCCTCTCTAGGCTTAGAATTGGACGGATAAGATGGCTTCCTTTTGACGTGGAAAAGACCAAAAAAGGAGTTGCTATTTTAGACTATGAACAGCTGTTCATTACAGGCCTAGAAAAGGTGGGGAAGAAAACATGAAGTCTTAGGATATGTTGTGGTTTCTTCTCCAGGATTTTTTCCTGAGTCATCTTTGCATTTTTTAAGCAAATAAGGAGGATGAGGAAATATCACATTAGCCTCAGCAGCTTAACTAATGTGTTCAATTGGAGGGGGTTTTTTCATCACTCTCTTTGTAAATAGATTGACTTTGTTTTAGTCCTGTTTTCTTTACTAATCTGTGTGAGATTGATGCAGGAAATGCAGACCTCTCTAGCCAAGTAATCTTAAAGAGAAGAACCATGGTCCATGAATAACAAATTTTAGGCAAGACTAAAGATGCTGTAAGATTTCTCTACTCTGAACTACAGCTGTAAACACCAAGTGTGGCTTCAGTCAGAGGTTTAGAAGACTAAATTACATGATTTATCCCTGGGAATTTTTGAGTCCTGGTTTTTATTCTACCTTACCCTCCTTTTCAGTAAAATCCTACTTCTTATCTTTGGAAATTTAAAATTATTACTTCCTAATAGCACAAAGGATTCAAATAACAAAATCGTGACCTTGCAGAGCAGTTGCCTGAATTTAAATGTGTAGATTGTCTTCACTGGTTAATGGTTGGACTTCATCATCTTAAAGGTCTCATCTAAGCAAATCCTGTGTCTGGTACATAAGGAAAATTAATTATGGTGACATGAATTTTTGTTTAAAATAAAAGGAGTTCTATCATATATATATATGATATATATATGAGACATGTAAGTATATGTCATATACATATCTCATGTATACATATGATATATAAATATACATCTCATATAGAATCATAGAATCATAGAATCACTACAGATTGGAAGGGACCTCGAAAGATCATCTAGTCCAATCCGCCTGACACAGCAGGATCACCTAGACCAAGTCACACAGGAACACATCCAGGCAGGTCTTGAATATCTCCAGTGAAGGAGACTCCACAACCCCCCTGGGCAGCCTGTTCCAGGGCTCTGTCACCCTCACTGTGAAGAAGTTCCTTCTCAGGTTGATGTGGAACCTTCTGTGTTCCAGCCTACAACCATTGCCCCTCGTCCTATCACTACATGACACTGAGAACAGCCCGGCTCCATCCTGCTGACACCCACCCCTCACACATTTAGAGACATTAATGAGGTCACCCCTCAGTCTCCTCTTCTCCAAGCTAAAGAGACCCAGCTCCCTCAGCCTTTCCTCATATGGGAGGTGCTCCACTTCCTTCATCATCCTCAATGCCCTACGCTGGACTCCCTCCAGTAGATCCACATCCCTCTTGAACTGAGGGGCCCAGAACTGGACACAATACTCCAGGTGTGATCTCACCAGGGCAGAGTAGTAATATTAATTCAGAAATACTTTATGACAAGCAGCTATGAGCTTAAGGAGATAATGTAAGCTGCTCTCTCAAGGGCCCAGCTTTCTTAGAGTCTCACGTCAGAAATAAAAGGAGAGCATCTATAAACTAAGAGCAGAAAACTGTGTCACAAGCTAGAATTTGCTCTTGTTCCTTAACTTCCTTTTGTACCAAAGCTACCACTTTTTCAGCATTGCCTTCAGGAGTGATGCTGATCTGGAACAGGCCATCCCAATGGGTTATGTAGCCCATTGGTGAATTGTCAGATTCAAAGATATGACTCAACTCTCATCAGCCAAAAGACAGACAAGTTTCCTTGAAATCACAGAATAAAGGGCTGATGATGGTGAATTCAAAACACAGATGGAGAAGAGGCCCAGGACGTGGTCTGGTGTGTAATCACATCCCACTGATAGGCCCTTGACAGGTAACGTGCTGGCTGCAGCTTGACATTTCAGGTTTTCAAATAAGCGGCTTATGATGGGAAAGAAGCTTGTTTTACCTGGCTTTTGGGAGAAGTGGAGGGAAGAAAGAAAGGAAGGAGAAAGAAAGAACACAATAATTTACTATTTGGTTTTTCTGCTTAAATTAAGACTGTCAAGTGGCTTTAACTGGGAGTGGGGAAATCCCCACTGTAGGTGCACTTAACCCATTTTTCTTAATTCATTTGGTTTTAATGCATCCCATCAGAATTAGGGAGAAGTGACAGCTCAATAACTTAAATTACTGAGTCTTCTGCAGCAATGGGTTTTCAAGCAAAACACAGGTGCACTTTACATATCCAGGCACAGCATCCTCTGCTTTTTTTTATTTCCAAAGGAGTAATGATTTATGAGAAGGAACTTCTTCACAGTGAGGGTGACAGAGCACTGGAACAGGCTGCCCACGGAGGTTGTGGAGTCTCCTTCACTGGAGATGTTTAAGACCCACCTGGATGTGTTCCTGTGTGACTGGGTCTAGGTGATCCTGCTGTGTGAGGGAGATTGGACTAGATGATCTCTCCAGGTCCTTTCCAATCCCTAATGATCCTATGATTTGTTCTCACTCATCTTTTTCTTGTCTTGATTCTGCTTTGTCGCTCTCTGGATATTTATACAGCCTGCGTTGCTGTCCTCTGTGAACACCTCTGTGCTAGCATTGTTTTATCCTACAGACTTCCTCTTAAGTAGAGGGAAGTTTTAGGACAGATATAATTTCCTTCAGGTCATATGGGAAATCTATGTCCAACCTTGAAAGCAAGTGCTGTTCTCTGAGCCCAGCCTAGAGCCTGATGCAATGAAGTGTCTTTCTGTTCCACAGTATGTAATTTCTCCTTGATATTTTGCTTCTTGGTAGCTGATGTCATCTGCTTTTTTTCCCTTCAATTATGCTTTTAGCATAGAAAATAATTGCATGGAACGAGAGAAAAAAATATTCAGAGAATTCCCATGGATTCTCTTCCACTTTGAAGCAAGTAAAAATCCCTCTGGCAGTAATGGAATTTTCGTGCCTGCCCCTATGTGAGAAGTCCCAAGGATTACACACAAAGGAATAGAAAGGCTGCATTTTAGAAATGGGGTCTGAAAAACCAGAGACACTATCTCATTTGGGGCTGACCTGATCCTGCTGTTACAGCACAGAGGAGTACGATCAAGCCCATCGCTAGTGATTTCAGTGACAACAGCCTTTACAAAAAACCTTTAAAGGGACTCTTTGTGTCCAACAAGCCTGGCAAAATGAGTCCTGATTGTAAGTACAGAGGGAAGACAGACTTGGTAGTTTCCAGAGCCTGCAATAAACACAGAGAGAGAACATAGCAAACTTCATGAAAACCTGAGATATGCAGTGAAAAGGAAAAAATAAAAAAGCAAAAATGTGTTAACGATAAGATTTCATACATGAATTCTGTGCCTCATGTCCCTGACAAGGCACCTTGAAGCCCTAATGGTTCTAGTGATTTAAATTGAATCAGCTGGTTCTAAGCTAGAACCAATCACTCTACTTGGAAGTAAATCCAAGTTTCCCTTTTATTCCCCCTCTTATTTGAATATAGGTGGCTTTTAAAGTCTGTTCCCTATAATGGAAGTCAGACTTTCAGACTGTTCTAATCAAAATACTGAATTCCTGCCGTACATCCTTCAACAAAGAACGTCCTATTTATGTGTTGGCTGCTTTGCACTGGTAGAGCACATAAGAAGTATTAAATCCCAGCGACTACTGTCGTCTTGCTTTTGTATTTGCTCCCATACCCTCTCAAAACATTACTGGCAAAATTCTGTGGAAAGCATAGGAAGTAGATACATCTAAAAATGCTAAATACATCTATTTAAATACATATATTTTAAAAATAGATGTTAAACACATATAGTTACAAAAAGAAACTAAAAAAGCCCCAAACATTGAGAGTAATAATGTGCAAATGGATGTGTAATTATTTTGCTTACATACAGTTAAAATTCTGGTAGTAATGTCCATTAAATTACTTGGGGAATTTTGTTTCTGTGTAACATAAAGACACGTCAGAGTAAGAACATTTGCTGAACTCAGCTGCACTGCAGAAAGGCACAGCAGGCAGGACTCAGACCTCCTCTGGAAAGTGTGACCTTGTATGCTAAGTTTTTATGTCAGTCGTACTTGAACTGTTAATCGAATAAGATAATCACCAGCTGCTGCTCTTCATGGCACAAACAGCAGCTTTTAAAGAGAATCCCACAAGAGAGAAAGGCCCAAACTGCAATTAGTTCATACACACAGTGTTTTTCTCTCACGAGAACAAATTTTCAGCACCAGAAAATAAATACATTTGCAAACATAATGATTGTGATTCACACAAAGAAATTGATTTAGAGTTACCTACTGGCTGTACCTGTCACAGTCCTTTTTATTCCCTTCAGGTCTTTAATGAGTTTGGAGATCCATTGTATGTGAAAAAAGCAAATTCTCAGCACAGATTAAAAGTTTTGCATTAGCTCCCACAGTTGGGCTCCAGACCTCTAGTTGAAGTTCTGCTGGACTTTCCTCTGGTTCTCTTAGAAGTAAGCAACTTATAATTGTACTTGGAAGTCCTATGTATGATTGCCAAGTGGCATGGATTTCTCAGAAGCAGCAAGCCTTTTCTCTGTTGTTCCGAGATCTGTGTGTATGAATGCATATTCCTTTATACACATAATATTCTGCCTACCTGTGAAAACCATCCTGTCTGCCTTACTCATACCATGCACACGTCTGGAAGTTTAGTACCTCTCATTTAATTTTGTGTAGAGCAATAGCTAGAGGCTGAGCACATAGATCAAGGTGGATTTTGTAAGCACTTCCTCCTGTGAGTATAGTAACACCTAAAGTTACCTGACAGGAATAAAATCCCTGTGTTGTTGCACAGTTCTATAAAGCATAAACAGGATGACAGAGAGTGAGAGTGAGTGGAAAACCACCCGACACAAGAGAAGCGCTGTTTGCTTCAGCTGAGCTCTTCACTTGGGTGAAGTTACTCTCACACTACACACGTTTGTAATTTCTTTCATTTGTAACTTAACTATTTGCTGGCTTAGAAGTTAGATTTGTTTGGTTGGTTTTTTTCTCATTTTGACATCTGTTGCTTTCCAGCTCAGATCTTGAGCTCTGTTCTGGCAGCTCTTTGTACCATCATTATGCCTAAGTGCAAGGCTTTCCCCATTTTCACACTAGTGGAATATTCATTCAGACCATGTCTGCTCCTTATATGTTTAATACTTCCTCATATTGATGCTAAAGGCAGGCTCCAACTGAGGGGTGATGAATGCTTCAGTGCCTCCAAAAGAGGCATAAATTTGTTTTACATTTTATGATTAAAATTGATTTCCTGGAAGATAAGACACTCAGACATTACAGACTATTGGAACTTGATGCATGGTTTTGAGTGTTTTGATAGCGAGTACGATTTGTTTTTAGTCACTGAAAAAATGAATTTTCTGCTTTTGAATAACTAAGATCTGAATGAGAAACAAACAGAACCACGTACTCCACAAAATCCCCGGCCTCACAAACTGCACAGGGCAATTTTGCTTTACTTGGAGTGTTTGTTTTGTGAATTTGCACAACGTCTTTTTTATCGCTGAGCCTAAAAACTACGGACTGGAAGGGAAAACCATAAATATTTTCAATTTAGGCCACTTAAAAGAATTTCTTTTTTAATAATTTCTTGTTTTTAACACCGAGACGACAAGTGGCATTTGTCCAAGTAAATGTGATTTTTTTAATTCATTTTTAAAATGGAAATATTTGTCCTCAATTATCAGTGGGTTTTGCTGGAACACAAATGTAGTATGTGTACTACATTTTACAGATTAAAAATTTTACAGATTTTAATGTAGTATGTGATGGACTTAAAGTAACACAGGGTTGTGCTATTTGTCGGGGTGGAAGATGAAAGGAAGGAAGGAGTGATAAAAATGTGCAGTATCTAGCAATGTAGCAATAATGACATTATAAAAAGCATCCGGAAGAAAAAAAAGTCAAATGTAGTATGTAATGGGGTTAGCAAGATATAAAATGCTCCACCTATAAAATATATAATAAAATATTTACAGAATTCCACAAAATCATGCAAAACTTAATATACAGAAGAGAATGGAGGTGGGGGGAATCTAACGTGCTTCTTGCCAACTAGCTAATGAAAAAATATGGTCTAAAAGAAGTCTTAGAGTTTGTGGAAATGTAACCAGTGGGCTAACACTGAGTAATCCTACTGCCTGCGCCAAGCAAAGCGTTTCCTGTCTGATAGGTTCCATTCTAAAAGACGAATTCTAAATGCTATTCGTTCTTAAATAGAGAGGCCTAAAAATATCAGGTGCTCTTTTTAAGAAAACACCCACTGGTTTGTTTGTTCCAATCTGCAAAAGGGTGTTTTTCAAATGCCGATGTTTTTGGGAACATTCTATGATTCTAAATTAATGTTCATAACTCATTTATGTTTGAAAACTGCATTTTAGACTTATTCATAGCATACAGAGATGGTACTTGTGCAGGTCATTGCTGAAGCTTTGTTTTGGAGTTTAAACTATATGGACCATGAGTGTTCAGGTGGAAAAGCATTGCACATTGCGCATAACTAGTGAGACACATCTCTGTTGTGGCTACCTTGTAGTCTTCTGAGGTCTTCAGCATCAGTCTCAATTGGAGAGATTAAGAAGAGTGGCAAAGGTGAGAGTGAATTTAGTAATTCTGAGAATCTTTTTCTCACTGTGTCCCGTGAGAACACACTACCAGCTATGTTCAACTCAATGAGGTGCTGAGTGGCATGATCTAGATGTTAGATGTTAGGTTTACTTGGTTTATTTGGATTTAGGTTGGACTGGATGAACTTTAAGGTCTTTTCCAACCTTATCATTACTATGATACTGTGATACTGATAATGCCTTTCTATCAAGAGGAACAATAGGAAGGAGTAATAACTCAAACAAACCCAAACCACAATTCTAAAGAACGTGACAATGCCTATTTCTTTTTCTAAGGTAATCTTTGAGACAGGCTGTGCTCAGCAAGTGCCCACTTACCCTCTAGGCAGAAAAACAACATCTGAGCCACATCTGATGGTCTTATTTCTCATGGACATCACGCTATGCACCAAATGACTGGCCCTGCAGTGAATTTTGTAGCACAGTGGTATGGTACTGTCAACTTTAAGGCCCAATCTCACGGTCAATGAGAGTGTTGTCTGTTAGAGAACTGCAGAGTCTGGCCTGTCTCCAAGTTTTTACAGGTCAAATAACATAAGGGAATATTTTAGTCTGAACCACTTCCTGAATTCCCAGTGAAGAATGCAGAGTCAAAATATAATGAATGCTGACTGCATTCTGTGATAAAAAAGTGCTGCTATTTACCAAACAGTGCTTTATGTGTAAACCATGAGATTTCCCCCTGGTCTTTTGACTTCTTAGAAACTTTTCCTCCTTAGTGTTTGGAATTCAGAGCAACTAGAGTGTTTCCTAGAAATGCATGCGGATACAGCACTGAAGGGTTTTAGAGATGTTAAGCTTCCTTGCAAACTAATTTTTAAAAATACTTTGAATACCACACTGAGAGTACACTCCATCATGAGTTGGTCTCTTTTTCCTCAGCATTAGCTTGAAACAAACATTCTTCAGTTTGTTGCTTGTTTGTAAATACCTTCACGATTATTACTTCACTGGTGGCATTTTTCCTTGGTGAAAAAGCAAAAGCATGAAAGACACCTCTTTCAACAGGTCTTTCATTTACATGGAAGTTGATTGCATCTTCACAACATCAAACTCGTGTTGACCAACTTTGGAATGATACTGTTTTATCTGTGTTATTAAAGTAATGAAGGAACACCCATTATATCTCACAGAACACTGCTGTCAACTCCTTCATTTCACACAGGCTTAATCAAGGCAGTGCCAAGATTGTAGTCATCTTGTCCTGATTAATGAGAAAATTGCTCAATAATGTTGTCTGGAAATACTAACCCAAGAAGCAGCAAATAAGATACCATAACTGCAGCTATCTGCATACTCCTTCCTCACTTCCCCATGGGTTGTAAGAAGTGAAAGCTCTCCTTAGGCTTTTGTATGTGCTCTGCATCAAAACTGGAGGTGCTGTAGTAGGAATCTAACCAAAATATCAGTTAGGCTAATCAATTTGCTGTAGGAAAGTTTAACCGTGAGTCTAACTGATGTCTTGCAGGTTGTGTGTGCCATTGACAACAGAAAATGTACACACAGATTTAACACAGAGTTGTGTGCATCACTACACGCTGTTATGAATTTAAGAAGTCATGGAAATGGCTGCACGAGCTTTTTATAGAGTGAAAAGGCAGAGCTTCCGGCCAACTTTGCGCCAGTCATGAAAAATGGCAAATTAAGTAATTACTGAATGTGTTTCTAAGGATGTGTAAAACGTTACCAAAAGGCAGATTAACAGTTGCTGAATGTTAAGCAATGAATGCCTGTTGCATTAATGGGGTACTCATGCACTTTTGATGGTAAGTATGTGCTTAAGTACCTTGCCAAATCAGAAACGTAGTCATTAATTTCAGCTGCCAGACCATTTTTGTGGTTTTGGACAGCAAAGAGGAAAACCCAAAGAGATCAGATATCAGCATCCCATGGGAACAAGTTAATACCTAGGAATATCAGTGTCTTCTTGGACTTAACACAAGGGGAAAAAATTGAGGTGTAGATCCAACATCTTAGATCACTGTAATGGGATTTGGAAGAAAAATCTTACAGGAGAGATGCTTTGCCTGTAGTGGTATAAAGCTGACACTATCCGTAACCTCTCTGCAACAAGTTCAGTTGGTATGAACTAACATGTGATTCCAAAGTGAGCCAGTTAACTTTAATTTTCCTCTTGCTGTGTTTTCTTGGTAGTGATCCGTGTGTTTTATTAAGCTTGATTTATCATCCAGTTAGGAGGTGAAATTATTGCTAGAAAAGGCTGGAACCTGTCTGCTAGTTCTGTTCAGTTTTTGTGTTTGCCTGCTGGCAGTCCAGAGCGTTGTGGGTTGTAATCCAGTACTCTTACCATGTAGCTGTTATTCACATGAGCAATTCCACTGGTCTGAATGAAGTTATTTAAAATAAGAAACTCTCTGCACCATGTAGAAGTGTCCTGTGACTTTTTGAAATTGTCAGTAATTTTTGCTGGAGCAAAGAGTAGAAGAAGCAGCAAGAATAAGGAATTTTCCTTACAATAATTTATTTCTTTCCATGGCTTACTTTAGAGACTCTGAATTCTGTAGCACTGCTGTATAGAGATGTCTACCCAGGGCTGTTTCCAGCTTGCTGCTTTGAGTTCTCCACTCAAATCGTGCTATGAAGTCAAGGAGCCATTGTAGAAAGAACATGACCAATATCTGTATGGAAATGGATCTAATTTAATGTGTAAATTAAGGAAAATGTCAGTGAAGGAGCTGCTGCTCTTTAAAAGACCTTTTCATTACACAGCCATTTCAGAGGTACTACTTGAAAGATGCAGTTGAACTACCCATGATTGGCATAGGCATCATTTCTGGCTGAGCAGGCAGAAAGCCAGTGTGTGTACAAGGCCTTTGACACTGTCCCCCACAGCAAACTGCTGGCTAAGCTGTCAGCCCACGGCTTGGACGGCAACACTCTGTGCTGGGTTAGGAACTGGCTGGAGGGCCGAGCCCAGAGAGTGGTGGTGAATGGTGCCACATCCAGCTGGCGGCCGGTCACTAGTGGTGTCCCTCAGGGATCAGTACTGGGCCCCATCCTCTTTAACATCTTCATAGATGATCTGGATGAGGGCATTGAGTCAGTCATCAGCAAGTTTGCAGATGATACAAAGCTGGGGGCAGATGTGGCTGAGTTGGAGGGCAGAAGGGCTCTGCAGCGGGACCTTGACCGCCTGGACAGTTGGGCAGAGTCCAACGGGATGGCGTTCAATAAGTCCAAGTGCCGGGTGCTGCACTTTGGCCACAACAATCCCATGCAGAGCTACAGGCTGGGGTCGGAGTGGCTGGAGAGCAGCCAAACAGAAAGGGACCTGGGGGTGCTGATCGATACCCGCCTGAACATGAGCCAGCAGTGTGCCCAGGTGGCCAAGAGGGCCAATGGCATCCTGGCCTGCATCAGGAATGGTGTGGCCAGCAGGAGCAGGGAGGTCATTCTGCCCCTGTACTCTGCACTGGTTAGGCCGCACCTTGAGTACTGTGTCCAGTTCTGGGCCCCTCAATTTAGGAAGGACATTGAGGTGCTTGAGCGTGTCCAGAGAAGGGCAACGAGGCTGGTGAGGGGCCTTGAGCACAAGCCCTATGAGGAGAGGCTGAGGGAGCTGGGATTGTTTAGCCTTGAGAAGAGGAGGCTCAGGGGAGACCTTCTTGCTGTCTACAACTACCTGAGGGGTGGTTGTGGCCAGGAGGAGGTTGCTCTCTTCTCTCAGGCAGCCAGCACCAGAACAAGAGGACACAGCCTCAAGCTGTGAGGAGAAAGTTCTTCACTGAGAGAGTCATTGGCCACTGGAATGGCCTGCCCAGGGAGGTGGTGGAGTCGCCAACTCTGGAGCTGTTCAAGGCAGGATTGGACGTGGCACTTGGTGCCATGGTCTAGCCTTGAGCTCTGTGGTGACAGGTTGGACTTGATGATCTATGAGGTCTCTTCCAACCTTGGTAATACTGTGATACTGTGTGATACTGTGTATGTGTCCATGAAAACCCATTCTCTGGAGCTTACTGCCAATATTTGCATGAGACTTTGAGCCTGCAATTTCATATATAAAGCTAGTTTATAAATATATGCTCCTAGCACAAGTTTCTTCAATGTGGCTTGACTTTGAACTGTAATTTGTCTTTTGTAAGGCATGTTTCCTGTTGCAGTAGATATCTTCAAAAGACCACTGTATTATTGCTGAGCTGCTCAGAATGTGTTTTAATTTCTGTATTATAAGGGAAAATAGCAAATTCACAGAATCATAGAATGGTTGGAAGGGATCTTAGAGATCGTTCCAACTCCCCTACCATGGGCAAAGACACCTCCCACTACAGCAAGTTGTCCCATCCAAACTGGCCTTGAACACTTTCATGGAGGGGGACATCCACAACCTCCTTGGGCAACCCGTTCCTGCCTCATAGTAAAGAATTTCTTCCTAACATTCAATCTAAATCTATTCTCTTTTAGATTGAAACCATTCCCCCTTGTCCTAGCACTAGAGCCCCTCATTAAAAGTGCTTCTCCAGCTTTTCTGTGACCCCCTTTAGGTCACAGAAAGCCGCTATAAGGTTCTGCTGGAGCCTTCTCTTCTGCAGGCTGAACTGCTTCAAGTCTCTGTCCTCTTAGGAGAGGTGCTTCTCATTAAAATGAATTTTATTATTGAATTAATTGGAAAACCAGAACTCAGGATTGTCTCTTCATTTTGCAGTGCCTAAATGCTTTTGCAGGCGAGAAGTGCCAAAACCTCTTAAAATTTTCCAAAAAAAGTTCCATCTTCAAGCAAAAAGAAAAAATCTAACAATAGCAAACACTTTCAAACACATGATTGTTTGAATTTTTCTGGGAGGGAATCTGACTCGTTCTGGAATGCACAGGAAAAGAAAGAAGAGAAAAATAATCAGTTCACAACCCAAAATTTCTGACAAATAAAAAGTTTAGAAAGAGTTTCTAAGCAGCCTGGTAACGATTGCAAATACTGCTAATCCCCAGACGCTTGCAAAGGCAGTTTGGAATGGATAGCGTGTGGAGTAATTAAAGAGCAGTTATATGGTGTCTGGGTATCCCAACTTTATAGAGCTGCCAAAATGAATTGGCAGGGAGACAAACCTCTCTCTCCCTTTTGATCTTTCATCTCTCTTTTTCCTCTGTAATGAAGAGAGGTAAGGCCTGAATGTCTCCATCAATCACCTCTGTTTCAGACCATTTCAACTAGGTTGGTCTTTTATTAACACCTGCCATGATAGGAGAGGTGAGCTTTGCACACAAAATAGTATTCAAAAAGGTCCTGTGCTGGTGCTTTCTGGCAGCTTTGCCTAAAATACATCCAGAATAACAATGCTTATATCTCCAAATTTATCTAGGTTTAAATAAATTAGTGTTGAGATGGTAGTCTACTGCTTCCTGGTAGTTTGCACCTCCTTTGCAGAACATAAGGGAATTTATGGGTCTCGTTGAAAGAGTGAAGGTTGAAGACAGCCTCGGCTGCAGTGACCATGAGATGGTGGAGTTCAGAATCTCATATGTCAGGAACAGAATACCTAACAGAATCACAGTCCTGGACTTCAGGAGGGCCAACTTTGGCCTTTTCAAGCAATTGCTAGGGGAAATCCCATGTACTGGCAGGTAAAGGGGACCAAGATAGGTGCTAAACACTCAAAGACAACCTCTCTGAAGCCCAATATAAGAGCATTCCAATAGGAATGAAGTCAAGGAAGAAAGACCTGCATGGTTAACCAGGGAGCTGCTGGGCAAACTGAAGAGGAAGAAGAAAGTCAACAGGTCATGGAAGGAGGAGATGGTCACTTGAGGTGATTATAAGGCTCTGGTGAGAGAATGTAGGGACGCAACTAGGAAAGCCAAGGCCTCCTTGGAATTAAACCTTGCAAGAGAGGTCAAGGGCAACAAAAAGGGCTTCTTCAAATACATAGCAGGTAAAAGTAAAACTACAAGCAACATAGGCCCCCTGCTGAATGAGGTGGATGCTCTGGTGACAGAGGATACAGAGAAAGCAGAGATACTTAACACCTTCTTTGCCTCTGTCTATACTTCTAGGGAGTGTCCTGATATCAAGCCCCAGATTGCTGAGGCCCCAGAGGAAGTTGGGACAAGGGAGGAGCTTGTCTTGGTTGATAAGGAGTGGGTTAGGGATAAGCTGAGCAAACTGGGCCACTGGATAAGTCCACGGGCCCAAATGGGATGCACCTGGGACAGCAGAAGTCATTGATAGGCCACTCTCCATCATCTTTTCTAATTCATGGGGATCAGGAGAGGTGCCTAGAGATTGGAGAGTAGCAAATGTCTCTCCAATCTTCAAAAAGGGTAGGAAGGAGGATCCAAGTAACTATAGACCAGTCAGCCTCACCTCCATCCCAGGAAAGATGACAGAACAATTTATCTTTGAGGCTGTCTCTAGGCACATCAAGGAGAAGAGCGCTATTTCAGACAGTCAGCATGGCTTCATAAAGGGAAAGTCAAGCTTGACCAATCAAATATTCTCTT
This sequence comes from Rhinopomastus cyanomelas, assembly GCA_013400115.1. Lineage (NCBI taxonomy): Eukaryota > Metazoa > Chordata > Aves > Bucerotiformes > Rhinopomastidae > Rhinopomastus > Rhinopomastus cyanomelas. The sequence goes on along the minus strand of VXBP01001324.1, from coordinate 2,946 downwards.
ATAAGGGCATAACCAGGTGGACAGATGATGGCGAAGCAGTCTGTGTGGTACTATCTCGACTTCAGTAAAGCATTTGACACAGCCTCCTACAGCATCCTCACAGCCAAACTGAGCCAGTGTAGTCTGCACAATCGAGTAGTGAGGTGGATAGTGAACTGGCTACAGGGTAGAAGTCAGAGAGTAGTGGTCAATGGGACAGAGTCTAGTTGGAGGCCTGTATCTGGTGGAGTCCCCCAAGGGTCAGCACTGGGATCAGTCCTGTTCAATCTATACATTGATGACTTGGATGAGGGATTGGCATGCACTGTCAGCAAGTTTGTTGATGACACAAAGCCGGGAGGTGTAATCAACACTCCAGCAGACTGTGCTGCCATCCAGCAAGACCTGTTCAGGCTGGAGAGCTGGGCAGGGAGAAATTGAATGAAGTGTAATAAGGGCAAGCGTAGAGTCTTGCATCTGGGCAGGAACAACCCCAGGTATCAGTATAGGTTGGGGACTCACTGTTTAGAGAGCAGTGTAAGGGAAAGGGACCTGGGGGTACTGATGGCCAGGAGGCTGACCATGAGCCAGCAATGTGCCCTTGTGGCCAAGAGGGCAGACAGCATCCTGGGGTCAGTTCTGGGCCTTTCAGCTCAAGAGGGACACAGAACTTCACAGTATCACAGTAATGATAAGGTTGGAAAAGACCTTAAAGATCATCCAGTCCAACCTAAATCCAAATAAACCCAGTAATCCTAACATCTAACATTTAGATCATGCCACTAAGCACCTCATCCAGCCTAACCTTGAATACTTTGAGGGGCAGTGACTCAACCACCTCCGTGGGCAGCCCATTCCAAGACCGGATCACTCTTTCAGTGAAAAATTTTTTCCTAATGTCAAGTCTAAACCTCCCCTGATGGAGCTTAAGACTATGACCCCTTGTCTTGTCTCCAGTAGCCAGGGAGAAAACACTAACCCCTGCCTGACTACAACCACCTTTCAGATAGTTATAGACAGCGATAAGGTCACCCCTGAGCCTCCTCTTTTCCAGGCTAAACAAACCCAGCTCCGTCAGCCTCTCCTCATAGGGCTGATCTTCCAGCCCCTTAACCATCTGAGTTGCCCTTCTTTGGACTCGTTCCAGCACCTC
>VXBP01001322.1:19442-45500 GCA_013400115.1 Rhinopomastus cyanomelas | reverse complement strand
CCAATCTAGCAAAGGGCGGGGGGGGGGGCCCGCAGAGACTCCAGCCCCTGTGCCCCACCTCCCCATCTCCACCTCTGACACGCGCAGATGGCGGCTACATTGCTATTGCAGGATGTCGTGGTTTTTCTCAGAACCTTCCAGTGGCGCAGACTCCTAACAGGATGCTCTGGTTAAAAACAAGGTCTGTCGCAAAACAGCAAAACAAAATTCACTGTAAAGCAGCAGAGCAAAATAAAAGTCTTGGCCAACAATGTTGAGACAAGTCCCCATTCGGTCTCTTACACCACCCCATGGCTCAACATTGGTGGTATGAGAGTATAAAGAGAGAGAAAAGAGGAAAAGGAGCGATAAGAGCGATCCATAAGAGAATCCAACATTTCTATCCAGTAAATGCTTATAACAATATAACATCTTAACATTCTAACGAAAACAAGCACTGTTATCTAACAAACGTTTAATCATAACATTTCAAAACTGATTGATTTTATGATATCAAAACATGTTGCAAATCAATTGGAGGCTTCTCGGCAGGAGGTTGGTCGGCAGAGCAACACGATTTAGACTAACATGGTGATTTATATTTATCAGGACCGAGCAAAAGTCTAATAAGAACAAACACAAGAAGAAACGTCACACCTAAGGCTGTATAATTAAGTACCCCCCCAGACGCCATTGTATTCTGATTTTCCATGCACAACACGATACCACGAGATGTCCACAGTCCTAGCAAACCGCGGGGTGTGCTGGAAATGGGATCAGCATGCGCAATAGGAATTCTAAAGCGCATGCGTCGCTTAGGCCTAGAAACTTCTATTTCATTGCAAAGCTAAGAATGGTGGTCTGCTATGACGCAGAAAAAATATATTCCCACGCCCCCAGCTCCAGAGCGCATGTGTTTCCCAGGCCTAGTTTAAATGATCGATACAGCAACGGGCTTTGATTGACGAACGAGACGAATCTGTTTCACACCATCCGGTGAGGCTGTAGATATGAGGTACATGTTAGATACCACATGCTGGATTAACTGAATAAGGCAAGGAATAATACATGGTAAAAACATCAAGGCGGCAAGTGCACACAGCAAATAAAAGAAAAGTTGTTTTACCCAGGGTGCTTTGGGTAACCAAGACCATAGATCACCACTCCAGCCATTCCATGTTTGAACAGGAACATGAGCTAGTTTTCTGATGTCTGTGGTTAGTTGAAGGACNACAAGAATCAATATATCCATCCTAATCAAATGACACTAAATTTCGTCTGTGTGAGAGCTTGATTCTGCTTTGTGGTTGCGCTCGCTGCTGTTCTGTGGTCTCGCCGGTGCAGCTTGCTTCCTCCTAAAAGTGAAACAAAGAACAAAAATTTGCTCCTTGGGTTAAAAGGAGGGAACAATCCATCTAGAGTGGATTTTATGAATTTTTCCACAGGTATCTTTTGCCTTCCAGGTATATTTGTTAAGGGGTGTGTCCAGTACCAGTGGCACTTTGCCTACTGTGGGGAGTTCAACTAAGACAGGTTGTCCCGGAAAATGAGACGGATTGCTGGGATGATCTGGACCATGTGGTGCTGGCATAATTGTGGGAGGTTTTGGGCAGAATGCTGTGATTTTTGGGCATCCATTTACCCCCCATCGGCTGTTGACGCTGGTCACTGCATCCCACACTCGCTCAGCCCATCTTGGCTTATGCGGTTTGAGGAAGCGTTTCAGCAGACCATTGGTCCTCTCCACAATTTCCAGTAAAGGTATGTGTTACTGACGTATTTTTAAAAGTACAGTATTTTCTTATTTTGAGTGATCCCCATGATGATAGATTAATTCGGCATTATCAAAAAAGTTTAAGGGCAGTAAAATACTAATTATCTCTGTCACAAATTGTATCTTCTTTTGTGTGAGATAGAAACAAGATTGGTTTGCTTTATTTACCATTCTGATATGCTCACTGCAGTATTGCCACATCTGAAAGATACATACAGGCTGATTCTGAACTCTGCTTACTGCTTTGTCAAGGTGAGACCGGAGGCAGGCAACTACAGCAAAATTGTATTAAACAGGGTAAAGAAATCAGGTAACTGTCAATCACAAAATATTTGAATGTGTAACTTACTTTTTTTGATTTTGGGGAACTTTTTGTAAGAAACTGTAATTGAACCTATTAAAAAATGTATCAATTTACCCTCTGCACCTATTATCATCTCTATTAAAGTATCGTGCTTTAGAAAGTTGCTCTTATGGGTCTCATCACTACAGCATCAATACATTCCAATGATCATCTTTGTGGTAGGCTCTGTGAGGCAAGAAAGAATTAGCTGTCTTCCATAAGTAGTGAATGGAAGCACAGGAAAGACTGAATTACTTGGAAGAGTATTTATCAAAATTATATTGCAACCCAGGAGACTAGAAAGTCCACTCTTGTTTTCACCTGTGTTTTTAATATTCAAATAATGGCTTAGAGTTTGATATTGTCAGAATTGGCAGTGTACAATGAACAACATAGAAACAGAGATCTGAACTGAACTGCCTACTTGGAATTGAAGTACAAGATTACTGATTGAATTGCTGTATATTCAGTCTCTGCAATGCTCTGTAGATTAAATAGTGAGCTACCAAGTCCATTCCTCTTCTTGACTTTAATAATGTCAAGTTTGTAACAGCAAGGCTGAGTAAGCTCACAGGAAAGGTGAGAAAAGAGTGATGTCAGTTCCTTGCTAACCTATGGTATTTATGGGCCATCACACTAGATGACAAAATTATTAAAATAACAGAGAAAACAAGCAATCAAAAGTACTGTGCTCATAATAATCTTTCTGTACTGTGCTTTATAATTCTTCACTTGCATTCCTTAGAATAGATTGTTATCATGTTTCTTTGAGGATACCAGCCCTAGAGACTGATTCTGAAATAACTACTTCCTTAGTATATTAAATAATTCTGACAGGCAGCTCATTTTCTTTAATTATCTCCAAGAATCAGTAGTTAAAGACTTGTAAAAAATGCTAGTATAAGTAATTAGCCTGCTGGTATTAATTTCCTGTAGGCTGTGCAAGATAACAAGACACGTGTATTGAATTTGATCATGCTTCATTCATTAATAGATAATTATGAATTATTGGGGGATATACAAAATGGTATTTGGGGGTGAAAGAAAGCCTGCAATATTTCTGCCCAGTATCCAAAAGACAAGAACCAAAGTTTCATGCATTGTCAGTGTCTGTGTGGGCTCTGATGTTGTTTGTTTATGCTGGACAACTGCTATGTGTTAGATAAATATGCAGAATTTATTTGATAGAATCATTGGATCATTAGGAATTGGAAGGAACCTCGAAAGATCATCTGACACAGCAGGATCACCTAGACAAAGTCACACAGGAACACATCCAGGTGGGTTTTAAACATCTCCAAAGAAGGAGACTCCACAACCCCCCTGGGCAGCCTGTTCCACTGCATTGTCACCCTCACTGTGAAGAAGTTCCTTCTCATATTTATATGGAACTTCATATGTTCCAACTTACAACCATTGCTCCTCATCCTAGCACTAGATGACATTGAGAAGAGCCTGGCTCCATCCTCTTGACACCTACCCTTTAAATATTTGTAGACATTAATGAGGTCATCCATCAGTCCCCTCTTCTCCAAGCTAAAGAGACCAAGTTCCCTCAGACTCTCCTCATAAGGGAGGTGCTCCATCTCCTTCATCATCCTCGTTACCCTGCGCTGGACTCCTTCANATCTAAATCATAATTGAATAGATTGAACAGGACTGGTCCCAACACCAACCCCTTGGGGCAGTCCACTAGATACAGACCTCCAACTAGACACTGCGCTTTGAACACTACTCTCTGGCTTCTAGCTTGCAGCCAGCTCACAATCCACTTTACTACACAATAATCTAGACCATACCGCCCCAGTTTGGCTGTGAGGATGCTGTGGGACACTGTTTCAAATGCCTTACTCAAGTCGAGATAAACCACATCCACTGCCCTGCCATCATCTATCCACCTGGTTATGCCCTCATCAAAGGCTATCAGGTTGGTCAAGCATGACTTTGCCTTTGAAAAGACATACTGACTGTCCCTAATGACCCTCCTGTCCTTGATGTGCCTACAGACAGCCTCTAGAAAAAAATAGTTCCATCCCCTTTCCCGGAACGGAGGTGAGGCTGACCGGTCTATAGTTACCTGGATCCTCCTTCTTACCCTTTTTGAAGACTGGAGTGACATTTGCTATCCTCCAGTCCCTAGGCACCTCTCCTGATCCCCATGACTTAGAAAAGATGATGTAGAGTGTCTTAGCAATGACTTCTGCCGTTTCCCTTAGTATGCATGTGTGCATTCCTCAGGGCCCATGGATTTATGTACATCTAGTTTGTCAACTTATCCCTAACCCAGTCCTCATCAACCGCAGCAGGCTCCTCTCTTGTCTCAACTTCCTCTGGATTCTCATCAGTTTGTGGCTTGATATCGAGACAGCCCCCAGAAGTATAGACAGAGGCAAAGAAGGTGTTCATTTTCTCTGCTTTCTCTTTCAAAATAAAGAGGTGTGTACTATCATTCTAAAATAATGAAGGCCTGGGCACTTTCGAGGACTGTGTTTTTTGCATAGTACCTGATAGCTGGGAAATCTCCCTAAGAACTTTTGTTCCAATCTAGAGTATGCTTTTGAGGCAAAGCTCTTGATCATTCAGAGCTGCTGCACTTTTGTTCACATCAGGAGAGGTCTTGTGAAGTACAGACTCAATTCCTTCTAGTTAAACCAAGGAGATTCATTAAATTCATTGTTACTAAGTCCATTGAATCAGATCCATAGTGTCCTCAGCAAAAACTGCCTGAGGTGCATTTATTCTGGGCATCATTCCTCAGTATCAGCTGCTTCATTCTGCAGATCCATTCTTACTGGTTTGTGTTACTTGCTAACATAGTTGCAGCTCACATCTGACAAAAAATAGATATAGACAAACTACTTTGTGCTTCCTGGGCACAAAGGCAAGAGATTGCCCGAGCAAACATTCCCATGGCTTGCTCATGCACATGTCCTGCTGTGCTGTCAAGTAACCTTTTAAGCAAAGACCCCCCCCAAATTATATGAATGGAATCTTGTATGTACAGGTGTGTATGTGTGTGTGTGTGTATGTATACATTGACATGACTGCTGTGATCTGCATACAAGCTCTGCACAGGGACTACAAGTAGCAAGCAAAGTCTGGGTTAAAGTTGTATTTGTCCATACACTCTTTTTGGCTAATTCTCTTATTGACATTAGAATATGTTCAAGCATTACTTTCCTGTATAAGAAATAAATATGCAAAGTTTGAACTTTTGTTGAAGTCACTAAGAAATTTCCATTTTAGTACATTTTTACTTAACCCTACTTGATGAACCATGACAGAATCATGACAGAAAAAAAGAGAAATTTTTTGTGGATGTACTTAGTTTAGGAAATGTTGTCTATTTACATAGATCAGTTGTCACTGTAGTTATTTTTTTAAAAAAATAGAAAGAAAAGTAGAATAGTCCATCTGAAAAATTTATTTTTCAATTTTGGTGTAAAAAAATAGAAAAATTAATTATAAGAACAAGAGTAATTTTCTAAATACTGGTTTAAATTTCTAAATATTGGTTTATGTTTTTAAAAGTGTAATTATTCCTGTGAAGGGCAGTACTTTCTCCTGAACATGTGTTCATGAAAGTATTCACTGTAATTCTTTGTAAACTATGAAAGTTAATATTTCAGGGTTTTTTATACATACAAAAAAATGAGAAGGGATGCATACATTATTCACAATGTGTGATAGAGAAATCTCATATGCAGAATGCTGTCTAAAATGTCATCTGTTTTTTCATTAAAGATTTTCATAAAATGAATATTTTAAAACACTAGGCCACGTAAAATCCATTTGCCTTTTCTTTTGCAAACATTTGCTAGCTGTTTTGCAACATCCATTGGTAATATATATGATTCACATGGGCTCAATCTTTTTTTTTTTCTTCTCTTCTGTTCTCTTCTTTCTTTTTCCTCTTTCATGTCTCACCAGGAACAGATCTGCTTCAAAGCAAACATATGGAAAACATCCCAGTGTGTGTAAAACTAGCATCTGGGAAAACTTAGTTCTGATCCAAATTTTTCTTTTCATAGCCCTGATGTCTCACCTTTACAGTTTTCATCCTTAAACCCTTCACTGAACTGTTCCAGGAAGGACAAGTTTACTTCAGCTGATGTTCTTTGTCATCCCTGCTCTCTTCAGAATCATATGGAATTAAGTAGATTAATCATATCTTAGGTGTTCCCTGTGGCGGTTATATGAAGTTGGATTTTTCTGCTTCACTTCTCAGATCTTTCCTTGGAGTTCTGTGGCTTGAATGAGAAGCAAACTCAATGCTCATCTGCAACTGCTGTTGTACTGGAAGGCAGCTAAGAGAGTACTGTCACCAAAGTCACTACATTTGCACTAAATCCTGTATACAAATTGTACCATTGTGCTACTTTTCACCCTTCTGTTTCTTCGTCTCTCTTCCTCTGAGTAGCCTTGATAATGCCTTCTGTAAACTGATGTACAGTTATCATTTGTACCTCTTACAGGAACATAGAATGTGAAATCTGAACATCACACTAGATGACCTTTTGAGGTCCCTTCCAATCCCTAACATCCTGTGATTCTGTGATCATCAACTTCCAGTGGCAAAGTCCATAACACCTCCAGGATTTTAAGCTGCTACTTAAATCCTGTATACATCCTGCAGTGCTGATGTGTGCTGCTAGTTTGCTGTTGCCATGACAAATTTATTATTTCACTTGCTTACATGGAAAAGTGCTTTTCCATCCTTTTCACAGCAAGCAGTACTGCTCAGTGCAAAAGTGTAGAACAGTTCTTGTGGGCCAAGTAGAAAAAGAGCTGGGATATGCTCCCCTGGCGTTGTATGACACAGAATGTTCTCTTGTGGGAGGGAGGCAGGCACAGCAGCAGGGTCAGTGCATGAAACAGTAATACTGGCAGAACAAAGATTTTGTTGAGCTCTTGGGAGATCATCTGGAAGCCCCTTACAACCTTCCTTCAGTGCTTGTGTTGTATTGTGCATTGCTGTGCTGGGGAGGGATGTATGTCATAACACTGTGCTGCAGTTATGGGAAGAAATATCCTCCAGCTGAGATACATAGCTGCTCCTTTATAGCCTCTTTTAAGACAGGAATGTATCTCTTCTTAGCTGTGCTTTGTACAGCTTGCCTGTCTAAAACACCTATTCATCTGTCTGTCACAGTAATTCACTGATCACAGGCAAGTTGGAGAGACTCTCTATAATTTTTTTTCATTCTTCTGAAAATGTTTCTTGTTACTCTGTTTTAAAAGTGAAAATAGTGCCTTTCAAGGTCAAACCTGCTTCGGTGGAGACAGCACATATCAGAATTGTTTTGAGGGGAGGTTAATCAGCATTTCTAAGGTTTTTTCCAGTCTTTTGTGGGAGTGAAACAATTTTTTTATTTGTGGAATGAAGAGAGGTCTTCAGATTCACTGGTTGTTTTCTTTCTGAAATACATTTTATATGCATCACACAAATAAGAATGAATTTGGTAGATTTATCTTCACAGGGTTAGAGTTTTCACTGAAAAAGAAAAATTCCAAAGAAACCCGTATTCTATCATCACGTTCATACTGATGACAATAAAGGAGTTATACAAACCCAAAAACTGTCATTAGGTGTCTGCATTGCTACCAACAGAGCTGACTACATTAAGTCAGAAATACTTCACTGCTACTAGGTGCATCTGGTTTATCAAATTAGGATGAACGTAAATTAATGTTTCTCCAGGTAGCAGCTGTTCCAGTAATGAAAACTCCTCTACTTAGAAGTACGGTTGGAAACAAAATAATATCATTATATTTATCCTTTGGGAGATTGGTGTTATAATGGCTTCTTAATCATTGTGACAAATCGCTTTATAACCTTCCCTCATGACGAAGAAGTAATAATACATTTATTGTACAAAACAGTAATTTTGCAAAGTTTGGCCAGTAAATGTGACTTAAACAGGATTCGATGGCCAGATGCATCGGATTTTTTTCTGCATTAAGGGCAGGGTCAGACAAAACCATCAGGAGACTCTTCCCTTTAAAAGACTGCTCATGCACAGTCAGTCATTAAAATGTCCTTAATGAAGCCACAAAGAGTTTCCATGCTGTTATCAGTTACTGAGGATCTGCTGCACAAAGGATTCTCTACCTCTTAGAGGAGTCTTCTTGGCAGGGGTTTACTGCTCAAGAGGAGGTCTCGGTAGCCAGCTGTCATTCAGGATTGCTCAAAAGGCTATTGGGCTGCCCACTATTTATGAAAGTGAGAAGATTGACTTGTAGTCAAATCTACAGACCAAACTTAGTTTGAGCTTATTGCTTAAGTCAGCCCTTAGCTATTGAGTTGTTACCTGTCTCCCCTGACTCCCTGTTAAGCAGGATGCAATCACCACACTTACAGGCATTGCAATTGCACTTATGGCATTGTTAGCTCTGATACAGAGTACAGGAGATAAGGGCCATGTTGATGAGAGGAGTTAAGCACACCATCACAGACATGCTAACTAAGCCCACTCTAATCACATAATTAAGTTAATAAAAAATTTAGTAAAGAATTATTGATGTATTTAAGAATTTAAAAACAAACAAACAAACAAACACTGTAGCAGGCATGTCTTACTACTTTTATTAGTTTGAAGAGTATTTATGGGAGATTTAGTATTCAGTTTGTTATATGTATTTTGGTGATTCATGTACTTTGTTTTTAGAGTTGTTGTATTATTATTATTAAGTCCTCTTTGCTATGTCACTTTGGAAAGGTGTCTTCCCAGACACCTAAGGAGAGCAAAGGACCCTCACGCTCGAGGCATCTTCTAAGACACCTGAAGAGACCATGCTACAACAGGAAGGACCCTAACAACAAATGAAAACCCCGAGTTCATTAAGAACTGTCCAATGATGTGCTGACTACTTTCCAAAGAGGACACCTAGCCCAGTGAGGAGCCAGGGTTGTTTTTCTAATTGACCAATGATGGACCATGCATGGGGTATAAAAGAGGGGACTTGAGCCATTTTCAGTGTGCAGGAGTCCAGGAAGGACGGTGTTTAATTTTCCCCATCCTGGCACCCAGCGCTACCCCTAGGAACCATTAAGCGCTGTTTGCTTTAATAAATTGTAATGGGTTAAGAATAACCTGTTTTGGGTCAAATTACGTATAACAAGTTCAATTCTTACAGAACACCATTCTGGTAGGGCTATATGTGCTGGGGCATAGTTTGCTCATGCTTTCATAGTATGAAATTCCATTGTGACAGGTGTTTGGCATCCAACAACAGCAGTTCATGCTTCCCCTAAATGTGTCATCAAAATGAGAAATGTGCACTTTTAACTCACTCATATAGTAAATCAAAAGCTTGTTTTTGCTTAAATATTTTCCTTTGTCTGTGTTAGATGGTTTTTCAAACTTTATTTTGATCAAGTTTATCCTATCTCTTTTATCTTGGAATCAAATAGTATTTGAGAGTCTCAAAAATCATAGCGAAGGACGGACAGAGGAGTCTGTAGAATGAGATGGTGAATGATTTACACAGAAGAAAAGACTTATTGCTTCCATTTTGGTATCTTCAGTTTGTTGAGACTTAAAAGTGGAAAGAAAATCTACAAAATATGTGAGTTTAAACAAAAAAAAATGTTTACTCTCACTCTGCAGGACAGTACTCTGATAGCATTTGCAAGAGCTTTTTATGGAATAAAATTAGAGACAATGAGAGTTTTGCCATTGACTTCCTTGAGGCCAAGATTTAGGTTTTATGGAGACAATTAGGCTTCCTTGGATCTTGGAGAGATTTTGTCTTTGTAAATTATATCCCCCAGGACTTCTGCAAGAACCATATGCAGAAGGATTAGGAACAAAGTAAGACCTCTATCATTGCATTGAGCAGCTCTGTCAGAAAGAGGTTGGATTTATAAACTCACACAGACACAGTGCTTCTCCCCTGCTTCTTGCCTCTTCCCTCTGTTCTCTGTAGCAATAACCTCTCTGATCTCTGTCTCTGGAGCAAAATGACTCTGTACTCTCCTCTTCTTACTCCATCTCAAGTAGAAGCAGCAGAGGTGCTTGTTCTTTCACCTTGTTTATATAACATGTTAGTGCAGTCACAGCTATAGGAAACTGTTCTTACTGCAGCCATAGAATCTGTTCCAATTTACAAAGCTATTTGTTATATTGTGTTCTCCACTGATTCTTTATGCATTAAAAGCATGAGTAAATCTTATGAGTAAGTGCTAGAGCTACAATGTGACTTCAAGATAACTCAATTTATTTTTCTTTAACACTCATATTGGGACAACCCAGCAGAGACAGTAGCCATTTAGGTTTATAATTAAACTGCTCTATTTGAGCAGAATTTAGTTAGGTTTGAACCGTGAAAGGCATATTTATCTTGCTTGTTAGCACACAGGTATGATGTTTTTATTAAAAAGAGGCCAATATTCTTGTTCAGTAGAGCTTACTGCTATGTGAAATATGAATGCATCCATAGTTTACAACATATACAGGATTCCTGTGATTTGATTAAATTCTCTGTAGTGCCATACAAATGTTGCTTATTTTAAATAATCCAAGAATGAAGAATGAATTCTGACACTTTACCTGCATTTTAGGAAGCTTGACAAAGATATGGATAATTTTTTTTCTGTTACACTTCTTTTTTCCTAACCAGATCTCCTCCAACTGCCAGCATGTCCTGGCTTCCACCGCTGATTTTTGTTGTAATTCAGAATGTGTAGTGTCAAATTGCCATACAGACATCATGACCTTGAAGGTCCTTTCTGAGCCAAAGCATTACATAGTTCTGCAATGGTGGTGTGGGAGGTGATGCACAGTCCTGCACAGCCCTGCACAGCATACTCTGCCCAGGCACTTCCACAATCCTTCCTCAAGAGTGGCAGCATTTACTCAACCAGCTCAAAACCCCATTTCTCTTCTTTTTCTACAGTAGCTCTTCATTAGCCTAATTCTCTTTTTAATTTGCTGAACCTATTTACATTGAGACCACAAAACCTAAGAGGTTGATAGTCTGATGTTAAATAAATATTGCTTCTACATTACCAATTTATCCGTGATCCTTCAGACAGAGAATGTAACTTGGTCAGATCAGAAAACAACTTCAGCAAGGACTTTTTAATAGTGAGGGTACTGCTGTTTATTGCACTGATATTTGAACTATTTTTAGGCCTCAATCAGTTTTGTGGGAAGTCTGTCTAAACACCGCAGCAAATGCACGGCAAGGTACATTTTAATTCCCAAAGAATATCTGACCTGAAATAGGTTCTGCAAACTGAAAGAAATAAATACATCCCAACCTGTCCTCCGCTGCTTCTATAACCTGAGGAAAGTCAAGAGTTGCTGTGTGAAAAGGTGATTTCATTAATACAATCTTTAAAAACAGTGTTCTGAAGAAATTTTGCAACTGCGACATGATTAGTGCAACTGCATTTTCTTGGATTTGAGGTATCTGTGCACAGAACAAGTCGTTCCGCTTCTCTGCAGTACCTCCTGCATGGATGCAATACTTGACATGGATGTTGAGTATTATGGATCCATGGTTGGTGGATCATTTTGCATTTTGTTTCCTGTTGAGCTGTGCTTGTTTGCCTGGGATTTGGGGAGCAACTTAGCTTAAACCAAAGAGATTACAAAGTCAGAAGGTATTCTTTTTCACTCATAAAACTCCATGTCTGTACATGTCTTAAAATTATCTCTCTAATAAATGTAGTAAAATTAGTATTTTTACCTCTGTTACAAAAACTGGACTTTATTTTTCCCCCCCCATTTAGAGAAGATATGGTCAAATAGAAAACTAGCATGCCTTGTCACAGCAGTAGACAGACTGGGGCAGAATCTTTCCACTCTGTCATTCCCTATCTGCTCTACTGTGTCATTATCAAACAAGAAGAGACCCCTTAGCTGACAGTGTGACTTAAAGAACAAGTTTTTGTGTTTAAAATAACATTACTTTTAAATTCGTGAGGAAGAGAGGTTTTCTGTTCCTTTGCAATGCAGTCAGTGAAGAAAAATGTTTGAAATAATGAAAAGAAATATATTAAGGGAAAGACCAAAATGAGGAAGTTTAATTAGCACCTATAGACATCAATAGGCCTTTGCTCTAAAATCCCCCAAGATCAGATTTGAATTGCAGGGCGTGCTGATACAAATAAAAAATTAAATAGCAGATTTATTTGTTACTTAAATTTCTAATCAATGTAAAATTAAGCATAAGCTTTTTTAGTTGGTTTTGACCTATCCAAGTGCAATAGACTTAAATAACCTCTTAACATGGTTCTTTCTCAGCTTGTTCCTTCAGAAAGGAGATTACAGCTGACTTTCTTTTCATTTTCTAATCACAGAAAATGTTTTATGACAGAGCTCTTGCTACAACTACTTACAGATTGTGCTTTTATCTGTGATTTGATGGTCCTGGGAATACTATTGTTTTTTATTATAATCTTTGAGATATACATTCAGAAAATATTTAAGCATAAATAGATCACCAGTTGACACAACAGGTGTCTGCGCAATGATCTGTTTCCTTTCAGAGCTCTGCATGTGCTTTGTCTTCCTAAATTAGGTTAAAACTATATGAAGGTCTCCTATGGAAGGCATGCTCTAGGAGCTACACTGAAGAAGCTATCCCTGGACCACGCAGAGAGAGACAGACGGCGCTGGTCCCCAAATGCTATTTCTTGCAGTTTTTGAAGTGATCAGGTGGTCTCCTGAGCTAGGGAACCTTGAAGGAGGAAAGAAGGATCTGATAAAAGTTTCAATCTCCCACGGGTGAAGACAAGAAAGGATGGGGTTGGGCAAGAACCATGGGAGCTTTAAATGCAGTGAAACTAGAAATGGTGCCTAGACCATGCAGAGTGAGACAGTGAGCCTTTAGTCATCTGAGCGCAGGGACAGGGGGAAAAAACAAAACCCAGCAGCAGAGGAAGACCGGGCTACAGTCACCACTGCACATAGATGTGGGAACCCAAACAGAGGTCTCTCAGCAAGATATGACTGTGCAGGTGACAGGCTGCAAAGAACACCCAAGCCTCTCAATCTCAGGGGGCAGCTGTGAGGACACTCTCGCTCCCAGGTAGGACAAACTATAGCCTGGCCTGTGACAGGGAACCGGCCCCCTGTTTAAAACGTTTGAGGACCCCTGGTCATAGAATCATAGAATCATTACGGATCGGAAGGGACCTCGAAAGATCATCTAGTCCAATCCGCCTGCAACAGCAGGATCACCTAGACCAAGTCACACAGGAACCCGTCCAGTCGGGTCTTGAACATCTCCAGAGAAGGAGACTCCACAACCCCCCTGGGCAGCCTGTTCCAGTGTTCCGTCACCCTCACCGTGAAGAAGTTCCTTCTCAGGTTGATNACTCTGCACTTACTCTTGTTATAGCTCATTAGATTTTTCTCTGCCCAGTTCTCCAGCCTGTCCAGATCTCGCTGAATGGCAGCACAGTCTGCTGGGGTGTCGGCGACACCACCCAGCTTTGTGTCGTCAGCAAACTTGCTGACAGTGCATGCCAATCCCTCATCCAAGTCGTCAATGAATGGTCAAGAGGATGGAGCCAGTCTCTTCTCAGTGTCATCTAATAATGTGTGTAAGCTGGAACATAGGAGGTTTCACATCAATATCAGAAGGAATTTCTTCACAGTGAGGGTGACAGAACGCTGGAGTGGGTTGCCCAGGGGGGTTGTGGACTCTCCTTCTCCGAAGACATTTAAAACCTTGTCTGTGTTAGACAGTTTTTCAAACTTTATTTTACAGCACTCAAAACAAATCCAGCTGGATATCAGTGAAAGATGAATCTATTCTGAAAGCTTTAAAGGTCTACTACAAGTAAACACTGCATTCTCTTTGTACCTCTAAGTCAGTTTCTTAAAAAACGTAAGGGATGTAACTCTGAACTGGATCTCATAGCATCTCAACAAAGAAGTACTGCTTCCATCTACAATTGTGGAAGTTCCTGTCTGACCTGGTCTAGGTGATCCTGCTGTGGCAGGGGGATTGGACTAGATGATCTTTTGAGGTCCCTTCCAATCCATAATGATCTGTGATTCTGTGATTCTGTGGTATCTTGTTGACTTGAGTCAGGGACCCAGAGTCAGGCTCAGAATTCACTTTATGTGTTGTCAGATGCACCATTTCTCTGACTGTGAAGGTCAGTGAACTCCTAAACAGAGCTTTCCGTGTTAGGGACTGTTTAACCACAGGATATAACTGACTTGATGTCTACCTGATGTCTAGATATTTATGATTACATTTTTTGAGCTATATTTCTTCTCCTTGACAGCACCATGGTGTAGAAATATGTTGCTCCACAGGCATTGTCCCTCTGATGGTTTGCTATTCTCTCACAGAAGAAACTCCAGCAGGACATTTGTGGTTTTCGTGGTTTCACAAGAGCCTGGCTTACAAAAGCCAGCTATTCAACACCTTTAATTAGATGAGACAGCATGTCTGTCACAGCAGAAGTAGGATTGCACACAGTGTACTGTCTTCCCTATAATGTTTTGTAGTTAATTCTACCACCAACACAAAGTCATTCCCAGTGGCACCAGTATGGCAATTCCTGTCAGAGAAGAAAAAAGTTTTAGAACTGAGAAGCTGTAGCTGTAGAAATGGCATATATGGGAAATTATATCTCAGGAGAAGTATGTACATAACGTCATGTTATTAGATGAGATGAGGAATCTCATAAATAGATCATGTTTGGTTTGATGTTCAAGTGTGTGTCTGACACTCGTGGGATTTTCCATGAAAGCCTATGTAGTTAACATACAAAGAATAAGGAAAATGAGCCATGATTTTATACCTTGTGGCTTAAGACATCTGAAGAATATAATCCTACAGAAAGTGGATTACATTTACTAACCCTTGAAAGAAAATAGATTTCTGTCATTTCACTTCACAAGTGTAAACTTTGTTTTAAACTGAAAATAGCTAACCTTGCAAAAAGCCTCAATGCAGTGACACTTTTCAATATAAAGTTGTGCTTGTTCTCACCTTTTTTAACAGTGGTTATTTGATGATCTTCAGAGAGACTATTTCGATAAATATAATTAGGCAGGCATTAGAAATTACCAACTCTCCTCTACTAGGTGTGTTACAAATTGTGTTATAAATATAGCATGTTTCATGTACAGGCTTCCTAAGTCTCTGCTGTCTGTATTTATTGTATTTATTCACACAGCATAATTCATATTTTCATGCATTGATCTTTTAGATTCCTTGCAGAACAGAGACAGTAGAGAACCTGTGACAGCAGGGAACCTACTGTCGTCCAGAAGGCTACCAATATTTTTGATATTACTGCAGTGGCTGAGTTTCAGAAAGGAAATATTACAGTCCTGTGTACCAGCTAAAAGGAGCACCATCTCCTGTACTTCCCATTTTAATTAATTATAGCAATGCCATTGTGTGCTTTTTAGACTTGCTCAATTCTACAGCAAGAGCACAGAATTTGATCACGGTGTTGTCTTTTTTCATTAGTTTGCAGCACTGAAAAGTAAGTATTGCCTTGGAAAGGAACACAGGTGTCTGCTGCTCAAAGCTGTGATTTTTCACCAGACCACGGTCTGTGGTGAATTCCCTTCTTTCATTGTTCGATTACTGGCATCAACAATATGCTTCCACTTAGCCAGGAACTAGTACAGGTGTAACCCACACCAGGTCCACTGTTGCCAGCTGAAGTGCAGTCATTTGTGACAACTGATGTCTCCCACAGGCTCCTTTAAACAAGAAGAGAGTTTTATTATAGATTTCAAGTGCACAGTAGTGAAAGAGGAAAAAGCCTCATTTTATGCACAAGAATTCATGGCACAAACTCACTTTTCCTATCTGATGCATTAAGATCTTTGGATTATGAGGGTTTTGGATTCAATCTCCTGAGCTGTTCTTGTTAAAACTTTGAAAATTTCTTGAATTATAAAAATTTAATTAGATGGTGAAATAATCTTCCACTGAGTTGTCAGGAACTGCTGCATGCTTCATTGTAACTTATATTACTTTTGCAGGATGTATAGAATTTAATTTGAGATAGAACAAATTGGAAGTTGAAAAATTTCCTCATATTTTGTCTTTTGTTTTCTAATGGCCAATACTGGAATTTATTGGGACTTGTGATTATGTTGTTACTTTTCCATGTCAATACCTAGAGATCTCAGCAGAGTGATGGTCCCATCAGCTGTTACCATTCTGTAGAACATTCCTCTCACATGAAATTTAACAGAACTGTGGACTTAAACCTATGAACACGCTGATACAGACCACACAGTAACAGAGTTATGTGAGCTCAGTAAGAATGATTTGATGCAAAATTTACTTCCGACATTTAAAGAGAGAAGACCAGGAAACTGTTTGCACATGCATTAACTCCAGCTGAAGCGGTGATGTAAAATCAGAATGTATGCATGTAGTAATTGACATATATAATTGTTTGTATAATCAAGTTGTAATGAGACATTATTGGTAGATTTTTATTCTTTTAATATTTTACTGGCACTTGTTTTATTTAATTTAGCAATTTTTTTTTCTGTCTATGGGAAATTTGATGAAAGAAAATTCTATTTATTTTGCAACCTGCTTTTACAAGTCTTGTCATTAAATTCCACATAGTGCAGCAAAAAACTTACTGCAAAGCAGAATTAGAAAAACAGAAATCCCTGTCCCCTCATGTTAGTGGTGCTGGTAAGGACAAGGGTTAATTTGGATTGAGCAGGTTAGGTACTGGTTTTATTCATTGCTAATGACTTCTTTGCTATTGTATTACTAACTGGCAAACACACTGATTATTGTAAAAGTCTGGTCTGACTTAGTATGCTTAAACTAAATCCCTTGGACAGAAGAAGATAATGTCTTATTTAATTGGATAATCTGTGTTTTAATTTAAATAAAGAGTGGCTTTAATTGCCAAATGAGAATCATTAGAAAAAAAGTAGAAAACCTTTTTATTTAATTTCTCCTAAATAAGAAAGTATTCCAATCTAATTTGGACACTATATAGAAGACATTTCAAACTACTGAACCATGTTGACTATTACCATTCTATATGAAATTTAGATAGAGCCATGCCAATTCTCAGAAGTATTGAAATTGGCATCATTTGATGAATAACAGCTAGAATAGACTAATAGAACTCTGCTTAAATCAACAAAATATTTCCTGGGTTATAGTAACTAAGTGACATTTGCATAGTAAACACATTTGTAACTGGAGAATTGCTAATGCCTTATAGAGGCTTTTTGCTGCAATACATTTGAAAACAAAAAAAAATCTATACTTGTGCTTCCTTTGGTATTTCACTTTTCCTTTCTCATAGGAGTCCTTGTTAGGGCTTTTTATTTTGTAATTTTTACCTCTTTCCCCAAGTAGAGCAAACAACTATAATTATTTCTTTCTAATATAATTCAAGTGCTTGGATAGTACATGCAATGCACTAGTTGAACAGAAACTATTCAGCTGGCAATCAGAAGAACTCAATCATCTCAGCTTTCATCCCAAATCTAGTAACAGGACAGTAGAGACAATATTCTTGACACACTTCCCTGTGTACCATTTTTTGCCTCAAAACCATTCTTTTGCTCTGTGATATTCTTACTTCCAGAAGGATGGAATAAGTCAGACTTCACAACAAAGCTGAAACATTTTTAATTTAATATGGAGTCAGAAGAAAAAGGTGTGGTTCCCTCTATAAAGAGCCAATTAGGTTCACCTCTGAGCATCTTTACCATCACCTGGATATTTTTTTTTACACCACCTGTGTCTCTAAGCCTCTATGATAATGGAAAGAAAATACCAAGTTTTAACTAAGCAAAGTATAATGGAACAACAGGAAGCTTGTGATCTATTTAAATTAAAATTATGAGGAAGATATATATATTAATTATCTCAGGGTGCATTATCTTTTCATTTTGCAAGTGAGGAAGTATTTAACATCCCAGAAGGAAAAGAATTCACTTCCTCTGAATCTTTGCACAGTGAATCAGTGCTAAAGAAGCAAAATGATCTACTTCAGACTGAAGAGATAATTTTAAATCACATGTAGGGGGCAGCTAGATGAAAGATCAGAATCTAGCATATTCACTGAGCAGGAATGATGAGATGAAAAAGTAGACAAAGAAAAGACTATGTTCATGTTCGCTCTGTCCCACAAACCATGACCTCTTCCACAGTCACAAGGACCTATTTTCAATTTCAAGGCAATAGCTATAAATGTTAATAATTGCCTTTACCTCTTTCTCTGTAGCTTAGCTTCTTGCCCCATTACCAAAACCATTTAGTTTCTTAGTAATTCATTTTCTGCATAATCTCCTTTCATGTTTTCTCTATTGTGTTTCACCTTGGGCTGTACATCATGTAAATAAAGCCTATATCCAAAATCTCTTTTACTACACTGCTTAAGGGAATTCACTCCTTAAAAACCCCATTTCAGCTTGTTCAATTATAGTAGAAGTCTTTAGTTTTCATCAGATGGGACAAGCAGGCAAATATTTTAAAAGCTTTTCCGCATCAGTGATGTAACCTTGAGTATCTATTCAAAACTTTTAGATGTGTTTAAAGGATGAGCATCTGAGAAATAAATTCATCATCCTGTATTGTGATTTCAAAAATTCCTGCATTTGAAATGACATTTAAGGACACATTACAGTTGCATAGACACTGAGCAAATGGACAAAAGTTTCAAACACTTGCATTGAAGTGTTTTTTTCAAACCAGAAAGAGAGATTTAATATAGTAAAGCCTGGAAAATGTGTATGTTGGCATTTAAAGCAAAAATAATTGAGTTAAAGCGGAAATTCTTAAACACTGTACAACAGTACTTTCACTGAGCAACAGCATTTCTAGCTTCACTGTTCGCTATGTGACTGCCTCGGAAAGGATAGAAGCAAATGATCAAATATTTATGTAAGAGGCAGTGGGTTTGTCCTGTTATTTACTGTTACGCAGAGGTCTATACTGTCTTTTATAAACTAGATTTGACTTTGAGTTCAGGTCTAAGATTTCATCAAGCTTTTGTGTGTGAAATGTACTTCTCTGAAAGCCGAATGGCTATGAAAGCTTTTGACACTCCCTCATGCATGACATCATGACATTATTAGATGTCATGTTTGTTTGATGCAGTTAGTGTTAGTTTCCTGTCCTTGATCTCATTAAATATCAGTTTATGAAAATTCAAAGCCCTGACTCATTGCAGCTTTAGTAGCGAACAGGCAGGGAGAATTTTGAAATCCTCTCTGTGCTGAGATGTAAGATAGAGTAAATACGTTAGATAACATAGGACCCATGGTTATTTCCATGCACTTAGGCACTTAAGGACTTAGAAAATTGTTTCTCTAATATCTTTTATTGTATAAGAATAAAAAATATTCATTCTCTTCCAGCCTAGAAAAAGCCATTTATGTTCTTTTTTGTTTGTTTGTTTGTTTTTGTTTTGTGTGTTCTCAAGCTTCATTCGGACTTGGACAAGGGAGTGGGCACTGTTAAATACACACTTTCAGGAGATGGTGCTGGTACAGTTTTTACCATTGATGAGACCACAGGAGACATTCATGCCGTAAGAAGCCTAGATAGAGAAGAAAAACCTTTCTACACACTGCGGGCTCAGGCTGTAGATGTTGACACCAAGAAACCACTAGAGCCTGAATCAGAGTTCATCATCAAAGTGCAAGACATTAATGATAATGAGCCAAAGTTTCTGGATGGGCCTTACATTGCCAGTGTCCCTGAAATGTCTCCAGTGGGTGAGTAAGAAGCTTGAAACACTTGATAACTAATTGCATGCACTTAAGTGTCTCAATGTGCATTCTGCATTCCCTGCTGAGCGGAAAAAAATAAAAGAGAAGGCTGAAATGAAAATATAACTTCTCAAATTATTATTAGAAATGTCTCACTCTGTGCTTAGAAATGTATGGACCACAGTTGTGTTTTAGCTTTATTTGGTTATGCAGAAACTCATTCTCCTGCAAAGGAGGAAAAAAAGGACAAGTGTGTTAAGATCCAGGGGTTCTGTGCACTGCTACACCTGTTATTTCATATGATGAAGCACTTTCCCCTCTCTTTTACATTGACTACTTGCTGCGCAGAATTAGATGACACAATAACAACTTGTCATTTACTGTTGTCCTTGTGTCTGTTGAATTCCTGTGGCACTTGCATAATCCTCTAATTACATATTAGAGCACAATCCTCTCCCCAAGGCCTGCTACAGTGTAGATGCTGAAAACAACAAATGGTCTCACCTGGCTCCCTACAGTGCAAGAACAGGAGTCAGTGAGGCTCAGCAAGACTGGCTCCAGATCTCAAAAACCTACTGTCTGAGAAAATATTCAGCACTTTGAATTCTTAAGTAGAAAAATATAGAAGAATGACTGGAATCACAGCAAGTTTTCCAAAAGCTAAGGTGTACAAGAGAAAAGAAAAGAATTTTCACTCCAAAGGCAGATGGACTGTTGTAAGGACATTGAGGCACTTAGAATAGGGTTTGTCTGAAGATTTTTTCACAACTAGATAGACATAAGAGCATTGGTCCTGCTTCAGAGCAGAACGATTGACTAAACAGTACCTTCAGATCTCTGCCTGATGGCTAATTCTGCAGTGGTCCTGAGCTGTGTGTTTGCAGCACAATGTCATTGTTTTTGTTCTGTGTCCAGACAGCCCTTTGAGCTTCCCTGAGGGCACCAGGAATTAATTCCTTCTGGGATGTGAGGCCTTTAACTTTCCAGACATCAGTTTATTTCCATTTCTTCTCCTGATCTGTCTCTCCCCAGCACTTCACAAGCTGGTGTTGGTCAGTTAATACTCCCTGTAACTGCTAAAAGTTGTGAAGTTGTGTAAGTTTTTTAAGTTTGAGTTATGCAGAGACATCTTGTGGCTATGTGGCTCAAATGGTGATGATTTGAATGACAATCCAAAAAGCAAGTAGCTATCTGCATGAGTTGCTATATGAGAAGAATGAGATAGTATTTTAAACTTTGTGATTAACAGTGGTAGAGTTTGATTAAATTAGATTGGATAGGATACTTTATAGACAGTTGACTAAGACTCCTTAATCTCTACCCCTTGTTCTTATGGGGGATTTCAACTTTCCAGACGTATGCTGGAAATATAATACAGCAGTGAGCGAACAGTCCAGGAGACTTCTCAACTATCTAGAATATAGCTTCCTGACACAGATGGTTAGGGAGCAAAGAAGAGAAAGTGCACTCTTTAGCTTGCTACTTGTTAACAGAGAAAGTCATGTTGGGGATGTAATTGTTGGAGGCCATCTTGGACAAAATGATCATGAAATATTACAGTTCTCAATTCTTGGTGAAGCAAGGAAGGGAGCCAGCAGAACTACCACCTTGGAATTCCAGAGGGCGAACTTTGGTCTTTTTTGGAACATGGTTAAGGGAGTCCCTTGGGAGACAGTTTTGGAGGACATGGGAGCCCAGGAAGGCTGGGCACACTTTAAAGAACTAATTTTAAAGGTGCAACTAATTTTAAAGTCATGTCAGATGAGACAATGGAGTAAGAGACCGGCCTGATGAACAGAGAGCTTTGGCTGGTACTCAGGAGTAAAAGGAAAGTTTATAGTCTCTGGAAGGGTGGGGGGCAGGCAATTTATGAGGACTACAAACATGCAGTGAAGTTATGTAGGGAGAAAATCAGAAAGGCCAAAAGCCAACTAGAACTAAAATTGACCACTGTGGTGAAGGATAACAAAAAAGGTTTTTATAAGTAGATTAACAGTAAGAGGAGAGGTAGGGATTATCTTCACATGTTGTTAGATGCAGAGGGGAAGACGGTGACCAAGGATCAAGAGAAGGCTGAGGTGCTTAATGCCTTCTTTGCCTCAGTCTTCAATTGTAAGACTGGTAGTTCTCTGGGCACACAGCTCCCTGAGCTGTAAAATAGGGATAGGGAAACAGAATAGGCCCTTCATAATCCAGGAGGAAATGGTTATGAACCTACTTCATGAGCTGGACACTCATAAAACTATGCAGTCAGATGGATTACACACTGGAGTACTGAGGGACCTGGCAGATGTAGTTGCCAAGCCACATCATCTTTCAATGATCTTGGTTAACTGGGGTTATCCCAATGCACTGGCGGCTGGCAGATGTGATGCCCATCTTCATGAAGGGCCAGAAAGAGGATACTGGAAACTACAGGACTGTTAGTCTCACCTTGGTACCAGGGAAGCTTATGGAACAGATCATCTTGAGAGCCATCATGGAGCAATTAAAGGCCAACCAGGTGATTAAGACTCATCAGCATGGGTTCATGAGAGGCAGATCCTGCTTGACAAACCTGATCTGACTCTATGATAAAGTGACCTACTTAGTGGATGAGGGAAAGCCTGTAGATGTAGTCTATCTGGACTTCAGTAAGACCTTTGATGCTGTCCCCCACAACATCCTCATGAATAATCTGGCTGCCCATGGGTTTGATGGGCACGTACTCTGCTGAGACGAACACTGGCTGCATGGCAAGGCCCGTACAGTCATGGTCAATGGAGCTAAATCTGGTTTGAGGCCAGTCATGAGTGGTGTCTCCCAGGACTCAGTGGGGCCACTCCTGTTCAACATCTTTATCAATTATCTTGATGAGGGGATTGAATGCACCCTCAGTAAGTTTACAGACTACACCAAGTTGGGAGGGAGTGTCGATCTGCTGGAGGATAGTAAGGCTGTACAGAGGGAGCTTGACAGACTACACTGATGGGCTGAGGATAATTGTATGGGTTTCAATAGTGCCAAGTGTTGGGTCCTGCATTTCAGTCACAGCGATCCCATGCAACACTAGTGGCTTGAGGAAGTGCGGCTGGAAAGCAGTCTGGCAAAAAAGGACCTGGGGTTCTAATTGACAGGCTGCTGAATATGACTCAGCAGTGTGCTCAGGTGGCCAAGAAGGCCAGTGGCATCCTGGTCTGTATTAGAAACTGTGTGTCCAGCAGGAGTAAGGTAGTGATTGTCCCCCAGTATTCAGCACTGGTGAGGCCACACCTTGAGTACTGTGTCCATTTTTGGGCCGCTCAGTCCAAGGGAGACATGATGGTGCTGGGGTGAGTGCAAAGGAGGGCTGGTGAAGGGCTTGGAGAATAAATCTTATGAGGAGAGATTGAGAGAGTTGGTGCTGTGTAGTTTGAGAAAGAGGAAGCTAAAGGGAGACCTCATCACTCTCTACAGCTATCTGAAAGGACATTTTAGAGATGTAGGTGCTGGTCTCAAATACCTGTTGAGGTAATTAGCAACAGAACCAGAGGAAATGGTTTCGAGCTTCAATAAGTTAGGTTTAGATTAGACATCAGGAAAAACTTCTTCCTGGAGAGAGTAGTCAGGCACTGGAATGGGCTGGCCAGGGTAGTGATTGAGTCACCATCCCTGGATGAGTTTAAAATTCGCTTAGATGTGATGTTGGGGAATCTGGTTTAGGGGTGAGCTTGTAGAGTAGGGCTGATGGTTGGATTCAATGATCCCAAGGGCCTTTTCCAACCCGAATGGTTCTATGAAAATGTGATATGAGTAGATGTGTGGGGATGATTATGGTATACAAATGTAGAGACAAGTCCAGTATAGTCACTCATGTAGGTACATCCATAGATTCACTATATAGGTGCACTCTTGCTGTTACCCATATATGGGACACCTGGCTGCCTCAGTTGGTAGAGTATGGGACTCTAAATCCCAGGATCATGGGTCCCCCTATGTGAGACCTCATACCTTGAGACAATCTGGGTACAGTAGGTGCTCTAGGCTTACCATTGTCCAGGAGGGGGTTTGGACTTAGGTGATCTTTTAAGGTCCCTTCCAACTGTAACATTCTGTGAATCCTGCATGCCCAGCAATATTAATTTATATTACTTATAGGTGGAAAACCTTTGTCATATTTTCAACTCTTTTTCTGTGGCAAGCTCAGAAGAAAATGTTCTCCTACTGAATATGTGGTTAGTTGTTGAAGTACTTTTAATACTTGACCAGAAATATTTGAGCAAATTAGTGGAATTTGCGCAGTAGAATACAGTGCCTGAATGAATTCTCTCACTCAGATGCTTTTCCTCATTTTTCCTTTATTCTTAAATATGTGAGTGCAGGAGCAAACTACAGTTTTAGTTAATGGGAAATTCTCTTCCACCTTTGCCTGGCATTGTGGCTTTTACAATGACTGCAAGTGGCATGACTAAAAGAGAAGCTACTGAATGCACTGTGTAACGCACATAGCATTTTGAAAGAACTGGTTTTCAATTTATTCTTCTTTGGAAAAAGCAACAGTAGATGCCATTGCAGAAATGCATCTTCTTGATCTTCACTGTATTCAGTCACAGTCACTACTTCTAGAAGATTGATTCTACTCATAACAGTCATCATTTTCCTGTGAAAGAAAGAAAAGAAAGAAAGAAAGAAAGAAAGAAAGAAAGAAAGAAAGAAAGAAAGAAAGAAAGAAAGAAAGAAAGAAAGAAAGAAAGAAGGAAGGAAGGAAGGAAGGAAGGAAGGAAGGAAGGAAGGAAGGAAGGAAGGAAGGAAGGAAGGAAATGTAGTAGAAAACTCAAAGCAAAGCAATAAATGCCCTAAATGGAGGCCTAAACTTCAATTAGTGGCTACTGAAGCAGATAGCTGTTTTTGCTGTCGGGTCGTCTTGCAGCAAAACTATCCAGAGTTGCCTGTGGTGTGGCAGAAGACAGTGCCTTCGCTGGTGTAGATCTCTCCACTCTCTTGCTACCTTGTCCAAGCAAATATTTCTCAGAGGATCTAAAACTACTTCTCCCTATCACCAGTATCATTTGGTTACATCTACTGAGATGCTGAGGCCTTCCACTGCCTGAGACAGACACTGAAAATCACTTAGGTTTTGTAGCTAGTGTAGCATATGGTTGTCTTGGCTTATGCAAAAACACTGAAAAATGCGGCCTGTCATCCATTTTTGTGAAATTTCCATTTTTTAGTTGCCAGTTTTCGATTCTCAAATGTCATAAACCTCATTTACATTTGCAACAGTATTTGTTATTAACTATGCTTATGTCAGTGTACACAAACTGTTTTTGTTGTGGGAAATGCCCTATCCCACAATTTTTTCTCACTTACTATTAATTTATGTAAGCCTGGAAATATTTTGTAACTAGTTTCTGTTATTGCTGCATAATACTCGAATTGTTTTCTGCACACACATACGATTTAGATGTATCTGTCACATCCACGCGTTTTGTGGTAGAGTTTGTGTGAGTTTTGTTGTTATTTTCCATGACTGTTTGAGGTGGCAATTTGCTTTCCCATCAAATTAACATTAAAGTTGTGTTAGTGTTTCTTCTACAGCTCCTGTACACCAGGGTGTGTTTGTTTTCCACTCTAATCAACACCACTCCTTAACAAAGATTGTAGTAATGCTTCTTTTTTTGATCAAACACTGGAATAAACTGCCCAAGGCAGTGATGAAGTTGCCACTCCTGGAGGTGTTTAAGGCTGTCTCCCTTAGTGCCCTGGTCTGGCAAATGTGGTGATGTTAGATCAGAGGCTGGGCTGGGTGATCTCAGAGGTCTTTTTCAGTCTCAATAATTATGTGATCCTGTGATAGCTTCTTAGCTTTTTCAGAATAAGAGATAATTTTAGGGTTCCTGTTTTTACCTAATGGTACATTCCTTTCTGGCAACCAAATTTCTTCTTGTGCTTTTTACTAAAAATAATAAATAATAGCTAATGGGATATTTACTGTGTTCTAAAATTCTAGTAGAAGCCCAGCCTAAACTGGAATGCCAGCCTTGGCTTGAGTGGCCATCTAGCTTTGCTTCTTCCATAACTGCACTGTAATCTGTTCATATCAGACTGTCGCAGATACAAAGAAAAGATCTCTTGCCTTGAAAGCCTCGTTCGTTACCCACTGGTATGACCTGCAGGCTCCTGCATCCACCTGTGACTTCAAATCTGATACTTTCTATGTGTGCACGGTTTTCGGTTTTGTGGTGGGTTCAGGACCACAATTTAATATCAAAGAAAGAAAAGCAAAGCAGTGAGGTCTCAATGGCATCTCG
>VXBP01001322.1:0-12702 GCA_013400115.1 Rhinopomastus cyanomelas | reverse complement strand
TCACAGCTGGCAGTCCAGCCGAGGACATGGGGCTACGTGAACACAGGGCATCTACTCTTCCCGTA
Organism: Rhinopomastus cyanomelas; assembly: GCA_013400115.1. NCBI lineage: Eukaryota > Metazoa > Chordata > Aves > Bucerotiformes > Rhinopomastidae > Rhinopomastus > Rhinopomastus cyanomelas. The sequence goes on along the minus strand of VXBP01001322.1, from coordinate 12,637 downwards.
GTAGCGGCGGCAATCGCTGAAAAGCTGCGGCCGAGCCGCATCCCGTGCCCTTCCCCCCTCCCCACCACCGTCCCGAGAACGGACGGGGCGGGGGAGCGGGGGGCGCTCTGCTGAGAAGCCGCAGCCCAAGAGGGCCTGGTGGACAGCAAACTTAACATGAATCAGCAGTGTGCCCAGGCAGCCTAGAGGGCCGATGGCATTCTGGCCTCCATCAAGAATGGTGTGGCCAGCAGGTCAAGGGAGGTTCTCCTTCCCCTGTATTCAACACTGGTTAGACTGCACCTGGAGTATTGTGTTTAGTTCTGGGCCCCTCAGTTTAAGAGGGATGTGGAGGTGCTGGAACGAGTCCAAAGAAGGGCAACTCGATTGGTTAAGGGGCTGGAAGATAAGCCCTGTGAGGAGAGACTGAGGGAGCTGGATTTGTTTAGTCTGGAAAAAAGGAGGCTTAGGGGTGATCTTATCACTGTCTATAACTATGTGAAAGGGGGTTGTAGTCAGAGAGGGTTTGGTTTTTTTTCCCTGGCCACTGGAGACAAGACAAGGAGTCATGGTCTTAAGCTCCATCAGGGGAGGTTTAGACTTGACATTAGGAAAAGATTTTTCACTGAAAGAGTGATCCAGTTTTGGAACGGGCTGCCCACAGAGGTGGTTGAGTCACCATCCCTGGATGTGTTCAAGGTTAGGCTGGATGAGGAGCTGAGTGGCATGATCTTTAAGGTCTTTTCCAGCCTTATCATTACTTTGATACTGTGATACTGTGAAACCGAAACCAGACTCCCAAGATACACAAACAGGGAGGGGGCACCAAGAAGAGGGGAAAAGGAAAACCTTGTCCCCAAATAAGGACCCCAAAATTTGTCTTGCCTACACCACCTTCTCAACCTGTCCCCTGTGGCAGCCACCTTTCCCCTTCACTGAGGTAACTCCACAGACCACCCTATGAGGCCCAAGGGAAAAGTAACTCCTTACATTTTGGAGAGAGTTTGATGCAGGAATACCATGAGCAAACAACATTTCACCAAATCGATAACAGGTAACTACTCTATAATGACAAATTTTTGTCTCATTTCTATATTGAAAATCTTTACAGTTGTATGTGGAAAACTTTTAATATCTCAATCCCTTCCACTGCTTGCCTCTGAGCCCCCTTTATTTCTGCTGTCCTTTTAGTGATGGGGCACCAGTAGTCAATGTTTTCAAATCTTGAGAATGCAGATGAGGAAGATACCTGAAGGGCACGTTCAAGTGCTCAAGCCTGCAAATTACAGTCTTGCAAAAAATGGTACGGAAACGAATCTCAAATTATCAGCCCCCCTTGCTACTTCTCTGGTCAGTAGCTACAAATTCATCCACTTTTTCTTGCTGTTTGCACCTCATGTGCTGCACGCATCACCTCATGTGGACAGGTACCGAACCCTGACAGTTTTCAGCAGACGTGTCCTGGGATTCTTTCATGGCTCCTGCTTGTGATTCTGAATGAATCCTCTGCTCACAGATTATAAATCCTAAACCAATATTAATAACTGAGAATAATTTAGTGAGAGACAGCACCCTGCTCTGCAAACAGTTGATTGATCCTGTTTGCCTTCAAAGATCATCTGGCTTCTAATGCAGCAGTAATGGAAAAAAAAAAAATCTTCCTTTGGTTGCATAGAAAAATCACTATACTGTGATATTTTAAGGAACTAGTTTTGATAGTTTCATTTGCAATACTGGTGGGGGAATAAGGAGAGGCACTGTTAATATTTGTGGGTAGGGAGGTAGTAGCTGAACATATGGAAATTGTTGCTTTTCTTTGCCACACAGATTCAATCACTAGTAGAAATATTTCCAATGTTGGAGAACCAGGTCCTACATCAGTTTTTCTTTGTAACAAACAAACTAAACCAAACTCCAGCTTTTCTTTATGAAGAAAATCTTTCATAAATGACCTGAAAGGTGTCAAGACATAAAAAATCCTGTCTGAATCAAAAGATGGCAGCAAGGCATCAGTTCCTTAAATTCCAAATCCATATGAAGGCAGTAATTGCACTGGCAGGTTGTAAAGAAGGAGTTCTTTCTTTGCGCCACTGCACAGCAATAAGAGATCTCTGAACTGCTGATTTCAAGGGAAGATAAAGGATAAGAACTGCACCAGCACATCCTACTGATTTACAGTAGAGCTGAAGCTGTGGCAGTTCAGTAATACCTCTACTGGATGCTTTATACTTGAGTCACTTCTATCAATTTACTCTGGGCAGCACCAGGGAACAGTAACAGTGATGACAGGATAGTTTTTATGTCACAGCTGTACAAAGTACTTCAGGACACTAACTCACCAGCTAGCCACCTTGCAGAGCTGACCTAACAGCTCATTTCCAGTGCTACTGCTACCCAGACTACACACATTACAGCACACATGAGTACTCCTTGGCTACACTGCAAATATACTTTATGATCTGAGTGGACACATTGTGCATCATGTCTGTGCTGCTCTTACAAGCAACAGAGGTTTTAGACATGTTAGTAAGACCTCTATAGTGAGTCTGTCATCGGTACATTCTCAGGCCAGATTTGTAAAGGTAACTTGGCATTGAAAGAGTTCTCTAAGAAGGATTTTTTCTTGAGGGGTTTTTTTCTTGAGATTGCTAAATGCAGGTAGTGGAAATGGCTTTGAAAACCTTAGTCAGTCTTTAGGCTTCTGAATACATCTTCAATGCTTAAACTATACCACCAAATTCCTTAAGCAATGCTAAGCATCTCTAAGGCAACTCAATTTTGCTGGCATACATTACAAATGTGAATAAAAATGTGGTGGAAACCTGTCCAGGTAGTTGGAGTAATATCTTGAGAACCCAACCAGATGAGGCACATATTAAATTCAGCAGTACCACAGTAGCAGATGTAGTGTATGCCATACAAAATTATATGGCCACTTGGATTTATTTTCTGAAACCAAGTGAAGTATATTAGTACCTGCTCAAATCTGAAAAAAAAAAAAATTCTATAAAATTCTTACATGGGTGGAAAAATGTCAGCAAAGCCTGTCCTCAATCTACTTGCATGTGGAACCACCTGAACTTTACACTGCTGAGCAGTTAGATGCCAATTAATGTCTAAGCATTGTCAGAAATCATAAGGTAGATATACATAATCCTTTTCTGGAAGCCAGGCAATGACATTTTCAGAGTTCAGAAAACTCTGAAGATAATGAAAATCTGACTGGAGGAGAGGTTACGTTTTGATTTTGCAGTGAGGTGGGTAGAAAATTCATGCAAGATGCTGCAAATGCGAGTTTGATCCTTTCCTTTTTGGAATACTCTCTCCTCATATTTTAACCACCAGAGGACAGAAAGTCTTTCTTAGTCTTTCTCCCTTCCTTTTTTTGGCCTGATGAATATTTAATGATTGTGTCATATCCTTCCTCCTTTTTCAAGAGAATGATGGTGTGAGCATTCACTTAAGAGGTAGGCAATAAGTATTCAGCAACCATATAACACAAAAGTGATTTAAAATAATCTGCATCTCACGCACTCACTAGGCATTCAGGAGGGAGCATCATTTGCCCTTCCATTTTGTCAGAATAAGCTATTAACATGGAAAAGGGTTTAAAATTATTCCAAAAAGTGTTACAAATTTTCCACACTAAATAATTTCTGAGGAAGAAGGATACAACTGTTCTTGTTGGTGTTTCTGACAGGACATTGTCACTGGTAAGCTCACTCGTGGATTCTGTGTGGATCTAACCATAGTCAGGCATGTAAATAACTCCAGGTAGGAAAAAATCCACTTCTGGGTTTATTGCATTTTGCAGAAGCTGTCTTTATGATTCATGCCCTCAGTACCCCTGCACTACAGCTGTTGTGTACAAAATCAGTGTGATGTTGCTTCCACTTTACAGGTGCAGTCTTGAATATGGTGAAAAGTGAGAAGGAATATTCACTGCAAAACTTGATTCTTCATCCATCTGTGTTATCAGAACTGGAAAAAAAAACACAGACAAGAGCATATGTGCAGGGGACTGAAGGAAATTCGCCCCCAAAAAATAATATTACTTTTGTAATATGTTTGTGAAGTGTCAGGAAAATGTAAGCTGAGGTATAGAAAAAATATGGAATAACAAGCTAGGAAGCGCCTCATAGGTGAATAACAGGAAAAGACTGTAATTGTTATTGAAAAGATGAGCATGTTTCATTTAGTGAGTTAGGATGGAAATGATGTTTTCTGCCTCTGTGTATGTGAGACAGACTGTGTATTACAATCTATTTGATAGTTTAATAACAGCCCTTTGAATTTGTGTGGCTGTTTGCTGTCTGACTCTCAGACCTAAACTGCCATGTCCGCAAAGCACCTCCCTCCCGTTCACCACCCAGGAAGTGGTGAACCGATGCAGCCTCCAGCTGATGGAGCACTGAAAGCTAGGCAGATTGTGGCAAATGGAAGAACTCCTCCTGCTGTTAATTATGTGTTTGTTTGTCAAAAGAAATGGCATTTAGAGTCCAGGAGTTTATTATGATCATATTATAATTCTTTTGATTTACTTAGATTTTTCAGGAAAAATTACATACTTGTTTCCTCTGGCTTTGTCTGGAACACCCAGACAGGAAACAATTGAATTACAGAAAGTCAGCAGCATAGTGCATACCAGGATTTAGCTTCATTTTAATTTTGAAACACAGTGGAAGATGGAATAGTTTGGACAACTGTAGGTAGAATTCTAGTGATGTGATTCACCTTACAGCTTTAAAAAGTCTCCTGTTTATTTCAGTCTGATAATTAATTTATGCCTCACACTCTTCTTTTTAAAATGTATTTTCTTTTAGTTGGGATTAGGAGAGAATGTTGTGTTGCAGATCTTACCTCTCTTGGTCTTTGGGCAAAATCTTTTATTGTAAATTATTTAGAAATGTCAGCGAGAAGACAAGATTTCCCGAATACTGAATGCCTTCACATTTTAGATAGTTGATATGTAGACCTGAATTTGGATTTTAACTGGTGTAGAGTCATTTGCAAAACAATAATGTAATAAATTTTATGTAAATATTTTCCTAAGAAATAGATTGGGGTTTTTTATGAGCTAAGCAATAAGCTGCAAGGTATCTTGGTCGTATTTAGGTACATTTACAATTAGCTTAAGTACTTCATAGGTTCAGTATTTTATGTCTGTCAAGCTTTGTTTATGTCACAGGTTTTAGAATGTATGAATAAACATGAAGAAGATGGGGGTGAGGACTGATAAAGAAAGGAAAATTTCTAGAAAAGGATCTTCATGGCAGTTTAAGAAGACTAAAACTGTACTTCAGCCTGGTTGGCAGTCAGATATGGTCTGTCTTTCCCACTTACACATTGTACATGTCCTTAGTCTGGTAGTTTACGTTTTTTCAGTCAGTGATGATGACTTGAGCATTACTTTGTACCTGGAGACAAGACATGCAATTTCACTCATCAAAACAGAGAGACAACTCCCAAAGCAGGCTCAGAAAATTTATTGAGAAAATGATTCAAACTCCTGTTGGCTAAGATTTGTGAAATTTCTACCTTATCATGTCAACAGCTTGAGTACAGAGTTAGGCACTGTGTATCATCCTTAACTGGAACTTCCCATGTCATAGAATTGTCATACAAGCATTCTAGTATGTGTATTTATGTTGTGTGTGGTCACAATCATTTGCATGCTGCACTTGTTCATTTTTTGTCTTTTATCTTCTTTAAAAAACATGTTGCAATAAAATTGAGGCATTAAATAAGTCCTTGAACAAGCTACAACTGCTTAAAATTAAAATTAAGAACAGAATGCTGCACCTTTGCTAGACAGAATTTCTCATCAGTGTGCGGTATTGGTCTCTTTTTTTCACAGTATCACAGTATCACAGTATTACCAAGGTTGGAAGAGACCTCATAGATCATCAAGTCCAACCCGTTACCACAGATCTCAAGGCTAGACCATGGCACCAAGTGCCATGTCCAATCCTGCCTTGTACAGCTCCAGGGACGGCGACTCCACCACCTCCCTGGGCAGGCCATTCCAGCGACCAATGACTCTCTCAGTGAAGAACTTTCTCCTCACCTCAAGCCTAAATTTCCCCTGGCGTATCAAAGGTATTTTAATTAAATACCTTTGAAATGTTAATTAAATACTTTTTTTCAAAAGGTTTTAATTAAGAAAATATTCAGTTTTCAACATGTTGCTTTTTAAAAACCACATTCTGTGTGAAGTATTTGGGTACTACATGTAGATAGCAATGTACACATTATTGACTGACATCAGAAGAAGGCTGCATAGTAGTCACTGGTGTTAGCTAAGCAGAGTGATACCACAGGGTTCTGAAATAAGATGAATTATCCTCATAGAAGAATTATTTTAAATGGTATAATAAATATTTGGCCATAGTGCTGATATCTGACAAAGACAAATATTTCAGGCAGCCAGCACCAGAACAAGAGGACACAGCCTCAAGCTGTGCCAGGGGAAATACTGTGATACATTAATGGACTGAGTTGTTCTATTCCAGCCAACGTCCTCACCCCAAAATTGAAGTAATGAAGAAAGTACCACTTGTGCTCCAAACTCTTACCAAACATCCCTAGGTCTTGTAGTCTTACTTCATTCCCCTCAGGCTATGGAATACAGCTTCCTCCTCTCCTGTCTGGAAGAATAGCAGTGGGCAATTGTCAGCTGATCTCACCAGATTAGGGAGCATCCTAGTGATATCCCTAATTCATGCTCCAGGTAGATTGCAGACTCTCCTCTGATGAGGGTCAGCTCTGCATATTAGGCCCTCAGTCTCTTTCAGGAGCGAGTCTCCAATAATTAGGACCCTTCTCTTCTTTGTGGAGGAGGTCATCATATTACTGGAGGACTTCCCGGATTTATGCGACCTTGCTAGAACCTTTGATATGGTTTCTCTGTCATCCATATCCTTATTAAACTGGCTGTCTTCCAGTAGGGGTTGATATATTTTACTCAGTAGCAACTTAAAAGGACAGTGCTCACTTCTGGCCGTGGTTCTTCACTTTGCTTCACTCACCTCTTCTACCTGAGCTTCTGTCCTCCATCTGAGAGGTGCAGAATACTTGAGCTCCTTGTTCCTGGATATTGATTGGCTGTTGTCCAGAGTGGCTCCACCAGTCTATCCGTATTTTACCCTCTCCAATTCTTCTGAGCCTTTCTACTTCCGCTTGTGTCTTTTCAACCTGATTTTCAGATGTGCTGCTCGGATAAGCAGATAATCCACCTGCTCACACCATACACAGCCAGGAAATCTTGAGAGAGTGTGTTACATTCCTGGCAGCCTGTCTCATGCACTGCCTCATCTTGTTGGGGAACCTCTGTCTGAGTTGTTACCTTTTTTTTTTTGCCCCCTGGCAGCTGAAGCGGCTAAAGCGGCTGCAGTGGCTGCGCTCTTGCTGCTGCACGCGGTCTGAGTGCAACTTCCAGTTTTGCCACCTCCTGCAACAATTCTAGATCTATCCAACATTCAAAAGTCTGCAATTCATCCTTATTTTTAATTATTTCACAATTTTTCTGTGTATCCTCATCTCATTTTCTAAAGGAAAATCATGTCCAAAACCATGGGATATTATATTCAGAAGTATTTTGCAGTTTTTCCTGATAGACTGGATGTAAACAATTAGAAAACTCACCAAATCAGAGGAAGGAGAATATTCACATTCAGACCCAGTTATGTCAATGTTATTAAATTATCTCTGCCAGTCTTCCTATTATTTTTTCCTCTGAGTTCTTTTTATCCTGCCCTTGTGTTCATTTTTATCTTTTTCCCTAAGAATAAGTTTTCTGATTAAACAGTGAATAGTGACTTCAGCAGGCCTACCTGTGTGCAACTGAGAACAAATTTTGCCTAAATAATTTTTAATATACAATTTGTAAAATAAAAGGAAATTGAAGTGGTATATGGCCTTTGATATAACAACCTGAAAACCCAACAAATTCAAAGCAAAGCTTTCTGGAACAAAATCCTTTCTCAGCACATGAAGTATGTGGAGAAAAGGGTAGAGCACATGCCATGTTTGGTAGATTGTTCTTTCATATTTACCTTTAATTTCCATTACAGAACAACTGAGTTTGTTTTGGGACTTGTATAAAAGTGTTTACATATCTGATGACAGTCATAGGCAATTGGTAGGTTACCAGTTGCCAAATGTAGAAGTCAGTTTAATCAGTCAGCAGCTTCCCTGCAGGTAATACAAGTGGCTGTGGTGACAGGGAGATTGAGGACAGCATATTGTGGCACCTTCTTCACACAATACTTGCTCTGCTACATTGCACTCCCTGTAACTTACCAGGTACCTGGATAAACTCAATATACTCACAGAGCTCATATCTTCTTAAACTGCATACAACCCATATAATATCTTCCTACATTATGGTGGTCCATGAGAAAAAGATTTTGAAACCACTACTTTATGAAATTAACATTCATATCATATGCTTTGTACTGCAGGGAAGAAGATTTCATACCGCTATTGCAAAACTTTGTGTTTATCCTAAATAATCAAATCATGTTCCAGGCAATGTAAGGATAAGTATAGTCAAGCAGAAGCTATCTTTTTGTGATCACAACTGACTCCTGATATGGGCTTATCATGGGCTGAGTTTTCAGTGAGAAAATATAGAAAATCACTTAAGGACATTAATTTGCAGCTGCAAAATTCAGCCACTGTTGGGAACCAGAGTAGTCCCAAGCATGTAATAGACACATATTGAAAGTGACAAAGGAAAATGAATTGGACATAATGTTCAGAGTACACTCCCTCATTCAATGTAGCCTTCATGTGCCTACTGAATTTTAAGGAACTCAGACTGTACTATGAATTATATCTAGCTGCAATAACAAAGAAATTAATCAGCCTATTTTCTGCATTGTCTTTCTAAAAACTTCTCCCCAACTATAACTAGTTCATACAAATTATTATTAATTTATGCTTTTGTTTTATTTTCAGTGACAAAAATATTATAGAGGCCCATATAGAAAGCTAAACAAATACATTAAACAATGAGAAGTGTCCTGACGCTGCTTAGATTTCTCATTAATGTTCCATGTCATTTTTCTAGTTGCGACATGCACTTGGTTTTTGCCAGTCTCTTGATGTGAAGCTTGTTGTTGGCACTAGATACAATGGGGCAAAGGAAAAAGCCCAATTGTTTAGCAATGACAAGCATTTGTTACATGGTACATTGTCTGAAGATACAATCTCACTCCTATTCATCCACTAATTGATTAAAAATACTGAAATGTGTCAAAAATAGTTATTTTGAATATTACTATAAAGTAAAATTTAAAAGAAAATGGACACAAGAGCAGGCTGATTAGAGTCAAATGGTGAAAAGTACCTGAGCAACAGAATATCAGCTGCATCCAGAAGCATTGCTTTCTGGGAAGGAGAAAGAGTATTAAACTGCTTATTTTTTTCTGTAGAGAGAAATCTAGATAAAGTAGGAGCTGCTTCAGGGACATTTTAGCAAGCCAGGCTTGGGCAAGATTTGACAGTCCCAGATGAGAAAGAGGTGGGTAGGAAAGGGAGATGGTTACAGAAGAACAGACATAGAGAATGTGTCAGGAGAAACAAGGAGGGTAGATGAATGTAGTAGGTAAAAATGGGAGAATGCAGATTAGACTGGCTCAGTTTGGAGCAGAAACCCACTTTGCTCTCTTTGCCTCAACAGCCAGAGTATCTGGCAATAGGCATGGGAATAGGAATACAGCCTCTGGAAACTGCAAAAGGAAGCAGCCAAGGAAAAGGCCTGCAAGCATTCTAGGTACTTTCAGTGTTCTCTAAAGACAAGGGGAACCTTTAAGAAAATGGATGGAAGTCTTGGCACTCTTATTGTTTTGGATCTGGCTTTCCGTTAGACAGTAACTTGTCCTATGATTAGAAGCCATAAGTTTGAGAGGTAAACTGAGAATATACTGCTTTCAGGTGCTGGAAATTTTAGCGTCTCTTCCTGCAGCTGCAGTATGTGCTTGGAAATGCACACGCTCCACTTCACCTGAGGGGTTACAGATTTGTTAAAAACAACAGAGGAGCATAGTTTGTGCTGCAGGAAAAAGAAATGTTCAATAGACCTGAGTATCAGTCTCTGTAATATTCAGAAAGATCTCTTTTGCCATAGGTCTCTTTTGGTTAGTAAGTCAAAAAATGCTAAAAACAACTGCTGTCTCATGCCTGAGGCTTTTTAATTTTCACTCTATTAAATAATTTGGATCTCACTTTGGACATGAGTTGACAAATGTGATTGTCATGGTGAAAAAATGATGTCAAAAATGTTTAGATTCAGGTAATAAATCACATTTTTAAATTTTTCTTTTGATTTTTTCCTCCTCTAACGTTACTAATACACTGACTGGTTGAGGTACATCTCTAAAATATCTTCATAGATATTTGAATCAATTTAAATTGACTTTAGTAAAAGAATCCTGACTACCATCATATTGGAAATTCTAAAACTCTTCAGTCAGGTCTAGTAAGTTATAGAGTTGATTCATGTAAGAAAAGAACATGCATAAAATCTTCTTAAATGCTTTAGAATCTAGAGAGATCTCGTATTAAAGATGTCTAACATTACTTCTCAAAGGCTTGCAAAGCCACTTTGCAAAGAGGACCAAAATATGTTGACATTTGATTCTACTATGCATCAGTAATTACATTTATCTGTGATGGGGGGGAGTGTTACATTTAATGTGTCCCCACAGATTTCAGTCACTATTCTGGATACCGATTGTATAATCTGCTCAGTTAGTGATTTGGAGTAAAGACTGTTTGCATTCAAGCAATATTTTGAGTCAATATTTCCGCCAAAAAAGCTGCTCAAAATCAATCAATAGCTCACAAATCAAGTCTGAAAATTTTAAATGCGGTCCCATCTCTCTGGGTAAGTATCAACGTGGTGGGAAACATCTGGTTGCATCTAGAGTGATAGAGCTGGATTGATTTCAAATTTCAAAACCACAAGAATATCTAAATGTATGGTCCTTCACTAACAAAGGCGATGAGAGCTCTGCTGATAATTTTGGGATGAACAAGGTCTCAAATAGGGTCCTACCCTTTGGCCAAAATAACCCCCTGCAGCTAAAGATGAGTGGCTGGAGAGCAGCCTGGAAGAGAGGCACCTGGCAGTACTGGCTGACAACTGACAGAATAGAGGCCAGCAGGGTGCCCAAGTGTCCGGGAAGGTAAATGGCAGCCTGGCTTGGATCAGCAAGTGTAACCAGCAGGACAAGGGATGTCATTCTCTTCTTGTACTGGGCATTGGGGAGGCCTCCCCTCAAGTACTGGAGGCAATTCTGGGCCCCTCAGTTCAAGAAAGAGGTTAAGAAGCTGGAGAGGCTCCAACAAGGCTGGGGAAGGGACTGGAGGGAAACTCTGAGAGAGGCTGAGGCAGCTGGGGGTGTTTATCCTGAAGGAGACTCAGACTTCTCCCTCTCTACAACACCCTGAAGGGAGATTGTAGTCAGCTGGGGGTTGGCCTCTTCTCCCAGGCAACCAGTGCCAGGATGAGAGGGCAGGGCCTGAAACAGCCAGGGAAGGTTTAGGTTGGATGTTAGGAAGCCCTTCCTCATGGAAAGGGTGATCAGACCCTGTAATGGACTGCCCAGGGCAGTGGTGGAGTCCCCATCCCTGGAGGTGTTTAAGGCCACTGGTTGTGGCCTTCAGTGGCCACACTGGCTGATGTGGTGATATTAGTTCATGGGCTGGGCTGGATGAGCTCAGAGGGCTTTTCCAGCCTCAATATTTCTGTGATTCTGTGAAATTCAAAATAATATGAATTGAAATATAATTAACATTGTTCAGGAGCATGATTACATTTTGCTAGAAGATATGCTCTTTGACTAGCTGTGAGAGCAGGTTTTTTTTGCCAGTTGTGGCTAAAAGAAGGAGCTTTGAGAGAGGATGTGGGAGTTTTTGATTTATCTCTCACACACAGAGAGACACATATCTGATTACCACATTTAATATCACTCACAATAACCCCAGGAGACCTTGACTAACTTGCCACCAGGTCTGGCAAAATTCCACTTTGAAGTTTTGCAGACCCACACATGCAGTAATTTGGTTATCCTGTGAGGATTCAGACATTTTTTTTTTAGGTACAGGATAAATGAAGATTTAATCGATAAATGAACACTGCAGGTTGGTGTGGGCAGGTACTTTTATAGGGTTCAGACTGAAATTAAGTAGTAAAACTTCAAGCACATACATGATGGAAGCAACACTAATTTTAGGATACACACATATTGGATGAATAGTCTTCTTTAAGCAAAGGAAGAGTTTTTGTCCCATACTTCAAACCTCCCTCATCATATTCATCATATTTCTTGCTTGGCACAGTTTAATTTATGCTGGAACCACAGTACTGCCTTTTCAGGAGATTAACATTAAGTCACAAACTGCCGAGAGAAGGGGCTGCACAACAGATCAATGTGATCTAGCAGTCGTTTATTAACGAAATCCAAGCTCTTTTATACAGTTCTTAATGAGGTTCATACATATTGCAAAAGCCAAGCTCAAGATTGGTTAGGTCACACAACTCAGTTCCTTCCCACACCTGATCAGACAGCCTGTTAATTTCACTTCAGTCAGTTTTGGGGTTTTTTTTTGGTTTTTTTTTTTGTGATCTCCCTCTCTGTGAATTTTTAAA
>VXBP01001321.1:0-33686 GCA_013400115.1 Rhinopomastus cyanomelas | reverse complement strand
CTTACCCACAAGCTTTCAACTTCTTCTGTCCCCTGAAGAAGTTCTTGCCCAGATGTAAGACTCTGTACTTACTCTTGTTATAGCTCATTCAATTTTTCTCAGCCCAGCTCTCCAGCCTGTCCAGATCTCGCTGAAGAGATCGCGTATTCAAGAGTAAGCGAACACCAAAGCAAGATACCTTCCCTAAGGTATCAGCAAAGCAATTCAGCCTGCCCAGCAGTGAAAATAAGTTGTTTTGTGTATAGCAGACACAATGAAGCCATCCAAAAGACCACTGTGGGGACAGCAGTGACTTTTCGATATACATCTCCTTCTCAAGCTTTGACAGTCTCAAAGCATTTATTTGCTGGAATTGTATTGCAAGGAAGGCTGATGCGTGCAGCGCTAGTTTCTGTTCTGCATCTATTTTCATCAAGGTGTGATAAAATGATGCAGATGCAACGTAATACCGCAGTGTTGGCACAGAGCAAGGCGGAGAATTTCCATGTCAATATATCTGCAGGATGGTTTCTCTGGCAACTCGTACAAGGACCTTCTGAAATTGGTCACTGTGCTGCACAAAGACTGCAGAACTTCTGAATTCAGGATAACAGGAGTGGACTAACTTTTGGAAGTACAGTTAATCAGATTTTAACCATCTCTTTGTCTCGGGGTGATATCCTAACACCACACACACACACAAAGTATTCACCTAGTCTTTATGGGGCCTCAAGCAGAGCTCCATGCCATCCTTCCCCAGTTGCAGCCATTTCTGATTCAGAAATGGCATATATTTTGCAAATTAAAAACTTTAAATGGTTGGTTTGGGTTTTTAAAATTAAAAATGTAGAAAAACAATTTCACAGAGCTCCTCTCTCCACATCTTGCTTTCAATTTCATTCTTACATTTATCTAACAAGACACAGGAACATGATAAGAAGTGTAGAACATTCATTATGGATCACCTATAAAAGCTAAGAGAAGCTTAAACAAAAATCTGCCCGAAGAATAATGCCAGGTTCTATTTTCAAAAGCAGTTCAAGCAATCTCCATTCAGGTGACTATGACTATGCAACTGTCAAAGATTTTGAAAGACATTTATTTGTAAAAATTTTAAATACAAACAAAAAAAAACTTAACTGTCCCTGGACCCAGTGTTCCTATGTTACGGCATCACTCCACAATTACTGTAATTTGCATATTTAAATTCATCTTAACTCTTCAAAAAGCTTAGGCTATTCTACTAACTTTCAAAATTTAATATTCAACAATACTTTGAAAATGTAACCCAAAAAGCCAAAAGAATTAATAAAATTAGCACACAATTGCTTTTGGAGGGCTTTTATGAAACGTTCAGGAAGAAGAAATAAACTTTTTGGCATTTAAAATTAGTACAGATAAAGCCAAAGATTAATTTACTTCACCTTGAAGAACTCGTGCTTTATGGCTGGTGCTCCTGAATGCTAATCATATTACTCTCAGATACAGAACAGCAGGTTTTCATCATTTTAAACAAAACATTAATAATTTGGAAAAGAAACAGAGCCAAGTGATTCCTTGCCTCATTCATGTCATAAGCCCTTCTTATGACCTTGCTGTTTCAGAGTAACAAATCAACAATTTAATCTCGTAGCATAACCTTGAGGTCTGCCTTCTTCATACTGATCTCATAAAGCAAAGGCGGGAATAAATTTTAATGACACATGTTTGTTTGGGCACGCCTGGGCATAGCAGGTAGGGCACTGAGATAGAAAGAAAGGAAGCACAGTCCTGTGTCCTTTAGAAAATCTTATCTCTACAGTAGATTAAACAGAAGAAACTACCCTGAGACTGGTAAAGTACAGACTGGATTATTAACTCTTATACAAGAACTTTGCTTTACCCTGAAAGAACCACGTCATGCATCTGCACAAGTCCTCCTCATCACAGAGGGAATATTACAGCTAATACTTCCTTTTCTATGGTATTCACTGTCTGGTCTAGACTACATGCTCACAACAGATTTTACCATTAACCAGTATGTAAGCTGTCACTGTAGCTGTTAAGTCAGGTCTGAGTGGGCAGCTTTTGGTGTGCCAGTGGAGTGCTGTCAAAGGAGATGCCTTCACACTGATGGAGTATCAAACCAAATACACATTGCCACTGCCTTTCATGATGCTGAAAACTGCCCTGTTGCTCCCTACCTACTCCTCTGCTAGGACAAACCTGTTCTCAAGGCAGAGATACAGCTTAGGGTGCAGCCATGCCATACCAAGAGTTAACAAATAAGACACTTGGAGAATGGCTGTGGTGAGCAAAGATAGGCCTGATATGGGTGTCAATATTCAGTTAGGCTATGCAGGTCCCCAGGGGCAATTCTGTCATAAGTAACTGCCACCTCACAGCTGCCCACATGCTCTAGCCAACTTGCACCATTCAGCACAACTGAGGAAGAATGAGCACACCATTTTTTTCCTCATAGAAACAGAGGAGCACTCGTGAGTTTAAAAATTATATTATAAAAATTACTAGAAACATTCCTGCTCATTTTTCTACAAGCTACATCCACTTCATTCAGGATTTCATGAACAAGACCAATACACTTGCTAGAAAGTACCTATTATAAGCTTTCTGGCTTTATCTGATTCTGGAATAGTGAAATATCAGGGTAAAAAAAGCTAGAGAAAGTGGAAGAACATGCGATTTTGTCTTCTATATTCAACAATTCACCATAAGAATCTTATCAGCTTAATTTCAGTTTCTGGTAAAACTAAATGATTGCTTTTTAAATACAATTACATTAAAAAATCAGATAGTAAGTCTTCCTTGGGTTTGTAATGGCTACTCCTTTTTATTATATATTTATACGGTCACAGCACAGTTTTGGTTGGAAAAGATCTTTAAGATCACTGCATCCAACCATTAATTCAACTGTACCAAGCCCACCACTGAATCATGTCCCTAAGCTACACATCTATGTGGCTTTTAAATGCATCTAAGGTGATGATTCCGCGACCATCCTGGGCAGCCAGTTCATATTACATTTAATGAAAATACTTTGACATTTTTCACAATTTCCAGATAATGTCCTAAAACTGAACACCTGCAAGTGGTGAATAGCTTCAAGCTCTCTATGATGTTGTGGGGTTTTTTTTTTCTTTCAATTCAGTGCTATCGGATGAGATTTAATCCATATCAGTTACATGCCCAGCTGATGCTCTTGGTAGTGCAAAGTCAGCTGACAACATGACCCCATGTAAAATGCACTGCTTAACATGACACCCTCACAAGCTTTCCAAGTAAATGAACTACAATACAGAATAGTGCAGCCAATAACACTCATTTACATTCCTGACAACTTACACTTTCAGGTACAGTGAGCTGAGCAGGAACTGTCTATTAAAAATAAAACCATAAAAAAACCAAAACAAGCTTGGACTCTTCTTCCTTGTCACCTTTTTTACTCAATGCTTCAAAAGGAATCCTTTCTATTCCCTCACCTGCCTAAGATCATCAATGTTTGTGTCACCACAACACCCGACACTCACGCAATCCTCATGCCTCTTAGTCTAGGGTTTTTGCAAGGTTCACAACAATTTTTGTATATTTTAATGTATTTGTTTGCTTATTGATTAAGTAAGACCTTTATAGCAGCTGAAAGCTTTTGCCTGAAAATGAGGATGAGCAGAAGTTCAAATTGTCACTCCGAATAAAGGTCTTTTTTTCCAGTCCTGCCTACAAGCACTAAACTCCTTTACATTTTTGTAAATGTCCATAGGTAGAAAAGAATCACAAACTAAACCAACACACCACAGACAACTCAAGCAGAGAGAAACTATCAGCCAGTACATATCCCATGCTGGTCATGAAGAAGAACTAGAGCATTTAAAGGCAGCAAATGTGAACCTGGGACCCCCATTCCATACAGGCAGCATTAGAAACCATTATCATTATTATATGTCTAAGTACTACAGACAATTTTTTCCCCAGTAAAGCAAAAGGTTGACCAAAATACTTCTTTTAGTAAAGATAGTCTACCATCAAGCTCAAAAGTACGCTTTTCTATGTTTATTTCCACTTCCTTTGTAATTTTCATTAGAAGTTACTGTAACTTCTCACACTTAGTAATATTTCTGGTCTTTCCCCACTCTATTCCTCATTACTACAAAGGACACCAAATTATCCAAAACAAAGAAAAACACATTCTGAAATTCTCTTAGAAGCATGAGAGTTTTAAATCTCTCAACAGCTCAAGCATTTATCTTACCTTCACGTTCTGCCTTTCCTTCCAAATCTGCTGTTTAGTACATATTTTTAACTCCCACAAAAGGGAAAAGTTTTCAGATGACCCAGAAGCAGACACATTGTTGATGAAAGCAGTATGCCTATCTGCCTGTAGGCTGACAAATCTCTCCACTCCCCATCCTCTCCAAGAAGAGTCAGTAAAACACAGGTAGATTCACGCTATACCAGCAGACACTGCTACCACAGGCACTTCTATTCAAAGCATAAGTTTATTTTGAAAATATCTTCATCACTTAGCTGACAAAAAGGTTCTCTCTGGACTCTGTACGTAACAACTGCTATAGGTAGAGCTTCAACAAAAACAACCACATAAAAGGAGCAGCTGTGCAAGTCAAAGGCCATCCAGGAGATGAGCCAGCATGTTAGAGTTGATGTTACAGGAAAACCTTACCCGTTTACCCTAGTAAGGCTTCCATGCTGCTGACACTTCTGAACATGAGCTAAAAGAGTTACACTGAAGTAATTACTGTCCTTCCACATACTGGAGTACTCTAACAGAACTTTAAATAGTAATTACTCATATACCCTAAAACCTCATACATTTGTGCTTTCCTGTTAACTTAAGTCAAGCTTAAATGACAAGCAATAACTAAAACACTTGCTATTCAATACATCAGTAGTCTTCCACAGCAAAATCATTCAGAATTAATCGAACTTTTTGTATTTCCATCCCAGTGAAAAATCAACCATTCTGGCAGCAAAACAAGGAAAGAAAAGTCCCTTGTAATGTTGACGTTTTCCAGTGATATCTGGGGACAATGCTTTACATGAAGCAGTATCAATTACTGTCAATTTGTTTCTCCAAAAATCACCTGAAAAGTATGTTCTCGGTGC
This sequence comes from Rhinopomastus cyanomelas, assembly GCA_013400115.1. Taxonomy (NCBI): domain Eukaryota; kingdom Metazoa; phylum Chordata; class Aves; order Bucerotiformes; family Rhinopomastidae; genus Rhinopomastus; species Rhinopomastus cyanomelas. The sequence goes on along the minus strand of VXBP01001321.1, from coordinate 28,589 downwards.
CCTGCATCATAGGATGGCAAGCTCAAATTCAGCAGTCTTGGAAGTCTATGCCAGCAAGTGGAAACAAAAAAAACCCCAAAGATCCAAAGACGACAAAACCACAAAAGGCTGTGTCCATAGCTGCATAGATTGCATGGCAGGACACCCATGCAGTTTAACACAAACTAAACACTTTGTACACAGCTCTGCTCAGCCTTGAGAAAAGGCGCAGGGAAACACTGACCCCCCCCTCTACAGCTATTTGAAAGATGGCTGTAGCTATGGGAGCATTGGTCAGTTCTCCTAAGTAGCAAGCAATGGAACTAAAAGAAAAGTCTGCCAAGTTGTGCAGAGGAGGTTCACACTGGATATCAGGAATAATTTCTTCATGAAAGGGTTATCAGGTATTGGAGAAGGGAGATACCATCCCAGGGAGATGGTGGAGACACAATCCCTGGGTATTTAAGACACACAGATGTAGTCCTGAGAGGCATGATTCAGTGGTGATCTGACAGTGCTGGATCAGTGGTTGGACTTGATGACCTTAAAGGTCTCTTCCAACCAAAACAATTCTGCCATTCCTCAAAACTGGCATTTTCATAAAGAATACTTCCTTTCCCACAAGGTAAAGTGATCTGTTCTGGCTGTATAAAATAAAGACCTGATAAGAAAACACTGGTTTTTATCAAGCATTCCCTACCAACCAGATAAACTCCACAGATTATAGTAAAAAAAAAAAATTCGTATCTGTGTACACATATATACTAATCTGGCTGATAATTCATTAAACAGACATTATAAAAGTGCTTTCAGAGAGGAAAAAAAAGGGCTATGTTTATTAAATCATTCTGAAAAATGCACACATGAAGAACTGTCATCCCAAACCTCCCTCTAGCAAAAGACTATATATTAACAAAAATTACAATATTGCTTCAGAAACACACCAAGTCACAAAGTTATTGCCTCATTTTTCAGTGTCAAATGAAATCCTGATAGAATGACTCTTAAGTACCAATTTGCTTTTAACTTTAGTAAGCTCAAGCAGATTAACAACATCCAAACAACTCTCTCCTCTGCTACATTCAAAAGGTGTACCAAATAAGCACAAATGTCCTTTGTGATGCCATTTAGCAAGGTGATAGTTCTCCAAGAGTTCTCCACTCTCATGGTATCTAGTGAGACCTTTGATGAAGACTTCAAAAAACTTCTAATTTATGAGGCATTGATAGCCCAATAGTAACTAATTTTAAAAATTACTTTCACTATGGAGCAGAATTTCTATAACTCACATCTATGAGAACACTGTCTCGCAACTCAATTTTCTGCATTAAAAAAAGAAGGCAAAATAGTTTATCAGAAACACACTCCAACAAGTATTATACTATAACAGCAGGTTTTACATGATGTTTTAAAAACAATCAATGATTTTCTGATTGCAAAAATAACTGCTGAGAAGTAACAAAGTTACGATTTTTCTGAATTAAACCTAGGAGCAGGAGAAAGAAGAGAGTGAGGATGCTGTGACTGCTTGAGGTTTGTATGAAACATTAGAAGTAAGTCTTAAAATACTCAGGAGAAGAAGAAACAGCCTTACCAATGCACTATACATGACTTTATGTTCTTCTAAATGGATATGCATCTCGGGTGCGTCAATCTCACCTGATTCTCTAAGCATACTGCTACCTCTCAGGTAAGCGAAAAATTATCATGTGTTTCATGAATCACCCCATTTCTGAACTCACCTTAAAGTTTTTGCATAACAAATGCAAGAATGCAGCTTGAGGTGTGATCATCCGAAGCAAACTATAAAATTTCAGTAGCAGATACATTCCTCAGCCAACAGTCAGAGCAACACAAATTCATGCATAAATATCTTTAATTTCTGTATAACGTCTCAAAACTCAGATTACTCTGTAATTTTTCCATAAAATACTTAACTTGAGAACAACAGCTGGTCAAGTAAATGCATTTTGGATTGCACATACGAGTTTAGTTTTCTTCAGTTTTCCCCTTGCAATATGTTTTGACTGTCACATTTTGGATGCAGAAGAAAACATCAACAATGGAAGGTTACTCGCTTACCTCCAAAAATGAAAAGCGAACAGAGGACTGCATGGACTGCAAGGGCTTGTTGGGGTTGGGCTCAGGCTCCTTGGGGTGAGACTGCAAGTTAAAATAATGTCATCTCTAGTGAAAAGAAGGTTTAGCAAAGATTTGCATGTTTTAGCGTAGGAGCAACAAAAGGAGTTTTGGTCAGAACCAAAACATTATGTCCTCTTGAATGAAGTGGTTGACAGTAGCCACACAGTTTTTTTTACTTATGATGAAACTGATTTAAACAAAAACAAATATGAAATCTGGTGCTGGTGCATATACTTGACTACGTTAGACTCCCTCCAGGAACAAAATTTCTGTACAAAATCCACAGAAAAGAGGAAAAAATCCAGTAAGTTGTTTCAGACTTTCAGGCATTCTCTATGAAACAGATTATGTAACTAGGACATGTTTTTATTTTAAAAGATATTTTTAAAAAATATTTTTCAGGTTTTGATATTCATTTTATGGATATAATCATAAAATCAATTTTATTTTTTAAAAAAGGAAAACTAAGTTTATGTTGTGCTTGCATCAGCATAAGGAATAGTAATACAGATTTTCAAACTGACAGCCTAAATTTTTGCACATTAAATTAAAAGTGCCCTCACTACATTAGCATTAATTTTCATTGATTTCAGTAAGAAATGTTCCTTTGCAAATGCTAAGTCTTTTGTCTAGGTAATCAAATATAGCGATAAACACCCCATTCAAATAAAACACGTTTGTGCATTTGGCTTCAAAGGTGCCTTCAAGAAGTTACCCCAAGTGCATCTCCATTCAAAAGTATGCCACCAACAGGTATCAGTGACACGTGCTCGCCCCTACAAAACTTGCAGAAAAGCTTTTTTATACAACTTTGTGTTTAATAGCATGCCTCTGATCACAATTAGCTGCAGTTACCTTTCCAAAAGAGCCTTCTGTGCAGACTGAGCAAATGTGGGAACTTTTCCCAGATCAATTTCTTAAAGACTTACACTAGACCCTTACAGCCAGTCAAAGCTAGCGCTCCTGTCTTGCCCCTGATGGAGACGCAGATGGCAAAAATGCTAAGCACATCTAGCCCCAACTCCAAACACTCATTTTCAATTGCATTAGACTTCACTGCAGTTTAAAATACTCCCATCAAAACCTTTCAAGATGGATACCTGATTCAGCTCTTTGTGAGCTTTCCAGCAGGAACGGTACTACCGCTTCTAAAAGAGATTAGAGATGACATTTTTTTGACATTGTACATTCTTGCAATTTTTCCTTCTTAAAATGCTTTGGTGAGGACACGTTTGACAAGGATGTGCAGCCTGAGTCAAGGGTGAGCCTGCTATACTTTCAGCAAGACTACTGTGTTAGGGCAAATTGCTCTGGCTGCTGGATGTACCTTCACAGTCCTCAAATTAGGTGCACAGAAGAGCACAGTGTCATAACAGCCCATCAGCTGGATATGAGTTAGGTTGATTCCAGTTGCAGACTAGCTATGCTAGCACAACAGTATGTCTGAGTTAACAATCTCCATTTAGAGCCAGTGGCTCAATAAAGACTGAAAATGGCTAAACTGAACTCAGGCTCACATCTGTCAGCCCATGCAGGCCTGCAGCAAAAGATGTCATTTAACAGACTCAGCTTTCTGCTGTTTCACTGGGACCCTCTCTGTTCTACTGCACTGAACTGGCACAACGTGCACTGGAAAGGTCTTTGCATAGGATCAACAAGGACTTGTAAAAAGTTTTAGCTGCACTAATAAGCTCTGCATGCACTATCTCTTAGTCTCCACTGCAAGTATGGTGCATCAGGTACAGCAATTTGTCCCTGTTCGTTTGCTTGTGAATCGAACTTTGGTTTGTGTGTAGCATGGCCTTGCTGACTGTCAGCTGGGAATCTGCCCTGTGCTGCACCATCAGTGGTCACACAGCGGCTTTCAGGGGGTGCACAGCAAGGGAAGAGTCAGGGCACCTAATGCAGGCAGCAACCAACCTCCAGCAGGATCAGAAACACAGAAGGTAGCTGACACTGATCAAAAAAGAATCGAGGTGGAAGGAGAAGGATAAGTGGCACCAGCTGGCCTAAAGTCATGGGGCTGCAGCAGGGAGAGGACATGGGGACTGTGACACCATTGACAACCACAGGCAAGTAACATACTAAAACCAAAGCAGTGAAAAGAAGAGGCGAAAAACAGGTCTGTTACAGAACGACAAGAAATATGTTAACTTCAGACCCCAGAATGATATTCCCAAGTCACTGCTGTGAACAAGTCTTAGCATCACCCAGTGACAGAGCACATCCCCTGTATCTAGTAGATGGCATATACACAGCAGGTGGAAGTCCTACACCTGCTAGTAGCTCCTCATATTCTTCCTCAGTTTTATTACTGTAACACACCAGTGTCTCAGTCACAGAGCAGACTCTCAGGGCATTCACAATCAGACATGCTTTTACTATGGATCTATAAATTCCCACTGAGTGAAGACATTGGAGTGTCAACCCAGTTCTCCCACAGAACCTGCTTTTCAGATTTGCTTTTTTTAAAACCTACAAATTACATGCAAAAACCTATTAAAACAAATTACCACAGTGCATATGCACGAGGCTGACAGGCAGCCTTAATTCTTACATTTACTAAATTTGGAATGCATCACTTTGCTTCTTTAATATTCGTTCAAAGAGCTTTCTGCAAGTAATGAATATAAAATAGATAGACTGTACTGATTTCTCTGAGAGAGAATGTAATTCTAGTCCCAACTTTTAAACTATATTGAAAGAACATTCATGAGAACCAGTGNGCTTGTATATATGACTGAAAATAAGAATTTGGGAGACATGATTTAAGTCTGAATTGACTCAACTCCGACAAATCATGAGCGAATGACTCTATGGGAATCACAAAGTGCCAGCAACCAAAATATGATGATTTATTTTCTCTCCAAACGAATTAAGTTTAGAAAGTATCAAGTGTGATGGCAAAAGAAAGTCTAATATTTGAGAAAAATGTAATATATCCAGATAATCTTTTAGCAAAAAAAAAACCCAACCTGAATTTAATTTTTATAGTAATAATAATTTTATCACTATTAAACATTGTCAAAATACTGCAAAGCAAGTTTAATTATGTCAGAGTACCATGAAAAAGGATGAAGCAGTGAATGATTACCTCATACTACAAAAACACAGACATCTGTTGAAATAACAGTAACATGAATCATTTTTTGTCCTTTGCAGTCAGTGATGTTATTCTCATATAATAATTATGTAATTCAGTGAAGACTGATTTTAAAATATTTAAATTTCCACATCTCAAAAGGAGTATAATTATCAATTATTCATGGAACCATTATAATGAGCTCCCTGACAAAACCCCTCCTCCAAAACTCCTGAGAAATTAGCAATGCTCTTTTTTTTTTTTTTCCAGAAAAATATCTAGAGCTTAGTCAGCTTACAGCTAACACATGCTGCTCTCAGTAGAAGTAAGACTGAAATGCAGAATTTGTCTGACATTTCACAAATGTAGTTCTGGGGAACCCAATACGGCATTTACACTTGTTCCCTGTTATAAAGCGCTCTGTCACCTTCATGTGATGATGAGAATGCATTATTTGCTAAGCTGCACACTTACATACAGCCCTCTAAAAACATGGCAGATGTCAGATAAAATACCTTTCATGGCTAAATAACTTTACTGCAGGCATCTGCAGCATTCAGAGGTTTTTTTCCTCCATCAAGACTGAGGAAGTCCCAGGGAAAACTAAAGGATCTGACGTAACCACATCTATTTTCCTAAATAAAATTAGCAAGTTCTCATGGGGGCTACAACATGCATGCATACATGCCTCACATGTCAATGCAGGTTTTAGGTATGTATGTACAGAAATCGATGTTTAGCTTTGACTCATACATCTTGGCTAAACATATGCTGGCATTTATGAAAAAAGACTATATTTATTATCACTCTCCGTATGTTGAAACTACCTATTTTCATGTAATTATTCTAAATAGCTGAAAGCACACAAATGAGTTAATCAGTTTAAGCGAGAACCAAGTAAACACACTGCTAAATTAGGTAAACATAGTTACTGCAGAGACTACCAGGAATCCTCCAGAATGTCAATACATTCATTATTGCAGTTCATTAGTGCAGTTACATATGTAAAATACATCTTGCTCCTGATGGATTTTCACAAAGGCATTTCTATAAAGCTCTCACAGTGCTCTCCATTATTCAGCAAAGATAGAGGCCTTTATAAAGGCAGCACCGGGATAAACAAACAGTAACAGAGAGCTGGAGAGAAAGACATACACCATGGCCTACTGACAGATCCCGTGAGCTGACAGTATGCTTCATGCATTGAAATTTGGTAACTTTAAATATGCAGAAATGCTTTCCTTCCAAATGTGCTGCAATATCCCAGCTCTGGGTTTGCACATTTGCCGAAACCAACTGCAACGCATTTAAAACATGTTCCTTCAACCTGGAGCTGCAGTACTCCCAGACCGTCAGCACAAATGTATGCTAAACAGCTCCTGGTTGCACGAAAGCCGGCATCATGCAGAAACCGTTAAAATATTAAAGACAGACAATACTTACTCCAAGGTCAGCCCTGGAATTTGTAGCCTTTCCCGCTGGGCTTTCATTGCTGTTATGTGTTACCACACTCTATTGTAACCATGACACACATTCACTGGCAGCATTCTGGCGATGACAGAGAGCCAAAATGAACCACTATAAAGGAACGGACTAACGATCTCTTGAGGGCAGGGGGGAGGACTGCAAGTTCGGGTCCTTCCACCTCAAGCTGTCATGATGAGCTGCCGGCTGCCGCTCTCAGGTTAGCAGCAGCACATGCCGCACTGGTTTGTTGAAACAAACATCGCCTTCAGTTGTGCACGTCAAGTAATTCATCGCTGGTATTCCGCAGTGGCAGCTGCCGCCCCGACACACGCGCACACACACGTTGTGCCTCAGAGGAAGGAAAAGTCCCCCTTTCTATGCCAGCCCACAGCGTGAAAAAAGAGCCTCTATGCTTAAGACAGCTTCTCTCGGCAAATGTCAAACATTCACCACCCCCTCTGATCCCACCGAATAGGATTTAGCCATTTTGTTTAAGTCACATTATCCCGTTCCGTAGTAAATAGGCCATTTCTGCAGTCAGAGAACAGCAAACCAATGTCTGAAAAACAGGCTCCTGTTTAACAGGGAATATTAACTGCCTATACACATGAAGAACAAATACATTTTTGTAACCTTGTGGTTAATACCAAAGAAAAAGTTGCATTCTGTTCTATCATGACTGCACTAAAATTTTAAAGGGCAATAACCTAGAATTTGCATTAAGGGTGAGAGCCAGGTGTAGAAATCACAGAGAATTGTATAAATTTCAGGTTTACAGGTAACTTCACTTAATTGTAAACCAGTGTACCACGCATAGTTTTATACACATAGTTTTAGCTCAGTGTGTTTGTGTATCATGGTTGTAATATTACTATATTCCTTTGTTTATTTACTCAGCCAGACAGCATCCTTTTAATAAATACAAATTGTGAATTGTTTCATGAGGTTTAGCACCTTTTTTAATGCTCTAAACAACACTGTGCAGGTACTTAAGAGCTAGAGTATTTTGTCTTCTGTACATAGTTTCCTGTGTGACTCTTTTTTTTGCCAGAGCCCCGGCCCTTCTCTGGGCATGCATGACTTTCACAGACTAGTCAAAGCACAGGACCAAATGAAGCTGCTTTTTTGACACCCTGAGGGGTCAAACTCAAGATCTGAGGGGTTAAACTCAGGATCACAAACCACAATGCATGAATTCAAACATTTGCCAATGCTTACAGATCAGTTAAGTGCCCAACTTTGACTGGCTCTTTCAAGACATACAAATTTTACTCAAAATACAGGAAAAAAAAATTAAGATACTCGAAAACTTGAAAAAATAGTTCAAGAATCAACTGTCTGACACTCAGTTACTGAAACTATCAGGTGAAGGTGTTCATGCCTACAGGTTTTTTGACTACTGAGTTTGGTGAAAACCATTTAGGAAGAAAAATGTAACAAAAGATAAGCAAGTGGAGTGTGAGAATTACAGGCTCCTGGCTCTTCCACGGCTCCCCAGGAATCCCTAGGAGAACAGGCTGAATCAGGTCAGTACTACAACTATTTCCACACATAAAGGAACAAACATACTAGCTTGGAAAGAGAAAGTGTTCTTCCTTTTAAAGTGCAATGCATATTTATATGTTACTACCATAAGAGAAATACTGAGGTGAGTGGAAGAGAAAAGTCCACAATCAAGATGGGGTTTTTTCCCTACTCTTCTTGAAGTGGGGCAACAATGAAAAACTTGAATAGTCTGTCACTGAATACTGCTTTTGTGTTAAACACTGCAAGCAGGCACGAAGTGCATTTCACCTCCAGGAGGACAAGACTGTCAGCTTGTCTTGTTTAAAGGAGAGTGAGTTGGACTCACAACTGAGCACAGCAACTTAGGTATGTGAGGGCTCTTTTGAGACATGGCAAAGTAACCTCTTTGCTGAGCTAATTCACATCATATTAATGGCAAAGTGCTCTAAGCTGAGATTGAGCTATAGGCTGACTTTGCAAAGTCTTCTGTGACTTTTGCCTGATCCAGACATAAGTTTGGAAAATCATTATTCACTGGAAAAAGATAGATAAATATATAGCAGAGCATCAAATTCTGAGCACTGTTACCCTCCTACAATTTTGCAGGAGTAAATGGGATCTACTTCACATATGTGGATGCAGAAAACAGCATCAATGTAATTAGATTAAGCCTTGCAAGTGAAAGCTGGCATCCGTTTGATCAAAACAAGTTTTCGCTCTTGATTTCAAAACACTTAGCCATTCCAACAATGTAGGAAGTTGAGGAAGTAAGTGCAAATTAAAAAGGAGGGCAATTATGCCATGAAAGATAAATCTCACTCATTCTCTTCAAGTAACCATATTTTATTCCTAGGATAAATAACATTCATTAAATTTCAAGGCTATCACAAGGTCATTGTCTCAAAGTACTTATTTAAGCATCTTTGGCATGATCCCTGAAATAGGTGCTTTAAGTGCTACTTTATTGAAAAAAACCTACTTTTCATTAGTTTAACACAGCATCATCACCATATCAGATTACTACCACAAATACCGCAATATCTGTGGTAAGTAAAAAGTTTATGACTTTTGAGAATTTAAGTTGAAGCACCTACAAGCCAAAATGCTTGGATGTTCACCTCAGAGCTCTACTGTATTATGGCTACTGAAGAAATTCCACTCTTTCCAGTTAAAAATAGCTTTGTTTCACCAGAAGAATGCCTTCACTAGCTACATGGCAACATTCAGAAACATTCATTCTTGATATTAGACATGGCAGACAGGTTTGGTGCATGAAACTAAAGTAAAAATTCCAATAAACAGAAACACCCCAGCTGTTACCTCAGGTTTGTACGTCACACTTTTCTAACACTGAGGTATACAAACATAGAATCATAGAATCATTACGGACTGGAAGGGGCCTCGAAAGATCATCTAGTCCAATCCCCCTGCAACACCAGGATCACCTAGACCAAGTCACACAGGAACACATCCAGGCGGATCCACATACACCTCTATACATGCCAGTCCATCAGTTGCAGCAGTGGCAAGTGCCCTCTGTTCCACTTCATGCCCTTTTTTTGCATCATAGACATATTTATCTGCAATTTAAAGTGTTCTTTTTATCTAGATTAATCTGAAACCAGTGAGAAATTCTGTCTGTACTGACACAACTTCAGCAGTAGAAACACAATTTCTCATTTGGAAAGAGTGTCAAATAAAAATTCACAAGAAGCACTAAAGTTCTTTAAGTAATTGTATTCTTTTGCAAATGTAAGCCTTGATCTCCACTTACAAAGTTCTGGAGACGAAAGCGAAGTTTAATAAATGAAATATAAGACTACCTGGCTCAGGTTTGTAATTTAAGTCCTTACTGAGAGCTCTCTTATTTAGCAAATTCAGATATTTGGTTAAAACCAGCAAAGCACGGTAAAATTCATTTGTATTTCAACATAAACCTGACTTTTCTTCATACTGCAGTTAAGCAGTTTGATATTTGATGCCTCCAAGGCTCCTTTCTTCTGCAGATGCTGACTGTGCTTCGTTTTTCCCCTTAAATGATGGTAACACACAGTAATCAGATTAAGAGTGCAGGTGCATCGCACTTATGTTGGTCTTTCACATTTAACAGCAATTACACTGAGACAACAAGCAACATCTTTGGTTCTGCATGCACGCTTGGCTAATATTTTCCAAAAATAATCAGTAATCTACTCTTAAGGAGTTATGACAATGGACATCTTCTTTCTGTTACAGTCTTCAGACCAAAGACCATTTAACCTGAATGTCTTATCATCTAAGTTGCTTTGCACCCCAACTCATTCATTTAGGCATTTCCAGTAAACAGTCTGTTCCCCAGTGCTTATGTGGACGTACAGCATTCATTTCTTTCCCCATTTCAAACAGGAATTCTGTTCTGAAATTGTAACACTTACTTTAAATAAAGTCACCAGAATCCAGTGAATACAACACTAAAGAATACGAAAATTGTAATACTGGCATAAAGCAAGCTGTGATTTGTCTCTGATTAACTTGAAGGTTTCTCAACCTGCAAGTTAAGGATAGCACCTACCTATCTTACAGGAATGTCATGAGTTGTAGTTGTATGCCGTGCTTTGAACAACCAGTGAAAAGGACTGTACGTCCTAATACTTTTCCAATAGATTTCAAATTTTAGCATGGACTGAATATCTTCCAGAATGACAATTCAGTATATTTTGTCTTCATTTATTCTTCTAGCTGGTAGATTGTAAAACTCCTACCACATGGTTTTGAAAACAAAAGTCATGGTGCCTCAACATCCTGACAATCACAGTTACTCCTTGGTCTCTGGTACCTTCTTCCTCATGAGGAGAAAAGCAAGTACTTCTTACAGATACAATTAATTCTGCTCACTGCAGCCTTTGTACCGCAGTCTGTAATTCTGTAAGAGATTCAGAAATCTAAGAATAGCATCAAAAAGTCACAATGACAGAAACAAATGCTCATGTCCACGTTTTCTCTGTAAGTCACGTTGCTGCTATCTTAGGCTTAAAAAAAAGGTTGAAACTTCGATTTGCCAGTTTTCAAGAGCGCACTGAATTCCATCTCTCCAGTATGCATCTTCCCAGAAGGTCCATCACATCAGCACTCGTGAGTTGTATTTGTGAATTGCAGTCATAGTCCCAATAAAGTAATCTCCAGGTGAAATGCACCTGTGTCACAATTACTAGCAACATTCATCTATGAAAGTCAGCTGCATATACCATGTGACTAAGTACTCAAATCTCTGCATGAGAGTCTGGATTTGTAACTGAGAAGTGTTACTCCAAGACACGTTTCTCCCCCAGTTTACTGTGTTGTACTGCACAACCCCTAGGGATGAGAAAACACTAGCAATGTATGTGTATAAATACATACATATACATGCATATACACACATATATAGAGACATGCGTCTATACAAATATATATATGGGGTTTTTAGCAGCACTGTTTCCAGAACGTTGGAAGTCTGCATTCAGTCATGCCTATGGAAAATTTAAGACCTCAGGATCTACCGCTAAATAGCCAGCAGTTCACCATGATGCCACAGCAGCTCCTGCAATGCATCAGCTTCTAGTAGCCACACCTGTTTAGCTGTCTGCTTTTCCTGTTATATTCAAAACTTAGCTTTGTGAAATTCTGGCAAGTGAGCAGGTAAGTCATTTTACCACTGGACTGAATATTCAAACCTGAGATGCAGCAGAATTCTCTAGCAACTGGAAAGAAAAGTTACAAATCCAAAAACACTCAATACCCTAACAGCTGCTCCTGCAGCAACAGTGTAGCTCCTGAAGAAGTTCTAGCAGGAATGAGGCAGAAGCAGTCAAGTACAACACTACTTCTCTGCGTCAGTGAAAAGCAAAACAACACACTAAATAAATGGGGTGAAAAAACAAGCCCAGCCTCTTTTTCGCATTCTTTCTGACATATATGTGAATGTTATTAAGTACCCAGAAAAAAAAGTCAGAAATATTAATATACCAGTTTGCTATCTCTGTGTGAAATCAACAGACTCACTCAACATGTATACAAAAACCTCAGCTACCTGCCACAATGGGTAAAGAATTCTTCTTATCAATGCATAAGTGGCTGGTTTATTAGGTGTGTTTTTATTATTTACCACACACTTTCTCCAGAAAAGGGCTGAGCCTAGTTATGAGCCTATCATTATCAGGTGATAAAAAGAATCCTTTTTCTTAGATCCCTGTCCGGTATGCCTTGCTCAGACTCAAAATAATTAGCAATAATTTTCAATTTGCAAAGGTAAGGAATTTTTCATCTAGTCAGTTAACAAGAGAAAGAAGAGAGAAGGCTGTCTTCCACTTGTTTTCCTGGGGGATGAAGGCGAAGGTGAGGACAATGAAGGTATTTGCATTTGCCTGCACCAGGAGCTCAGTCGGCACAACAGGCTTAGCAGGGCATGCAAAAATAAATTCCTTATCACTGCAGGGCAGTGGTCAGGCTTTGATGCATGTTTCTTGGTTATCTGCATTTAATGTATGTCAGCCCTTAGCACTATAAACTCAGCGGGTAGGGGGATGACCATTTGGTACTCCATGACTGAAAGTCATAGTAGATGATCCCTTCCAGACTTACTCTCTGTAAGTCTTAATCAGTATCACGGATCTACTGTCATTTACAGGCATACTCATAAATGACAGTGGTATGTAATTTACAGTAGTGCCTTTTACTAATATATCACTGTAGTACATGGTTAAAGCCCAGGTGGTCTTTATAAAACAATTTGCCAAAGCCTATTTAGAGCTGTAACTGTTACCATTCTGCAAGAGACTTGTTTTTTAAATTACAGTTACAAAAGCCCTCTGCTAAATTCAAACATATTTTTAATAACTTTTTAAGAATGAGTTGCATACTCTGCTGATAGCTTTATGGTATTGTTCATACTACTAAACAAAGAAATGGATCAAAATGAAGTGTTGGAGTTGTCACTTAATCATTAATTCTAACAGAACTGGTGTGTAGAACCTTGGCAAATTAACCTACTAACTGGCTATCCCAGTACACACTTAACCCAAAACACTGAACACAAAAGGAGTCAATAACAGGCACCACTCAAACACTGCCAAAATTTCTCCACAACTTCACTCTCCACACTAAGTTTTGGAATTTCCCCTGCAGCCAGTATAGTCTTATTGTATGCAGGAGCAAATGATTATAAGTGGGACTGATGCTGGCTGTTTCTGCAAAACAAAGAATTCAGAAGACGGTAATAATGAAGGTAGCCAAAAAGTGAAAGAGAGAAGCTCCCTATTCATTGTCTAAGTTTTATTTGGATAATTATTATAGATGACATCAAAAAACCCATGTGAGTTGCCATCCAATGCAAAGCATTTTTGTAACCTTTCTCGTATTACACTGCAGTCTCCTATCTCCCTTTATTAGACAGTACCAGTTTTGTACCTGGCTGTGAAAATTCCAAGGTAAAATTTATATAAAATCAAAAGCTCAACCAGGACAATGGTCAGACACCTGTGAAACAAAAATTTTTCTGGAAAAATCTTAGAGTAGCTAGTTCAGATTTAAACAACCTCCTACTTTATTCCACCTACTCTAACAACAAAAAGATCCTAACCCTAAATCAGAAAGCAATAAAAATAGCTCAACTAAGAAAAGTCTCTTGTTGACAGACATTAAGCTAATATAAAAATGTCCAAAAGTTTGAGAAATCTGGATTTAGTAATAATTATGGTCTCAATGTGCCTTTTCAGTACAAGTGAAACAGCACTAAAATAATTTGAGGCAAAGACAGATCTAGCTCTTGAAGAGCTCTATATTACATAAGGTTTAAGTAATTTTTTTCTCAATTCCGGCCTTGTTATTCAGGCATGACCCAAACTGAGACTCTTAATAAGTATTTGTTTATCTGGTCTTCATTTAAGCTGTGTTTCAATGCTAACTAATGAAATTTACTGCTCCACCAAAAGAAATACACTGAACATAAAAATTCTTTTACTGACTAGTTTTGTAAGGTCATGATGGCACCTGAATGTATTCTTCAAAATCTTAAAGTGTATATAAAGAAATTTCATGATTCTATAATCTAGTCTGCAGCCCCTTCTCGTTACACCTTACAAGCATCTTTCAAAAACTAGTATGTACCTAGGGACTTGCTAAGCTCCATTTTGGCTGATTGACCGATGACTTCTTATTCAGACCTGACTCTGCACACGAATACATACATGCTTGACACTACATGACATTGCAAAGAGGCTGGCTCCACCCTCCTGACAACCACCCTTCACATATTTATAGACACTATTGATGAGGTCACCCCTCAGTCTCCTCTTCTCCAAGCTAAAGAGAACCTAGCTCCCTCAGCCTCTCCCCGTAAGGGAGGTGCTCCACCTCCTTCATCATCTTCGTTGCCCTAAGCTGGACAACCTCCAGACGCTCCACACCCCTCTTGAACTGAGGAGCCTAGAACTGGACACAATACTCCAGGTGTGGTCTCAGCAGGGCAGAGTAGAGGGGGAGAAGAACCTCTCTTGATCTGCTAACCACTCCCCTTCTGATCCACCCCAGGATGCTGTTGGCAGACAGAAGTACAGCAAAGAATGTGTTCAGTATCTCTACTTTCTCTGTATCCTCTGTCTCCAGGGCATCCACCTCAGTCTGCAGGGGGCCTATGTTGCTTTAAGTTTTACCTGCAATGTATTTGAAGAAGTCTTTTTTGTTGCCCTTTGTCATCTCTTGCAAGGTTTAATTCAAAGAAGGCCTTGGCTTTCCTAGTTGCATCTCTACATTCTCTCACCAGAGCCTTATAACCACCCCAAGTGGCCATCTCCTCCTTCCATGACCTACAGGCTTTCTTCTTCTTCTTCAGTTTGCCCAGCAGCTCCCTGTTTAACCACACAGGTCTTCTGGCTCCCTTTCAGTACTTCCTTCCTGTTTGAATGCTCTTTTCTTGTGCTTCAAAGAAGTGGTCTTCGAATGTTAATCAGCTACCCTGAGCCCCTTTTCCTGCCAGTACTCTGTCCCACAGGATTTCCCCTAGAAATTGCTTGAAAAGGCCAAAGTTGGCCCTCCTGAAGTCCAGGCTTGTGATTCCACTAGCTATTCTGTTCCTACCACACAAGACCCTGAACTCCACTATCTCATCGTCACTGCAACTAAGGCTGCCCTCAACCTTCACCGCTTCAACCAGACCCGCCTTATTGGTGAGTACAAGATTCAGCACTGTTCTTCTCCTAGTGGGTTCTTCCAACATTTGCATCACGAATTGTCACCAATGCACTGAAGGAACACCCTGGACTGTGGGTGGGTGTCTGTGTAGGTCTTCCAGCAAATATAAGGGTAGTTAAAATCTTGAATGAGAAACACGGGCTGTAGCTGTGAGGCTGCCGTCAGCTGCCTGTAGAAGACCTCATCAGCTTCTTCCAGTCTTTCACCAAATGTCCTAATATCTTAAGGTCTTTCTTCATTCCCCTCAGGCTATGGAATACAGATTCCTCTCCACCTTTCTGGAAGATCAGCATTGGGTTATAGTCAGCTGATCTCACCAGATTCAGAAGAATCATAGAATTATAGAAACCTAGTGATGTCCCTGATTCGGGCTCCAGGTAAACTGCAGACTTCCCTGTGATGAGGGTCAGGTCTGCATATTGGGCCCTCAGTCCCTTTCAGAAGCAAGACTCCAATAACTAGGACCCTTCTCTGCTTTGTGGAGGAGGTCATCATATTACTGGAAGCCTTTCTGGATTTATGCAAGTTTTCCAGGACCTCCAGTGTGGGTTCTCTATCTTCTGTATCCTTATTATAGAATCACAGAATATTAGACTGGCTATCTTCCAATAGGGGCTGATATCTCAGTGGCAACTGGGGAGCTGTGCCAGGAAAAGGTGGTACTTGCCTTCTGCCATGGCCCTGCACTTGGCTCCACTCACCCATTCTACTTGAGCTTCTGTCCTCCACCTCAGAACTACAGGATACAGGCCCCCCCCGAATCTGGCTCTTATTTAGCCATTGTCCAGACTGATGAGCCTGGCTCCACCTGTCTACCTCTACTTCAGCCTCTGTTGTACTCCTGAGCCTTTCTCGTTCAGCTTGCAGCCTTTTAACCTCATTTTGCAACTCTGCCACCCGGTCCACCAGATAATCTACCTGCTTGCACTGTACACAGCCAGGAAGATAAAAAAATACACTGCATTCTTGGCAGCCTGTTACTTGTACAACCTCATCTTGTTGGTGTTCTCTGTTTGGGTTCCCACATCCACGTGCAGTTGTGACTGAAGCCTGGTCTTCCTCTGCTTCCGCACTGTTACCACTTCCACCACCCCACCGCCCCAGCGGCTAAAGCAGCTGCACTCTCGCTCCCTCAAAGGCTCCACATCCCCCACGGTGTTTTCCCAGATTCTCCCACAAGAGTACTCAACCTCAGCAGCTGCCTCCCTGCTTTCTGTGATCTTTCCCATTCAGGAAACCCCCAGATCACCTAAAAAACTCTGTCAAATAGTGTTCGGGGATGGGGCACTTCATCCAGCTGTTTGTCTCATCTGTTCGTACAAGCTAATAGCATTTCCACAACACTCCCCCGTACCTCACTTCTCTGCTTTGCTCTTCAGAGACAGTAAGTGTTTCAAAGGTGCCTGAGCTATATCCCCCGTGTTCCAATTTAAACACAGTAAGTCTTGCTCTGCACCCCAATAACAGAAAAAAACACTTTTATTTCCCATAACAGAAGATGTTCCAAACAATAGAAGACTTCTACAATCACTCCTCAGCCTTCCATTCCCTAAAGTAAATAACCCCAGCTTGGTACGTATTTTTCCATGCAATGTCAGGTTTTCAAAGCTGCTGACAGTTGTCATTTGTTCTCCAGCTCATCTGTCTCAATACACAGCAGTCAAACTCAAATTCAGTACTCCATTTTAAGTCCTTGGAAGCTAGGCGTGGGGTAGAACAACTCTGCATGCCTTGCAACTCACAACATGAGCATTCCAGCATGACATACAGTCTCACACATCTTTCTTCCCCCTCAACAGCATCACACTGGGAAAACACTGTACCTCCCAGATCCATTTCTGTAAACTGAAAAGCTGTGTATTTTCTGTTGATCTAAAAAGTCTCCAACTTGTCCTGCTGTACTTGGTGTATCTTTGCCAGGTTGTCAAAACTTACTTGAAACCCCATATTGTTCTTAAACATTCCTACTTTCTTCCCAGCTTGCTGTATGCTGCAAACTTGGTAAGTACCCTCTACTCCAGGTCCTCAAACCCCGGCCCATGGGCCGGATACTGCCCGCCAGGGCGTCCAATCCGGCCTGCGGGTACACCGGTACTCCCCCCCAACCCCGCCGCCGAGCAGCCGCAGTTCGCTGCTTCCTGCCTACTGCAGGGCCAGGTTCCAGCCCCGCAACATGGTCCGAGGACAGGGAACGGGCCCCATGTTTAAAAAGTTTGAGGACCCCTGCTCTACTCCCTCATCTAGGTCACTAATGAAAAATAATTCCTAAAGTCAGTCAAACACGTTTCTCACACTTGCAGCCCAGTGAAGTTTCCTGGTTAGTGTTTCTAGCCTACATGCAATATAGCAAAATGTTCAAAGGACAATATTCCCATCCCACACTCTCCCCCTTCTCCAAAACAGATTTGCTGGTATGGTTTATTGGTAAGCTTTGCTGAAAAATACTAAAGCAATGTTCAGATTTACACAGCAGTAACCTGAAAGCTTTCTAGAATTATGTATATACGTTCTTAGTACTCCTGACAGGCTTACTTCTACCATACAAAAGCTGCATTTTGTAATGTAAATGAAAACATTTTAAGTGTCTGCTAGCAGAACTGGAGAGAGAAGCATTCACAAAGTATAATAACTATCTACAAAACCTCATCTTCAGCAGCATCTTAGTGATACTAACAAGAATTACAGAATAGCTGAGGCTAGGACAGATGTAGAACCTGCCTGGTGTAATCCCATTTTCATCACATGCGGTGCTACAGTGGAATGTGTGCCTTGTTGTCTGACTGCAAAACAGCAGCAGAGGGACAAAAGGTATTCCCAACATCTGTGTTTCCTGCACAACCTTTAAAAATACTTAGGAGAGCTTTTCCATTCAGACTTGAAGGTAGGAACGTGTTTCCAGCAGCATGGGCAGCCCCACGTTAGGGACACCTGGGATAACATTCTTACCTGAAAATGCTGTACTTGCTTTTACTGCCTGGGGGCATGAGCACAGTAAACGTTCTTGAGTGAAGTCACTGTGGTATGAGAAAATGTCCTAATACATGGCTATATGCAGTTATACTACCTTTTCCTCTGTGGCAGCCAACACACAATGAACATAAAGTAAGAGACCCCCAAAACCTGTGTCAGCCTTACAGACTGCCAGCTGCTTCCCTTGTGGCAGTTATCTGTCAGCCTTTTCAGGCCAGCAGAGCAATATTATGGATTCATCCAGTCATCTCTAGTACTCCTGATCTTTTCACATGCCTGTGAGAGATGTCACAACACACTCCAGTAAACCTCACAGGTAAAGTTTGACTACCTTGCTAGGAAAATGCATGACAGAAAAGTGGAAACACTGCAATATTTGGGGAAAAGGACAAGAGGATGGAGATGGCAGAGAAGAGCACATGGATGGCAGCAAAGATTGCTAATGCCAGGTTAGCCACTGCCATGACTCAAAGAGTAAACACTAAAGAGGCAGAAGGAACATGACTTAACCACCTCCCTGGACAGCCTGTTCCAATACCTGACCACTCTTCCAGTGAAGATATTTTTCCTAATGGCCAATCTAAGCCTTCCCTGGCAGAACGGTACAATATTGTAAGAAAATGTAGTAACACAACACTGCAAACTAAGAAATTAATCTTAGAAAGTATAAGCACAGCTTCTTTCTTCCAAAATGTATGTATCAAGTGTGCAGCAACTCAGATTAAATCCTGGACTTGGAGTTTTGGGGGAAGTGAGCACACGGCAGCGGCTTCATTTGCTCCTCAGATGACAATGAAGCATTCTCTATTGACAGTAGTTTACCAAATGCATCACGCCAAGACATATAACCTTGTGGTAGTCCAACCGAATGACAAAGAAACTGCAAATAACACAAACAGGAATATTCTTTCTGATAAACAACAAAAGTCATTTAGAATACTGACAGTAATAAAAAATGTTCGTATTTCCATTTCGTAGGACAGAAAAAGGGGAAAAATAGTCCTCCTCCTTTAAGACAAAACCAGAGATGGCTTACTGGGATTTCATGACCCTGACTTATCTAGAAAGTCAGCCTGTATTTTACACAATGGAATGTCAATAATACTGAACATTTCAAGGGGAAAATTCAAGGGGAATGCCACTCAGAAGATGCTAGGCAGGCACACCTTTGATGTTCAGCAATTGTTTATTTCACCAAAGAGCAGATACTTAGAGCAGAACTGATACTAGTACCAGAGGAACCAGTATATTGAGCAGAAACCAGAGTTCTTTTTTCATTAATAAAAAACCAAATATTTATTTGTAGGTTGTATCTCACTCACACTCTCCACCAAAAGAATTAACAAATAAATAAACAACTCCAGCATTAAAATAAAACAAAATCTATAATTAGAATGCTTTCAGTAGAGCACAGGTTCATAAAAAACTCACATAATCTCCCTAGAGCCACACCATGACCCCAATTCTAAGAGATTAATGTATGCAAACTAGAAGTCACACAGCCTCAAAGAGCTCTGTAGATTATAAGATTATTCAAATCTTTGTAGAATCAGTCTCAAAAAAAAATCAATTCATCAATACAGCACAGAGCAGCTTTTACCATGCATTTCATTATTACAATCCTTTTGTGACAAACTTTTGTGGTTTGTTTCTGACAAACTTCAAACTTTCCTTAACCAGAGAAAATCTGACTACTCAACATTAATGCAGCTGGGAAAAAAACAATGAATAAGATGCTTTTCATTATGTTAGACATCTGAGGTTTACTACTTGAAATGTAAGCTGTGCTAAGTAACAGTGATTAATCACAAGATGTTCTTCTGTAAGCTTTCTCACTGGTTAACTACTTCCTCTGGCAGCAGAATAAAGTAAGTGGTCACAAGGTATTTGCTCTTTCTGCATACATCATACAATTCTGAAGTTTTACTAGAACAAGTATGAAAGAGAAATAATTTTATTCATTCACAGTGCAACTTCTGTTCACAAAACAAATGAGAAAACAGACACAAAAGTAATTGAGAAATGGCAACCCTCAACATCAATCAGCCTTGGAGATCCTATGAGCAGTCCTGCAGACAAGCACTTGAGGGTACTTGTGGATGCAAGGTTGAGTATGAACCAACAATGTGTGACTGCAGCCCAGAAGGCAAATCACATAATGGATTTCATCAAAATAAGTGTGTCTGGCCATTGAGGGAGGTGATTCTCTCCCTCTGGTCCATTCTAGTGAGACCTCACCTGGACTACTGTGACCAGCTCTGGCTTCCTCAACATAAGGACACTAAACTTTTGCAGCAGATCCAGAGGAGGCCACAAAAATTTTCACAGGGCTGGAATACCTTTTGTATGAGGACAGAGTGCAAGAGCTGGGGTTGTCCAGCCTTGAGAAAAGATGGCTCTGAGGTGACGTTACTGTAGTGTTTCAGTACTGAAAGGGAGTCTACAGGAAAAATGGGGAGGTACTTTTTAGCAAGGCTAAAAAAATTACTTAAGATTATTTTTCATTCATGACCCCGTCCTGACTTTCCCTAAGTAGCTGAAACAAAATTCCAACAGGGCAGAAAACAGTCAGAGCACTGCTGAAAAGCGCAGTCAGTACGTGGTTCAGCACAAGCCAGGTGATTTACACTACTTAGACACCACTGCATTCACAGAACACAACTAGATAAATACTTTGTTACCAAGATTCAACACTTGAATTCTCCTGAAAGTTCATGTTATTTAAACAAATTAAGTGAGACCATGGGTCTTGTAAAGATATCTGTGTGATAAAGGAATATAACGGACAATGCTGTAAAAACTTGTGTTCCGTCAACAAGAAAGGAATAATTCCAAGATACACAAAAAATAATCACTACCTACTTTTCGCATGTGTACCATAAAGATTTTGTGCAAGTGCACATGCGAACAGATGGGCATTAATTTAACAGCGACAAGGATTCACAGTGCTTTAAAATATCATCAAGCAGCATATACACCTTTCACCGAAAAAGAACATGATGACTTACATTTTTAAAGTTTCTTTCTCTAACCTATCATGTGATAAATCACAGAGGATGCCCCTGTGCAAAAACCACACACAAATTCATAAAACTCAAGTCACAGGACCACATGCAGAGTAATGTAATAATACTAATGCTGGTACAAATGAAGCACGGATGCAAATGTGCATGATAACACCACAAGGAACAGAACAAAATTAAACAGAACAGCTAAAGGCACAACTAGCGGCAACAAAATACCACAGGATGTGATGTTTACATAAAAATCAGACCTGAGCTCTCCACAGCACAAAGGATTCATCTGCAGAAGGCCCTGCACTGGGAACAGCACAGCGCACGTGCCATCACTCTTCCTGTTAACCCAAGACAACTCTAAAACAAGGAAACACAGACAATGGGCAGTGGACTCGTGTAAAATGAATGGAGTCTAAAGTAAGCAAGATTGCAAAGGACAAGGATCATGATACAGTAAAACACACATCCAAAAATTAGTTTTCATTGTCAATCACAAGAAACCCAAGAGATGGAATGGGGACTCAACAATTGGTGACCTTTGTCCCCATGATATACACAAGCCATCTGTTTAGATTCGTAGATTTAAGTGTTTTCATTCCTTCTTCAGAATTTGCATCAGAATCTCATTAAAGTATATTAAATACATTTAGGGTTCACTAACAGATCTCTAAAAAATTGTTAGTGAAGGTATTTCCTTTGCATAAAGGGGATTTTTTAAAAAATTAGTTCATAAGATTTTATCACCTCGCCTGATGCTATTTAGCATTTTTATCAGTGATAAAAAATAGATTTAAAGCCACTGCTGGAAGTTCAAAGGTGAAACACTGAAGAAATTATAAATATTGAGTAAAAGATTGTCACATACAAAGTGATCTGGATCTCTACATAATCTGTGCTCCCATAAATAAAAAGGTATTTTAATGAGAAAATGTTAGGCATCTAGAAACTTAGAAGTGTCCAATGCACGTTGGAGGCCACCAATAACATAAATAAGCACTAAGAAAAATATATAGCTATACAGGGCTATACAGGGGAAATTTTTGTATCTACCTGTAGCATGAGAAAAATACCATTAAATTAGACTTGCAGTAAAAAAAAATTCTCCTCAATGACACCAGTAGAGTATCTCCAAACATTAAGGACATGACTCTATTTAGTTTGTCAGAACAACAGAAAAGTGGTTATTAAGCACCACTACAGCATTCTGGCACCAGGAAGATAAACAGCTAATGTTTCCATTTGACATAGAAAAGGACACTGAAATAGTGCTGGTAGCAGTTAACTTTAAAGCAAACACGTTTTACGAATCAAATGTGAGCAATTGGAAAGGACCCATCTGAGGACAATCCATCCATACTGGAATTGAGAGAATCCATCTGTACTGGCAACAATAATTAATCTGCTCCATTTTCCACGTTTAAGATGCCAGTAGTTTCCAAAATTCTCACATGATAAA
The DNA here is from genome assembly GCA_013400115.1 of Rhinopomastus cyanomelas. Lineage (NCBI taxonomy): Eukaryota > Metazoa > Chordata > Aves > Bucerotiformes > Rhinopomastidae > Rhinopomastus > Rhinopomastus cyanomelas. The sequence continues at coordinate 5,764 of VXBP01001321.1, read as the reverse complement.
GTGGCTTAGTTTTCTTTTTGTAATTAATGCTTTGTTGTTCATTACAAAGATATGAGATTAATATACTAGACACAACTATTTGAAAGTCGTAGGCATAGTTTCACTTACTTTAAACTCAAATAAACCTGAAAGAAATTAGAGGATCAAACAGAAATGAAAATGAAATTTAATAAAAGCGACTCTATTTTCAGTGATCTAAAGTGTAAGAGATTCCCAAATCCATCCACAGCTTTTGCTCCTTCTAGAGAAGCCCTCTGTTTCTGACACACAGTTCAACAGCACTTTGCTATTTGCTGCTATCATAACAGTTATTCTAGCCCATGACATCAAAAAAGCCAATTTTTCTTTTGCTACTATGCCTGAAAATCCCTGAATACAGATGCAACTAACCCCCAGATTGAAGTTACTCTTTCTTAAAGATAGAATTTAGATCAGCAAACTAAGTCAACTATCGTTATACACAGGCAGCGTGATAAAAGCATCCAATGCACATTTAACGGAAGTGGAACTTTATGAATAGGTGGATTCATAGCTAAGCATAACTTGTACCCACTGCAGTGGCTGCACCACCCAAGCTATCCAAGCCTGAAGACAAAAGGACTAGGTCCTGCCAGTTGTGGCTCACAAGCTTTCTTGCTTACCTATTTTGCCCCCTCAACTTCCTCACAAATGTCAACACACTACATAGACGTGCAACAAGAACCTTCCTGGGGCCCACTTTGCCCCACATTCCTTGTCCAGGCACAGTAAACTCCTTAAAGCACCATCAGATTAAGCCTTCTGCAGTAAAAATTCCTGTCAAGAGAAGGTATCTGATGCACAGCTGTAGAGACAAATACTCTAAAACAAGCTGATATCAATCTCTGTACTTTCAGTGTAACAACACTCACCTACAGCCAACTTGCTTACTTCAACTCTACACAATTACAAACAACAATAGCAGCAAACTACACACACAAGAGATCTCAGAAGCACAGATTTCCAGTTGAACACCATTTCACCTCATGAGGAACTCACTACTTAGATTCAGGCCTAACTGTTGATAGGTACTCTGCAGAAAGTACTCTCAAAGTAGTAGTTTTTGTCCTGTAACACATTTAATGTTAACTTGGAGCAAGCAATTTCTCTCAGGGAATGCCAGACTGCAGAGGTTGTGCACAAATCCAAACAAGCCTTAAAACTTCCATAAACAGAAAAATATGGCTTTTATTTTAGTAAGCAGAACACCTCCCTTATGAGTAAAGGCTGAAGGAGCTGGGTCTCTTTAGCTTAGAGGAGACTGAGGAGTAACCTCATTAATGTCTACAAATATGTGAAGGGTGGGTGTCAGTAGGATGGAACCAGGCTCTTCTCAGTGTCACCTAGTGACAGGACAAGGGGCAATGGGTGTAAGCGGGAACATAGGAGGTTCCACGTAAATATGAGAAGGAACTTCTTCACAATGAGGGTGACAGAGCACAGGAAGAGGCTGCCCTGGGGTGTTGTGGAGTCTTCTTCTCTGGAGATGTTTAAAACCCACCTGGACATGTTCCTCTGTGACTTGGTCTAGATGATCCTGCTGTGGCAGTGGGATTGGGACTAGATGATCAGTGCCTTTCAATCCCTAATGTGCTGTGATTATCTCAATATTGCATTTTTAATAATTTTTTCAAATAACATTGAAGATACTGTATTTCTCTGAAATCTAGAATTACTTAGAGTGATCTGCATAAAATTGTTTAGAAAACATTTTCCAAAACTAATCACTATTTTCCAGAACTTGAATGACATTCCTGTCTTCAGTTACAATGAAACAGATTTAAATTTCTATGCTTTGCAAATGCTGTACCCCGAGCACTTTGAGCATAATAGTGCCCTTCTGCAAAATACACATTTAATGGAAAAAGCTGCAAAGACGCGTGCATAAGCATACGTATTGTTTCTGAAACTTAAGACACAGGAAGTAGTTTTTTTCTTACATGTGTTTGGAGGCTTTTGTTTATTTTTCAATTCTTCGCAGTTACTCAAAATTAATATTCTTGACTGTCTTTGACAGTTGTGTGCTTCAAGCCACAAAGAAGCCTATGCAATTAGCGAGATAAAAATCAGGGGCAGCTGTTGGGAGAAAGTTAGGCTTCTACAATCAATGATTTTCACTTCTGATGTTTCCTATGGGTGCTCTGGCATCCAATCTAAACACTTCTCCTTATCACAGGCCATCTACATCATGTGACCAATTTTTTAACAGATAAATCTACCTGCAAGCATACACATATACGTGCACACAGAAACTGTCAATCAAATTCCAGTATTGTACACCCACATGACCCTGGCATCAGAGCTTGCTTTTTTTTTTCTAAATATAGTTGGCGTGATTTGATCATTCCATTCCCACTCATTTTCTCATTCCAGTTTTTCTCTCCTAGCTTAACTGACCACCTATATTTGCCATCAATAAAAACTTTCTTTCTAAATTCTTAATAACTTCCTTTAAACTTACTTAAGTAACCCCCAAATCAAGCAGTGGTCTTAACTACTCTTTCTCTTGAACTCCTAGCTGTTCACTCTCTTACGTTGCTGTATATCAGCTGGTTGAATGTATTAGATAAAGAATTTTATGAAAATTTTGTGACCAACTTTGACATTTACACAGATGCAAGTAGATTATATAATTGCTGCTACTGAACCAGAGGCCACTTTTATAATTACTGAAATTAGTTTCAGAAATGTCAAGAAGGCAGATGCAGCAAAAATACACACATAGACATTATTGAGCTCTGAATTAAGCAGAAAATGATGGATTAACTAACATTTGAAAATATGAAGGAAAGAAAATCGATTCATTCTGGGAAAAGTCAGGTATTCTACTTCTAAGATTGGTGCTTTAACTACCAAAGTTCTAAAGAAAGGAGGAACCTGCTCTATCTAGCCACTTACATTTAAGTATTATTGTTTATAAATGCTCCTCCTCTCCATCTCACAGAAGCTCATTTAGTTCTCTGTTTAGGAGAGGGGTATTTTAAACCAGAATGTACCTACTTAAAGGGTAAGTTTTATGCCACAAAATTTGAGTTCATGCCCTGCCTCTCTGTCATTCTCATGTTGCTTTCCTCCTTGATAGAAAACAAAGAAAAACAAGGACACTGATGTGTTAATTTTGGTGACGGAGAACTTACCTGGTTAATGCAGAATAGTACAGCGAGATCATCTCTGTTTAACTACTTCAGCTAGACACCCTCTGAACATGTAAAGGACTAGGCTCTTCAGATGAAATCAGGCATTCTCAGGTTCACCAGATCAGCCTGCTTCAAACACAGACACTATGCAACACTTAACTTTGATAAAATCAAATCTGTATTTCTGGCTCTGGCTTAACATTAAGCACAAATATCTCCCTCGATATTTGGAAGTGTTTGGTGAAAATAAACAAATGAATAGAAATACTGTAATGTACAAAAGACCCATCCTGCAGCGGCAGTGTATAGAAATCCACTTCCATAGAATTTTCTGATAGAGTTGAAAAGTGGGACAGTAAAAACCATGCAGGTTTATAATCATGTTAAAACTATATAAAGTCAGCTTTGCAGCTGGAGACTGCCACAGAGAAAGCTCTCAGCCATTTAATCAGCCTCTGCACCACCACAGCCTGCTGCAGGCAAAGCATTTGTCCATCTGGAGAGTCAAAGGCACTGAAGAATGTGCATGAACCTAGTTGCAATCTAGATCCATTAGTTTAGTTCTGCCCATGTCCACAGAAGCACTTGCTCCAGCACAGCCAGGCGGTGCTCTTAGGATGCAAAAGCTCACATCTTTCTCAACACAAACCACTTATCTCTGTTTATGCCAACTATGTTAAAGTTAACTTTACATCTTGTAGGAGGCCCAAATAAAGCTTAACTTACTCCATTGAGGCTCCACAGCCATAATCAATCTGGAGAAGAATAGAAAAGTTAAGTCTTCTCCCATTCAAAGTTCCCTTCACTTTATGTCCTGAATGCCCTCTCACAGTTCTCTAAAGCACATTACATTCCCCATGTCTCATTTTCCAACCCACCTAGATCCTTTCTTGACTTCTGGCACCACCATGTCTTTAACTTTTAGTCTTCTATTTCAAAACCAAGAAACAGAGTTTCCTACTTCCCTAACCTTTACCAGCTGAATCTTGTGTAACAAAAAACAGGGACACGCTCAGATAAGTCTCAGTATGTGGTAACATAAATAGGTCAGTGAAAAGAGAGGGCATGTTTTTTTAACTGAATCCAGTTGGTCTTGTAAGTTGACAGCAACACAGCTAGATGAAAAGGTCAGCTACTAGGTGAAATAACTCCACAAGTGGCAAGAACATATGTGCCAAATGGCACTGTCAGACTAGCTCTGACAGTTTAAGTAAAACAAACACTGCCAACTTACAGCAGGTAACATAATGTTGAAATGGACGCTGCAGATAATGAACTCAGAATCTGCGCAGATAGACTCTTCTTCTTACCATTTTGCTGGTATAATGTCAGCGCTGTCCTCTTTCTCTGAATTTCTGATCAACATAATAAAAGAAACCTGAGTACTACTTCTGGCCTCAGGCTGAGCACATAGCTAAATAAGTCCAAGACCTCTGGCTGGTTTAGCAGAATAGGTTGAGGAAGGCTAGTAATCAGTGTCAGTGAAATACCACCTCTTTTCAAATGATCTGTTACTCACTATGCTTCCTGCCAAATAGCCAACTTTCCAAATAACGAAGTTATATAAACCAATACCCATCCCAGTGAGAATCAGCAGCCTCCTTTATGTTATGATATGAAATGTAAAATCATTCCAAAGAAGAGGAAGAACCAGGGCACGGCATGTAATAGGAATCAGTACCAGTCACTCAGTATCCCAAACCTAGCCTGCGACACTTGTCTATTTGATCATCCCTGAACCAGCTGTCCAGTTTAAAGCTGTATACGTGCCAAGTCTCTGGCTCTGAAGCTCCAGAAAGCAAAGTGACATGCTTACCAGGAGACATTCATGACCTCTAAATGTTCATGGCAATAAAAACATAGGACTGCACACATTTTGTAATTCAGTCATTCTGTTAACATACATGATATAGACGAACAGAGCTACCAACATGTTCCCACATACCAACTGGTTCTACAGCCCTAGCTAATCTCAGCGTTATGAGTCCTGCCAACGAAGACTGCAGTATTAATGATATTTTACTACAACATCTGCTGAATCTTAAGCCCTTTAACAAATAGATATGAGTATGCTGACAACAGCTATTCCTTTACTATTCCTTTATTAACGTATCAACAACATTAAACATGTGTACTTATATCTCAGCAATCATCTATAAAAATACATGTACCACTGAAACTGAGGTGATTGCTCTGCCAACATTTTTCAAACTTGGAGAAAAGTATTAACATTCAATGACACACATCACAGCACAAGCAAGCAAGGTCATGGATACATTAAAAAAAGAGTCTCAAGAGCCACATTATGCTCTGTCTGCATTCAACAGGAGTGTAGCCACTCACTTCGTTACAGAAGTATTTTGCCCACACAACACTTTCAGTTTAGTATAAAACACCAAGGACACTGAAAGAAGGCATCAAAAATAATTGTCCTGAACTGTTTTCCTCTCTATCATTGCAACAATCAAATACTGGACATAGAATTAGTTTTATATTGCCTTGATTTTTTTCTTAAATAATGGATTTCACTACTATTTAGTATAAGGTCTTTTTATGGCTATGTACTGTTCAGGAAGACGAGGTGGGGGAGTTGCCCTCTATGTACGGGA
>VXBP01001320.1:316221-359133 GCA_013400115.1 Rhinopomastus cyanomelas | reverse complement strand
ACCCCTGGAGGTCCCTTCCAACCCGTAATGATCTGCGATTCTGTGTTTCACACACATTAAAGGATCTGTTTTCACTCTGGATGAGAACAGGACTTCAAATGGTCTCTCCGTTTTGGAGAAAATTGTCTAGAAGGCAGATTTCAAAGTGTAAACGTTGAAGCTGTTGTCCATGAGCAGCAATGCTTCTCTGGACAAGTGACAGTAGATCGTAGGGCAGAGGCAGAGCTGGAGGCACTGCTGTAGCACCGGGGCTCAGCTCTGGCAAAATACCACCCCCCTGCTCCGACACAAAAGGTGCAGCCTGCACGTTGTGCAGGGAAGTTTTTCTGCCCTATTTGCACAGTTGCTTCTGCAGCGCTGAGCTCAGCTCTAACCCTCTGTGCAAGGACGGGTGGGAGAAGACAAAGCTGAGAAACCGAAGCAGTATACGGTCCTAACATCACCGCCAGGAGTCTGAGTAAGAGGGATGACTCGTAAATTAAGGAGAGTTGAGAAAGAGTCATCTGTCTGTTCTTGCTTTGACAGCCTTTGCATATTTAATGTGTTTCCAGAAGCCACAGTTAAGAAGCTCAAGTTACAAGAGAGATCGGATGATGCGGAGGGTTTTAGGAATAGTCAAGCATGGGATTGCTTGTAGGGTAGAGAATCTCCACAAATAGGGTTTGTTTACAGAACTATAAAGCCAGGAGGAGTGGCTGACACCCCACCAGGCTGTGCTGCCATTCAGTGGGACCCGGACAGGCTGGAGAGCTGGGCCGGGAGACATTGAATGAATGACAAGGGCAGTGTGGAGGCTGGCATCTGGGCAGGAACAACCCCAGGAACCAGTATAGGTTGTGGACTGACCTGTTGCAGAGCAGTGTAGGAGAAAGGGACCTGGGGGTCCTGGTGGCCAGCAGGATGACCAGGAGCCAGCAGTTGCCCTTGTGGCCAAGAAGGCCAACAGCATCCTGGGGTGCATTAGAAGGAGGTGGTTAGCAGGTCAAGAGAGGTTCTCCTTCCATTCTACTCCATCCTGGTGAGACCACATCTAGAATCTTGTGTCCACTTCTGAGCCCCTCAGTTCCAGAAGGACACAGACCTGATGGGGGGGGTCCAGTGCAGAGCCACAGAGATGATTAAGGGAGGGGAGCATCTCCCTGCTGAGGAAAGGTTGAGGGAGCTGGATCTCTTAAGCTTGGAAAAAAGGAGACTGAGGGGTGATCCCATGAATGTTGATCAATATGGAAAGGGTGAGTGTCAGGAGGATGGAGCCAGGCTTTGCTCAGGGGCACCCAATGATAGCACAAGGGGCTGCGGGTGTGAGCTGGTACAGAGGAGGTTCCACATCAATGCGAGAAGGACCTTCTTCCCAGTGAGGGTGATGGAGCACTAAGGAGCTGTCCAGGATGGTTGTGGAGTCTCCTTCTCTGGAGATGGTTAAGACCCTCCTGGCCGTGTTCCCGTGTGACTGAATCTAGGGGATGCTGCTCTGGCAGGGGGATTGGACTGGATGATATTTCGAGGTCACTTCCAATCCCTGATGTTCTGTGATTCCATGATTCTTCATCATAGACATTCCCCAGCCTATCAAGCCGTTCACTGGTGGACTGGTGGCTTTAGCACAGGGGGAAATGAGGGAGGAGGAGCAACAGCTTGAAGACATCTTGACAAGGGAGTCCAGGGTGTCTTAAGATGAGGAAGAGGGTAGACTGGATTAGTTCAACATTGCCTTCTGAAGCACGTACCCCAAGCAGCTGATGCCTGTCCTGTGCTTTTCTAATGGCAGCCCTCTGTTTCTCTTTGTTCTGAAGTGATTCTTCTTCCTTGCATTCTGCCTGTGAGGTTACTTACCCAGAACAAGTGGATCTAGAAGGATTGTGTTCTCCACTCTGCTGCTCTGTCTCTGCAGAAGTCTAAATAGCAAACATTAAACATTTTCTTGGTGCTTATCATAAAATCTGAACTCCCTTGGTCATCTCTGGCATCTCAAAGATGCTTCTGTGGCACTGAGTTATTTACGGTGGTCTAGAAAGAATTGTCATGGCTTGGAGGAGATTGAGGGGTGATCTCATTAATGTCTGTAAATCTGTGAAGGGTGGGTGTCAGGAGGATGGAGCCAGGCTCTGCTCAATGTCATGTAGTGACAGGACAAGGGGCAATGGGTGTGAGCTGGAACAGAGGAGGTTCCATATAAATAGCAGAGGGACCTTCTTCCCAGTGAGGGTGACAGAGCACTGGAAGAGGCTTCCCGGGGGGTTGTGGAGTCTCCTTCTCTGGAGATGGTTAAGACCCACCTGGATGTGTTCCTGTGCAACTTGGTCTAGGTGATCCTGCTGTGGCAGGGGATTGGGCTGGATGATCTTTTAAGGTCCCTTCCAATCCATAACGATTGTCTCCTGTAAACTGAACTTGTGCTAAACATGACCCAACAAAACCGACTCTAACGTTCACACCTCTTACATGGCTCTTTCAAGGCTTTGGAGGTTCTTTTATTGCTCCCTCTCCATCACCGTCCCCAGTGACTCCAGCTCAAACCAGCTTACTACAACCTAACTTCGATGCAGCTTTTGGGACAGCAGCTCCAGCCGCTGGCAGTTCATTTGATGCATCAGGTGAGTCAGAGGTTTTCCTGCCGCGGATTTTCTAGTGCATTTTGTGTGTTAGATGAGGTGATGATGCTACTTAGGCTCCAAGGACGACACCGTATTTAGGCTCTGAGCACAATGACGCCCGGGAGGATGGTGGCGTTTCCTTCTCTGGAGATATTTGAAACCCACCTGGCCGTGTTCCTGTGCGACTTGGTCTAGTTGATCCTGCTGTGTCAGGGGGATTGGACTGGATGATCTTTCGAGGTCCCTTCCAATCCCTAATATTCTCTGATTTAGTGAGTACAAGCAGAATCAGTGGTTTCTCCACTGAAATGATCAGTTCCTCCTCCAGTGGAAGAACTCAGGGTGCTGTTTGGGCTGGTACTCTTCTTACGCAACTGCCACGTCAGTACAAAGACCACTAGTGTGAGCATCATCCTTGCATGTGCTGCGCTGCATGAGCCAGGAGTTACACGAGGGAAGCCCTGTTCTGCCAAGCAAACGCGTCGGCAAGTCGCCTCGCTGCCGCTGCTGAAGCTTGCATGGCACCTGGAGGCGCACCAGCCAGGGACTGAGGTCGCGTTCGTTGCCTGACGATACGCTTCAACTTTCATCACCGCTATCGTTTTGTTTGTATCTCTTCCGTTCTATATTTTCCACGCTGGGTCCTTGCTCCAAACTTATCATTGGTGAGTTCCGCAACTCGACAAGACAAGACAAGGTGGAAGTAGTACCGCTGCTTCGTTACTTGATTGCTTGCCCAGTGCACACGCTGCCCCTTCCCGTGGACGTGCCGCTAGCATGTACCTCAAATGCAGATCAGAAGATAGAACGCTGGCATGAGGGGTACCAGGTGTCTTGACTTCAAGGGATCTAAGAAGCAATGAGCTTTGGAGGTGGAGCTCTGCCAGTAGGGATGGTTCTGGTTCCTTCTGATCTCACGAGCTGTTTGTAGGTTCTCCTGGTTCCCTGCTGCTTGCAAGTGAATAGCTGACATCCCGAGACTTTGAATCCTGTTTCTCCTGTAAAGATGTCAAGGTGTAAGGCTGCCGCGGCAGCTCTGACTGGTGTTTGCTGCGAGATGTTCATTTCAAAAGCCTTTAAATGAATATCCCCCGACACACCCGTGTGCATCTGGCATCTCTCCAAGGGTGGCTACGCGCACAGTCGTGTCCCGTGGAAGCGGTGCTGTAGCGCTGTAGATTCAAGTCTCCAATACAGTCCGTTCAGGCATGTCCTCTCGTCGTAGCTCTCGTTGACCTAGCTCTTTCAGGGTTACCCTGCCGTCGGTGGCTAGCAAGGTGACGTGCATGCCCTTGCTGGCGTTACTTTTAACGTCCAGCGGTGTTTCGGTGCCACTTGTGACGTGGTTGTCTGTGCTGTGTTTGTCTCAACCAACGGCAAAGCGGCAGATAGCGTGTCCCTTGCGGCGGCTGCTGTTCTAACCCACTCTGCTTTCAATTCCAGTGTTTGATGGCTTAGGTGATCTTCTCATGCCAACCATGGCTCCTTCTGGCCAGCCTGTAGCCCCTTCAGCCACAGCAACCGTCACTCCTTCGGCAGCAAGCAAAGGCCTCGGAAGTGATCTGGATTCATCTCTTGCAAACCTAGTCGGCAGTGAGTGGCAAATTCTGGTTCTAAATGGTGGGATGATGAGAGTAAACTGCGGGATTATGAGATTAAATGGTGGGATGAGATTAAATGTAAAATGGGAATAAGGTGGACAGGTCATTTTGCTTTCGCAAAGCATGTGAACAAGTCATGTGAGGTCTACACAAATTTTGCCCCAGGATGGGCTAGAAGAGGAGCAAACAGCGTGAGAAGAGACTAAAGAGCTGTAACAAGGGATCAAAATGAGAAGAGCCTAATGGGATGAGGTTGAGCAGTGCCAAGGAGAGAGAGAGTGGTCAGGCCCTGGGATGGGCTGCCCAGGGTGGTGCTTGAATCTCCAATGCTGGATGTGTTTAAGGATCATTTAGAGGTAGTGCTGGGGGATCTGGTTTAGGGGTGAACTTGTAGGGTAGGGTGATGGTTGGACTCGCTGATCCTAGGAGTCCTTTCCAACCTCAACGATTCAGTGATTCTCATACATCTCTGGGTTCCTCCAGATTGGTTACTTCAACATGCTCCACTTCATAAAGACAACTTGTCTTGTTTTCTTCCCTCTTACGCTTTTCAGATCTTGGCATCTCCGGCACCACCTCAAAAAAGTAAGTTCAACTCTGTTATTAAATGGAAGACAAGTTCCCATGTCTGCTGCGTGGTTGTACATCTGTTCCTGTGTTTATTAGGAGTCAATTAACTGGTTGTGTGCCAGTCCCTTCCCCAAAAAAAAACAGTTCAGAAAGATTCTGGGGAAAGTATTCTGGCAGCTTTTCAGTGTGTGAAGGAGGCTACAAGAAAGCTGGGGAGGGCTTTTGACAGGGGTGTGAGCGAGAGGACAAGGGGAAAGGGTTCCAGACTTGAAGAGGGGAGACGGAGGTTGGCCATGAGGAACCAATTCTTTGCTGAGATGCTGGATCAGGCTGCCCAAGGCAGTTGTGGCTGCCCCATCGCTGGCAGTGCTGAAGGGAAGGTTGGCTGGGGCCCTGGGTGACCTGCTCTGGTGAAGGTGTCACTGCCTGTGCAGGGTGGTTGGAACTGGATGGTCTTTGACTGTGCTGCCAGTCAGCAAGACCTGGACAGGCTGGAGAGCTGGGCAGAGAGCAATGTAATGAAGTATAACTAGAGTAAGTGTAGAGTCTTGCATCTGGGCAGGAACAACCCCAGGTACCAGTATAGGCTGGGGACTGAGCTGTTGGAGAGCAGTGTAGGAGAAAGGAACCTGGGGGTGCTGGTGGCCAGCAGGATGATCATGAGCCAGCGGTGTCGCCCTCTTGTGGCGAAGATTCTGGGGTGGATCAGACAGGGGGTGGGCCCCTCAGTTCAAGAGGGACATGGAGCTGCTGGAGAGAGTCCAGCGTAGGGCAACGAGGATGATGAAGGAGGTGGAGCACCTCCCTTACGAGGAGAGGCTGAGGGAGCTGGGTCTCTTAGCTTAGAGAGGAGGAGACTGAGGGCTGACCCCATGAATGTTGATAAATATCTGAAGGGTGGCTGTCAGGAGGATGGAGCCAGGCTCTGCTCAGGGGCACCCAGTGACAGGACAAGGGACAGTGGGTGTGAGCTGGAACAGAGGAGGTTCCACATCAGTATGAGAAGGAACTTCTTCACATTGGGGGTGACAGAGCCCTGGAAGGGGCTGCCCAGGGGTGATGTGGAGTCTCCTTCACTGGAGATGTTCAAGACCTGCCTGCATATGTTCCTGTGTGACTTGGTCTGTGTGATCCAGCTGTGTCGGGGGGATTGGACCGGATGATCTTCCCTTTGGTCCCTTCCAATCCATAATGATTCTATGATTCTATGTGTGTAAGCCCATAGTGAAGCTTATCCCCAAAACGTGGCCTTCTCCGTCCCTCAATCTTAGGTCCCTTCAGTCCACTTCATTCTGGGTAGAGCAGCCTCTAACAAACCCTTGTTTTGCAGCAGCTGTTTTATTTGCTGAATAATTTGTTTCTTTCACATCTATCAACCTTTTTCAGACTGAGTGCTCTCTTCTTCCAGCCGTCTAGGCAAGATTTCCAACACTGAGAGGAGCTTTCAGAGCCTTCTAGCGGGCAGCTCTGCTGTCTGAGCCCAACAGAATAGGCAGTAGGAGTCCTTCCTCCTCCTTCACAAGGGTATAAGCAGTCACATCTTACTACTAAGTAGAACTTCTCTAACTCTCATCATAAAGGCTGTAACCACGTAACCGACCACAGGAGAGTGTGTACTGGTGTCTGCTGCTAACAGCCCTTAGCACTGGGTGGCTCTAGAAGTGTCTCTGCTAATAACTGAACCTCCTAAACCATGAACTAACGGAGCTGCAAGCCCAACGTAGATGTATGGGGCAACGAGGGCTCGTTTTCCCTCGGAGGGTGTGCAAACACGAGCTCTGTCTCTCTTCCTCTCCATTAGGGGAGACCTTCAGTGGAATGCTGGGGAGAAGAAGCTAACAGGAGGAGCAAACTGGCAGCCAAAAGTAGCCCCTGCAACATGGTCAACCGGTGGTGTCCCAAGCGGTCCATTGGTAGGTGCTGAATTCATCGATCCCACTGGTGTTGAAAGAGAGCTGGGTGGTTTGACTACACGAGCTGGTGTCTAAGGCAGATCCTACATGGATCCTGAGTCTGCTTCAGCTGGAGAGTTTGAAGGGAGTGGAGCATCTCCCTGCTGAGGAGAGGCTGAGGGAGCTGGGTCTCCCCATGAATGCTCATAAATATGTGGAGGGTGGGTGTCAGGAGGATGGAGCCAGGCTCTGCTCAGGGGCACCCAGTGACAGGACAAGGGGCAGGTCCCTTCCAAGCCCTAATGGTTCTGTGATCTGTTCTTGGGACTGTTTTGAGTCGTGTTCAGTAAGTGGATTCCATTAATGAGGAGTGGATGCTGTCACCCTTATGAGGAAGCAAACTGGGCATCAGCATAAGGCCCATCCAGCTCTCATTCTTGGAAGCACGGTGGCTTTCAGTCAGCTATGACCTGCTGCACTGCAGTCCTGCTTTGCAGAGCATCTCTGAGAACGCTGCAGACTCCACCAGGTCTCCGTAGGGTTGGTATCACGGAGCACTTTGCGTATCTTTAATTCTTGACAACTGCTTTCCAGACAGGAGCCGTGCCTCCAGCAAGCGCTGTTCCTGCCACGGGAGGAACCCCACCGGTCCCACAGCCAGGAGCAGCCTTTGGGATGGTGAGTGGGTTTTGGCGCGCTGCTCTGCTTCCTCCTCCCGGAACCCTGCTCACGCCGTGTCCGTTTGCAGCCCCCAGCAGGCGCAGGTGTACCGATGATGCCCCAGCAACCAGTTATGTATGGGCAGCCCATGATGAGGCCACCATTCGGAGCTGCCACTGGCCCTGGTGTACAGGTAAGGCTGCCTGCCGGATCGGTGCGTCGTTGCTTGCCGAGTCTCTAGCCGCTGTTTATAAACATGTGAAGGGTGGGTGTCAGGAGGACGGAGCCAGGCTCTGCTCAGCATCAGCTCTGTGCCACTGGGTCTAGGTGATCCCGCTGTGACAGGTGCATTGGACTAGATGATCTTTCGAGGTCTCTTCCAATCCCTGATGATTCTGTGATTCTATGATCTAATACTAGGACAAGAGGCAGTGGGTGTCAGCTGGAACAGAGGAGGTTCTGCACCAATATGAGAGGGAACTTCTTCATGGTGAGGGTGATGGAGCCCTGGGATGGGCTGTCCAGGGTGGGTTGTGGAGTCTCCTTCTCTGGTGATGTTTAAAACCCACCTGGATGTGTTCCTGTGTGACTGGATCTAGGGCATCCTGTTGTATCAGGGGGACTGGACTGGATGGTCTTTCAAGGTCCCTTCCAATCCCTAATGATTCTGGGACTTGCAACAGATCATAGGAATCACCTCAACAGTTTTTCAGTGCTCTCATGTAAGACCAGTGGAAGAGTCTCCCACAACCAACTGCATACAGCCAGAACGTGCTTTAGGGGGGCACTGAGTAAAGCTCAGGGTGAAGCTGATGGGCTTTCCTGTTCTGCACGGAGCCTGTGAACCTTTACTAGAGCCACACTCAGCATCTTCCTTCTCAGCCCACCAGAGACCCCTCGGAAAACCACCCTTCAGCCTATGAACTCCCAGTCCTCCAGCTTCCTCCAGCCCAGGCTGAAGGGTCTTCAGTCACTCCATATTCCTTTTCACTGGGAGATACATCAGGTTGCCTCACTTCTTCCGGGTTTCTTCCAGCTTTCCCTTGTCTGGCTCTGTGACAGTCACCTCTTCAGACATAAAGGGGACACACACTTGGCCACCTAAACCCAAAGCAGACCTGCTCTTAGTCCTAATCTAATTAAAAATGAGCAGGATATGTTGTGTCACAAGTTACTGGTTGCCAAGGGGACGAATCTGTAATGGGGTGAAGAACATCTAGTGGAGTGATTAAAGATGATGGATGGACACGTGTCCTCCTGACTACTGAACTGGGTGGCATCTGCTGCTTCTCATCGCTTCCTTAGGATTCTTTTTAACTTGGGGCTAGCAAGTTTGGAAGTGCAGCTACTCTGATGCAATGCTTTTCAGTCGTAGCCACTGTTCTCCTCAGTGTCATCTAATGATAGGACGGGGGCAATGGGTGGGAGCTGGAACAGAGGAGGTTCCACATCAATGTGAGGAGGAACTTCTTCACAGTGAGGGTGACGGAGCCCTGGAAGGGGCTGACCAGGGGAGTTGTGGAGTCTCCCTCTCTGGAGATGTTTAAGACCCACCTGGATGTGTTCCTGTGCGACTTGGTCTGGGTGATCCTGCTGCGTCGGGGGGATTGAACTAGATGATCTTTCGAGGTCCCTTCCAATCCCTAATGATTCTGTGATTCTATGAAGATGTGAGGGCTCCATATAAAATTCCCTCCTGTGCCCTGAGTAAGGTAGAGGTGGGGAGGAGTAAGGACAAGATTCAACAAACCTTTAGCTCCCTAGTGGGAAGGCCTGAAAGTATGGAGCCTGAAAATGTGACATTGGACTATGGAATAACTGATGACTTTTATACCTAAGAGTGGAAGACCTGAGTAGTCAGGTCTGCAGTGCACTTTGGGCTCTTACTTTTGTTAACCAGTGTAGAAAGACTTGTTCTGAAATGCCCCTCACTGGGATTTTCACGCTTACTCTGCAGCATGACCCTGCTTATTCTGCACCTTGATGTTTAACATCTAAGTCTACTACATCTACTACATCAGCTCTACTTCTGTCTGGGTTGATGATTAATCTGGGTGATCCTGCTGTGTCAGGGGAGTGGGACTGGATGGTCTTTGGAGGTCCCTTCCAATCCCTAATGACTGGATCTAGGGGATCCTGCTGTGGCAGCAGGACTGGACAGGATGTTCTTTCAAGGTCCCTTCCAACCCCTAATGTTCTGTGTTTCTGTGATCCTAACATCATTCTGTCTTACAGGGGAGAGCATGGTGTCAAGCTGCACTAGTAACGATACGCGGTGCCCATAGCCTTGTCCATTAAACCAGCCAAACAGTGTTAACCCTGTAGTGAAGACGGGCTCTAAACTGGTTCTTGAGCGAAGGGACACCACCTTGCAGGAAACGGAGAGCTTTGGATGCTTGCGATGTGCTTGTGCGAGAGCCTAACGCTTGTGCATCCTTGTCTGCTTTGTTTTCCTGCCTCCCTGGCTGCCATCCGCTAGCTTTCTCCAAGCCCAACTCCTGCTACTCAGAGTCCCAAGAAGCCTCCAACAAAGGACCCACTAGCAGATCTTAACATCAAGGATTTCTTGTAAAAGCAAAGGTATTCTGTGAGCTGAGCACGTGTGCGTGCTGCGGTGTGTGTCTGGTCCGGGGGTGCGGAGGAGACGCTGCTTCAGTCTGGTGCTAAACCATGATCAGACCTGCAGGGCTTTGGTAGCTGCAGAGATAGATGGAAACATGCGCTGGCTTAGAATGAGTGATGGTTTAGAGTCCAAGATGATTGTTCACACCCATGAACTGAGCCTGAACGATTGACTTTCACCCAGACCTCCAGGCAAAATCCTCTTCAGACTCTGTCTTCAGCACCTTCCTGCTCCATTTCCATTCCTAGGGCTCCTGAGGTTGGTTATTTTTAATCTGGGGTGGGGTTTTTTTTAACCAAGATAACGATTGGAACCAAAAGACTCAGGATAGAAACAGTGAGGGGGTGGGTGCAGCAGCCTGGGGTTCAAAGCTACGTGACGAGGTGGGATCGGTCGTCCCCCTCATCACTTGGCTGCGACAAGCCCGACTGTTTCTTCAAAGAGGGATTTGCTCTGGAGATTTTGCCCTCAAAGTTATTCCTGGGGAAATCTGCAACTGGAGTCCAGAAGAAAATCCAGGACCATGAGAACAAGTAAACCTTGGAATCATCTCCCAGGGGAAGGCGTTGATTGCCCTCCATTGGGCAGTTGTAAGACCCAGCTCCACGGGCTGCTGGGCAGCTCTAAATTAAACTCTGTCTTTACCTTGATGTGTTTAGCTTGACTGGGGGATCCTAGAGGTCACTTCCAACCTGGTGTTCCATGAATCTACGGGAACACTGACGAAGAAGCTCGTCCACTCTTGTGGGTGTGGAAGCAGGTTTGGTATCATGGGTGTGAAGGGCTCCAAAGAGGAGGAACATCCAGCGCAGAGCCACGGAGATGATGAAGGGAGGGAAGCATCTCCCTGATGAGGAAAGGCTGAGGGAGCTGGGGCTCTTGAACTGGGAGAAAAGGAGACTGAGGGGTGACCCCATTAACATCACTGCCAACAGGGTGCCCAAGTAGCCAAGAAGCCAATGGCATCATAGCCTGGATTAGAAATTGTATGTCCACAGGAGTAGGGAGGTGATTGTCCCCTTGTGCTCAGCACTGGTGAGATCACACCCTGAGTACTGGGTCCACTGTTGGGCACCTCAGTACAAGGTGGTGGAACGAGTATAGACAAGGGCAGCGAAGCTGGGGAAGGGCCTGGGGAATCCATCTGATGGAGAGAGATGAGGCTGTTTAGTTTGAGGAAGAGGAGGCTGAGAGGAGACCTCATCGCTCTCTCCAGCTCTCTGAAAGGACCCTGCAGAGATGTTGGTGCTGGGCTCTTCTCACAGGTCATTAGTGACAGAAGCAGAGGGAAGGGCTTCCAGCTCCAACAGGGGAGGGTCAGACTGGCCATCAGGAAGAGATTCTTCCTGGAGAGAGTGGTCAGGGACTGGGATGGGCTGCCCAGGGTGGGGGTTGAGTCCCCATCCCTGGATGAGCTTAAAAGATGCTTCGATGTGGTGTTGGGGGATCTGTTTTAGGGGTGACCTTGTAGAGTAGGGTTCATGGTTGGGCTCAATGATCCCAAGGATCTTTTCCAACCTGAATGGTTCTATGATTCTATATTGTTAAATAGAATCATAGGGTAATAAACAGAATAAATAGAATTGTAGGAAAGGGCAGGTGGTGGAGTCTCCTTCTTTGGAGATCTTTAAAACCTGCCTAGATATATTCCTGTGTGACTTGGTCTAGGGGATCCTGCTGTGTCAGGGGGATTGGACTGGATGATNGTCCCTTCCAATCCCTAATGATTCTATGGTCTCTGGAGGTCCCTTCCAATCCCTAATGATTCTATGGTCTCTGGAGGTCCCTTCCAATCCCTAATGATTCTATGGTCTCTGGAGGTCCCTTCCAATCCCTAATGATTCTATGGTCTCTGGAGGTCCCTTCCAATCCCTAATGATTCTATGGTCTCTCCCTAATGTTCTGTGATTCTGTGATCCCATGTAACTCTTTTGACGAGCAGCATTGCACAACCCTTTTGAGAAGTGGTGAGCACCACTGATGCTCTTTCTGGATCGTTCCTCACCTCACGGTTCTCATCTGTATCTCTCACTTTTCTTTGTCCACAGCTGCAGTTTTTCTGACTGGACGATCAAACAACCAGGAATTTGGAGCCTACAACGGGACGCTCGGCGTTTCCAAGTGAGCCACCACCAGTACCAAACCCAGCGCTTACTCAGACTTTCTCCTCCTCCTGAAAACGTGTAGCACAGCCGTGAAAGTGAACATTAGGAATGTGTACTACCTTAGCTGTTACCCCTCCTCTCTCGAAAATGTGTGTGCTCGGGTTACTCGTGTTTGACAATTTAAACAATGGATGTATGTTTCTGATGCCTTCTAGTGCTTTTCTGAACCTATCCTCCGGGGGCAGGTGACGCAGCTGTCGTTTGGTGAGCCGTGCGGAGCGGTGTCTGTGGTTTCCCAAGGGTTCCATGTATATAACTTTTTGAGGACACCTCAGTTTTTCCCTAGGACTCAAGTTCTCCCTCCTCTGTTACGACGCATAGTGTGATAAATACCCGATAGCGAGGAAAATCCTTATGAAGTCGTGTGGAATCCTCCTCTCTCTTTCGTTTTCCCCCTTCTCCCCGTCACAGGAATCTCAGTCGTCGTGAAGAAACCGGTCTGATCTCGTGGCGCTGCGCACGTGAGGATCATTTGCAGTAGTCTAAAGGTCAACCTCCGTAACAAATACTTTCTCCAGCGATTCTACCGACACTGAAAGACAAACCATAACCCAAAACCAACCCCCCACCCTGTTTATCGCTCTTTTCCTTCTCGAGTTCTTGTCATTATTTAAGTTCTCGCGTTCGAAACCGGCCTCTCAACCAGTTGGCGTGAACGCACCGAGGAGAAGGTGAACGGGGCGGTTTTGTCCCCGCGTGGAAGCAACCCTTCAAGGGTGTCGGACCCGAGAGCACGCCTCTGGTCTGTCCGTAGTCCGAGCATTCCGAGGGCTGTCACTCATCTCCCGTTGAGTTCTCGCGTCCATCTCTTGATTTAGTGCTGACCCGTGTGCGCCTTAGGCTCGCGTTCCCTCCATGGCCCGAATGCGCTGTGAGTAGCTTTTGTACCATTGGTGACTAGACTCCATTCTGACCCGGAGCTCCACGCCCCTCCCCGTGTTTCTTCCATCTCTCTCCTTCGTTTCCACGCTGTTTCTGCTGATGGCTTGGCGTTCAGGTCTTCGGCGAGGTCCCCGGTGATCGGTGTGACGAGTGGCTTGGCAGTTCTCTGTAAAAGCATTTTGGGTTGGGAAGACGCTCGCCCCGGGTCTTTCGAGCGCGACCCACGTGATCGATTGTGTGATCCCATTGCAAGTGGTTGTGTCTGAATTTGCTGTGGGGATGGCGGCGCGGCGGAATCGGGAAGGGCGAGGAGAAGCTGATCTCCAAGTGGCTCTTCTTCGTATTTCGGCTGAAAACGAAACGAAACAAGAATCCCCAGTGCATGTGTGCCCTCTGAGATGCAATAAACACCTTGGTCAAAGTAAAGGTCTTCTTGCTGGATTCATGGTCATTGAGATGGGGAGCAACACCCTCCTCATGAGGAAAAGCTGAGGGAGCTGGGTCTCTTTAGTTTAGAGTAGACTGAGGGGTGAGGGAGCTGTGTGTCTAGTTTGCAGAAGAGGAGACTGAGGGGTGAGGGAGCTGGGTCTCTTCAGTTTGGAGAACAGGAGACTGAGGGGTGAGGGAGCTGGGTCTCTTCAGTTTGGAGAACAGGAGACTGAGGGGTGAGGGAGCTGGGTCTCTTGAGCTTGGAGAAGAGGAGACTGAAGGGTGTTGATCAATATGTGAAGGGTGGGTGTCAGGAGGATGGAGCCAGGCTCTGCTCAGTGTCATCTAATGATAGGACAAGGGGCAGTGGGTGTGAGCTGGAACATGGGAGGTTCCATATAAATATCAGAAGGATCTTTCTCACAGTGAGGGTGACAGAGGCCTGGCAGGGGCTGCCCAGGGGGGTTGTGGAATCTTCTGCTCTGGAGATGTTTAAAACCTGCCTGGATGTGTTCCTGTGCATCTTGGTCTAGGTGATCTTGCTGTGGTGGGGGGATTGGACTGGATGATCTTTTGAGTTGTCTTCCAACCCCTAATGTTCTGTGATTCTATGATCTGGAGGGGTGAACTTGCAAGGTTGGGTAGATGGATGGACTTGATGATCCCAGGGTCTGTTCCAGCCCCAGTGATTCTGCAGTTCTGTGGTTCTGATGTGACTTTACTCCTAGCCCTCACTGCTGGTGTCTTGCTCCAGAATAAGAGCTGCCTACCAAGGGATCTCCTCCTGGAGCAGGGAAGGGTCCAAATAACTCCCAGCACCTAGAAAAACCGGCTGAACCTGCCTGTGGTAAAAGCAGCAGCAGCAACACAGACACCTGATGCTGAGACAGAGACCCAACCCTTCTAGAACCTGAACTGCATCAGAAATGTCCATAGAACATGGAGCCTTCTGTCCACGTGTCGCTGTGCTGTGAGCAGT
Organism: Rhinopomastus cyanomelas; assembly: GCA_013400115.1. NCBI lineage: Eukaryota > Metazoa > Chordata > Aves > Bucerotiformes > Rhinopomastidae > Rhinopomastus > Rhinopomastus cyanomelas. Next base: position 344,738 of record VXBP01001320.1, on the reverse strand, counting down.
GTGGGAAGTGGCAGACGCCGAGTGCTGGCGAGAGGATGGAATAAGAATTCCAGGGCTGGGACTACAGAAGGAGAGAGGCTGTAGACATCTCCGAGCAGCCAGCACTGCCCGGTTCGATGTTGCAGATCCTGGCTCCTAAAGCTTCACCTCCTCTTCCCTTTCCCTTAACTCAACTCTGCAGATCCTGTGGGCAGCAGAAGCCTGACGCCTGTGCTGCTGCCCAGGACATCTCTGAACACAATGAGAAGGGCAGGAACAGTCGTCTTTGGGAGTCAGCGAAGGTGGTGGAGCCGACGCAGAAACCAGAGCAGGTGAAGAAACGGTGGTGGGGAGGTGACACCCGCTGCAAGGACTAAGGAGAGCAAACCCCCTCTCCGGTGCCCTAGGGGTGTCTGCAGAGGGTCTGATGGATACCTGCCCTGCGACAGCACTGTGAATCACCTCCCTCCAGGGGTTCCTGGTTGAACGCGGTGAAGTTTGATCCATGGGTTTGAAAGGTGGTCGTGTCCCTGTGCGACTGGATCTAGGGGGTCCTGCACTGGCAGGGGGATTGGACTGGATGATCTTCTGAGGTCACTTCCAATTCCTAATGTTCTGGGATTCTGTGATCCTGCTGTGGCAGGGGGATTGGACTGGATGATCTTTAGGGTCCCATCCCATCCCTAATGTTCTGTGATCCTGTCATTTAGCCTGAGTCCTGGATTTTTCAGACAACCCTCTGGGTTTTTTGCCAGGAGATGCTGAGGGCTGATTCTGGGTTCTTTGTGCTTTGAGAACTACCTCAGGGTAGGAGGGTTTTCAGATCTTCTTGTTTCCTCAGAGACAGGATTGTGAGAGAGAAATCACAGAGCACAGAGAGCTGTCGACTCTGTTCTCCTGCTCCAGCACCAAACTTGTGGGATTCCAAAGAGGTTTGTCTGAAAGACCACCGTGGCACCACAGCCTGCAGAGCATCTTCACCATCACCCTGAGAATCACAGAGTCACAGAACATTAGGGATAGGAAGGGACCTCAAAAGATCCTGCTTGCAGTGTATTACAGAATCAGAGTTGCTCAGGATGGAAAAGACCTCTAAGATCATCCAGCCCAGGACCTGACGTCACCACAGCAGCCAGACCAGGGGACTAAGGGCTGCAGCCAGGCTGGCCTTCAACACCTCCAGGGATGGGGACTCCTCCACTGCCCTGGGCAGTCCATTCCCTCGCAAGAAAGGAGCCTGAGGGATGACCCCATGAATGTTGATCAATATGTGAAGGGTGGAGGTCGGGAAGATGGAGCTGGGCTGTTCTCGGTGTCATGAAGTGACAGGACAAGGAGCAATGGGTATGAGCTGGAACATAGAAGGTTCCACATCAACCTGAGAGGGAACTTCTTCACAGTGAGGGTGACAGAGCACTGGAACAGGCTGCCCAGGGAGGTGGTGGAGTCTCCTTCACTGGAGATGTTCAAGGCCCAGCTGGATGTGTTCCTGTGTGACTTGGTCTGGGTGATCAGGGGGATTGGACTAGATGATCTTTCGAGGTCCCTTCCGATCCGTGGTGATTCTATGATTCTAAGAGGAGAAGGTTACGAGGGGACTGAATCTATAAATCCATGAGGGCTGGGTGTCAAGAAGAGACAACCCCTTTTCACTTGAGCCCTGTGATAGGACAAGGAGCAATGGGTGTCAGCTGGAACACAGGAGGTTCCGCATCAATCTGAGAAGGACCTTCTTCCCAGTGAGGGTGACAGAGCCCTGGCAGGGGCTGCCCAGGGGGGTTGTGGAGTCTCCTTCTCTGGAGACTTTCAAGACCCATCAGGACAGGTTTCTGTGTGACCTGTCTTAGGTTTTATAATCCTGCTCAAGGAGGGGGCATTGAACTCAACAACCCTTGGAGGTCCCTTCCAACCCCTAATGATCTGTGTATGTGGCAAGAGATGGGCACTCAAGGGGACAGCATGGGCTCAGCAAACAGCTGCACTGACAGCCTTGGCTCCACCTTGCACGTTAAGGAAGGGGCTGGTGGAGCCACATGATGCAGGATGGAGGCTCCTAAGTTACTGCCACTGCTCGCAGCGCTGTCAGTGTCTGCTGCTTGATGGCACTGAGCAGGAAACCAGGCAGGTGCTCTTCACTGTCCACGCTGGAATCCAGAGGCTTGATCCCTTCTGCAGACCTGTCACTTTCAGTTTGGCAAATGGCCTGTAAAGAAACGCTGCGAGTGAGACCTCTTCCAGCATCCAGAGCCCGTCCTTCACAGGCTTCCTCCTTGGATTAGCCCTGGGAGGCTGAGCTGCTGCAACAAGACATTGCCCTGGCAGCAGCCCCATAACCCTCACCTGGAGCTGTGCTTACCTGACGGGAGATGTCTCGGGGAGGTTAAACCTCGTGTTCGCTGCCGGGCTCCAACGTCTGTGACCTCTCCCTCAGGCAGCATCTGTGGAAGGAGGAGCTGTGAGAGCAGCCCAGGGATGTTTTCCAGGTCACGAGTCTGCTCCTTCAGCTGGCAGCCCGTGGTTCTGTTGCCTCAGAGGTTATGAAAGTCCCTCCTGAGGCTGGCTGCAGGCTCAGCGCGTTGCTTTGGAGCCGAGAACAGCGGGGTTGGTCACAGGGACATTGCCTTCAGTTGTCTGTTGGCAGCTGTTGCCTTAATGACACTTAACTGCTTCATGGCACCAACAGTTGGGTGGTTTCTGTTTCATTTGAGAAGTTGGGTGGGAGGATGGAGCCAGGCTCTGCTCAAGGGCACCCAGTGACAGGACAAGGGGCAGTGGGTGTGAGCTGGAACAGAGGAGGCTCCACATCAGTGTGAGAAGGACCTTCTTCCCAGTGAGGATGACAGAGCCCTGGCAGGGACTGCCCAGGGGGGTTGTGGAGTGTCCTTCTCTGGAGACACTTGAAACCCTCTTGGACATGTTTCTGTGTGACTGGATCTAGGTGATCCTGCTGTGGTAGGGGGATTGGACTGGAAGACCTTTCGAGGTCCTTTCCAATCTCTAATGTTGTGTGACTCTGTGAACCTGGCTACAACCGTCTCCAAAGTGAAGTTGGTGTAACCCTAGTGTTGCTGGCAAGCTCCATCCCAACCGAGGAGAAGAAAACAGCAGACAATCTTTGTGGCCACGTGGCCAAGTGCATCAGATACCAACTTAACATAGCAACAGTCTGCACTGGTTTTCCACAATTAATTGTTGTCAGATGCAGTTAAAAATACAAACCCACCGTATTTTTGAAGTTTGCTGTTAATTTAAACACGTTGAGGACACTAAAGCATCATCAAAACAACCACTGGAGGTTTTTTTAACCTAAATTCTACCTCAGAGCAGAGAGCTGGTGCAATGGGGACTCAAACGTGCACCCAGTTCCTTGGAGATGAATGTGCAACGTTAAGGTCTCATTTTATGGTTTCATTTTAGGGTTTCATTTCCCTCCCTTCCCTCCCACTTTGTTGTGTAACCCAGGAATTTGTAGCTGGACTTACCTGCAATCACAGAACCATTAGGGATTGGAAGGGACCTCGAAAGATCATCCAGTCCAACCCCTCTGCCAAATGCCACCTCCCGTTGCTTTCAAACGAGAACCCGTTGATTCAAGCTATGCGAAGACACCAGGCACAACCAGAAGGCATTTGCAAAGATTTATTGTCTAGAATTTGAAGGTACATGCGAAAAAAAATGGAGCCAACAGTTAAATGCTTCCAGCCTGAGATGTTTGGGGTGAGGTTTTTATTGCAGGGTTTGGGTTTTGGTTGCTTTTTGTTTTCCAGTGAGGAACAGCCCTTACAGGAATCCCAAATACCAGGCAACTTGCAAGGGAAAGAAACTCCCTCTACTCACCGCGCTCTGGTGACCCAGTGTGCTGGGATGGGCACTCTGCCCAGCCTTTTGGCCAGGACACAGGTCTGTTGCCTCTCAAGGATCCTAGATCATAGAATCACAGAATCATTTAGTTGGAAGAAACCTTTAAGATCACTGAGTCCAACTAGTAAATAATTAACACTCATGAACAGAATCATGTGGGTTGGAAAAGACCTTCAAGATCATTGAGTCCAACTGTTACTGGTTGGACTCAACCAACGATCAATTAACACTCACTGGCAGAATCATTTAGGTTGGAAAAGACCTTCAAGATCATCGAGTCCAACTGTTACTGGTTGGACTCAACCAATGATCAATTAACACTCATTGGCAGAATCATTTAGGTTGGAAAAGACCTTTAAGATCATTGAATCCAACTGTTACTGGTTGGACTCAACCAATAATCAATTAACACTTATGGACAAGGGGCAACGGGTGTGGAACATAGGTGGTTCCACATCAATGTGAGAAGGAACTTCTTCATGGTAAAGGTGTCAGAGCCCTGGAAGGAGCTGCCCAGGGGGGTTGTGGAGTCTCCTTCTCTGGAGACATTTAAAACCCTCCTGGACATGTTCCTGTGTGACTTGATCTAGGGGATCCTGCTGTGGCAGAGGGATGGGACTGGATGATCTTTCAAGGTCCCTTCCATCCCTGACATCCTGTGATTACCCCAACCATCCCAGGCCCAGCACTAAACCCTGTCCTTAAAGTCCAGACCTCCGTGACTTTTAAACACGTCCTGGGACGATGACTTAACCCCCTCCCTGGGCAGCCTGTTCCAAGACCCTTTCAATCAAGAAATGAGCACGAGCACAAACCTGTGACTTCAGGTTAGAGATCTGAAATCAAGACAAAACCTGTTAGTGATCCCTGACAAAACCTCAACCACAGTCCTTCCCTCGAGGCTGTTGGGTGGGATGAACATCCTCAACCTCAAGGGCTAGAAGAGGTTGTTCATGTAATTTGTGATTATTAAATCTTAACTGATACCCTTGTACCCGTACAAGTCACCTACTCTTTTCTTACAACAGGTCCCTCTGCTACCTTGCAGCCATTTCATCCGTGGCTTTTCACTTCCTGTACCCCTCACACGTCACCTCTGCCCTCCTGATCTTTCATCCCATCTACTTCTGTTCTTTCTCCCTCTCTCTGTGTGAATTGCTATTTGCTTCTGCATCACCCGTTAGCAGCAGCTGCTTCTGTCTTCCACCTGTAGATCATGGAGTCACAGAACTTTAGGGATTGGAAGGGACCTCAAAGACCATCCAGTCCAATCCCCCCACCACAGCAGGATCCCCTAGACCCAGTCACACAGGATCACATCCAGGTAGGTCTTAAACACCTGTAACTCTTTGGGGAAACATCACAAGGGCTCTGTCTCCTTCTGGGACAGGAACCCAGCCTTGATGTGGGTGTCCTGGACAACAGCAGGTCTCATCTACTCAGAACATCCTCTCCTCATCTTTTCTAGTTGATAACTAGATGCTGACTGCAGGTTTTACCAGGAGATCTGAGATGATCATGGCTCAGAAATCGTTGTCCTGCTCTACGCAGGACATTGACCTCTTGGGGTTGTGTGTAATTGGTCAGTTTAAGAACCATTTCTCAAGTCCCTGGAGCAGCCAGCAGTCACAACACCTACATAAAGCCCTTCCCTCTCTCTCAGGCCAAGCAGCAGATGCAAACGATGCCTGGCACCAGGACTAACAGGCAGAACCTCTTCCTCAGTGCCTGCTGGTGCTGCCTCCCCTGGCTCGAAGGTGCTGACCCAGTCAAACCAGCACACATCCTCCCAGACGTGTTTGTGCGTGTGCACCCAGACACAGCGGCTTGGATGTGTCGTTTGGTTGTGATTCATGTTTACACTGCTCTGGGCTGCCTCTTTAATCTCTTAAACCGAGACAATGAGTGTCTAATCTTTATCTTCTAGGGCTGCCTTCAGCCTGGGATGAGAACTTCAGGCCATGCCTGAGGCATTTATGGCAGATTATTGGTGTAGCAAGAGCATTTCAAAGCTGACATCAACGTTATTCACTGAATCACAGAACATTAGGGATGGGAAGGGACCTCAGAAGATCATCCAGTCCAATCCCCCTGTCACAGCAGGATCCCCCCTAGATCCAGTCATTAGGGATTGGAAGGGACCTCGAAAGATCATCCAGTCCAATTCCCCTGCCACAGCAGGATCCCCTAGATCCAGCCATTAGGGATTGGAAGGGACCTCGAGAGATCATCCAGTCCAATCCCCCTGCCACAGCAGGATCACCTAGATCCAGTCATTAGGGATTGGAAGGGACCTCGAAAGATCATCCAGTCCCATCCTTCTGCCACAGCAGGATCACCACCAGGTGGGTTTTAGATGTCTCCAGAGAAGGAGACACCACAACCCCTCTGGGCACCTGAGTCACCTTATTGTGATCACTTCTGGATCCCAATCAAAACCACACAGAATCACAAAACACCTGGGACTGGAAAGGACCTCAAAAGATCATCTAGTCCAGTCCCCCCAAACATAGCAGGACCCTGTAGATCCAGTCGCATAGGAACATGGCCAGGTGGATTTTAAATGTCTCCAGAGAATCACAGAATCATAAGGGACTGGAAGGGAACTCAAAAGATCATCTAGTCCAATCCCCCTGCCACAGCAGGACCACCTAGACCAAGTCACACAGGAACACAGCCAGGCGGGTCTGAAACATCTCCAGTGAAGGAGACTCCACAACCTCCCTGGGCAGCCCCTTCCAGGGCTCTGTCACCCTCCATGGACTTCTATAGGATTATCAATGTGAGACCTAACCACAGTAATCATGGGGAAAGGCACTTAAGAAACACTTCACAGAGCTGCCTAAACAAAACCGAAGGCCCACTGAGCGAGAGCGTTAAGTACTGGGTAGAGGTGACTGAAAAACGCCGCGTGTCTTCACAGAGCAGTGAAAATTGATGGACCTTAAAATCATAGACATTCACTTCTAAACTTTAACAGTATCATTAGTTTTCTTCAAACAACCACACAAAATAAAGTAGTAATAATAATAATTATTATAATAATAAGAAGAAATTAAAGGTAAGTGTTCCCTGGGAAGGGTGACGTGAAAAGAAAGAGTCAATTTTAAGGTGAGAGCTCTTCCAATTGATGAGATAGTGCTTGAGTTAGAGGATGGAAGTAGTCATCAGTTTGTATTCCTTGGCGATAGTAGGGTGAAGACAGTTGCCTGCACATCAAAAACCTCCTGTTCTACATGTTCAATCCATTACAGAGAAGTGTTTGGTTGAAAATCACCTCATTTCATCAAAAAATAGGAAGTGTTTTAAAGACACCAACAAACAAATTTGATTTTACAATCTCATTGTGGTTTTTTTGCTTCTACTACTCATGGGCACGAATGTGATTAGAAACTACGAGCTATCGTGGCGGTGATTGAGGGCAGAAGTATTGAGCGCCAAGGGTCAGACTGGGAACACACAGCACCGTTGCACGCGACGAGACCGATGTAGCACCATAGCAATCCTGTGCACCTCAACATCTTGGTAGAAGAGAGAAGATATGAGGTCGTGTAGCAATCAGCAGTGATTTGTGATGGCGAGTTGTATTTAAAGGTCACTTTGTGTCTTCACTGAGCCCATGGTTCAGCAAGCGTATTGAACCCTTTTATTTGCCACCTCCTGCTGCTACTTAACCAGATACTTGCTGGAGTCCCCACAGTTGAGAAGATGGTCACCTTCAGGGAGAAACGTTTAGTTTGACCTTGGGACTCATGCTGAGTCTCACAGAGCGTTAGGGGTTGGAAGGGACCTCCAAAGATCATCTAGTCCAAGCCCCGCGCCGGAGCAGGGAGGAGGTGGAGTCTAACCGCCACATGGTTAAAACCACCCATCTTGGGGAACCCTAGAAAGCCAAACGGTTAGCACTGCTCCCCAACTCCGAGCCTAATGCTTCCTACGGTACCTGCGAAGCTGAGCGCATGTCAAAGTCATCTATCAAACCTGCACAAACAGTTAGCACCCAGAAACCAAAACTCTAGGGTCTGTGAAGCTCTAGAATGATTGTCAAGTAGCCGCTTCCAAAGTCGGTGATGTCTCCCAGTGGTGGAGCTACACAGTAGGTTGGAGATGAAGCCTACAGCTCTCCAAACACTAAATGGAAGGCAACTGCACGCGGTGAAGACTTCTATAAACTCTCAGAGAAGATTTAAAGGAGTTAAATGATGTCCTGATGTTTCTTCTTCCAAACATGGAAACTTCTACGTTCTGTTTTCTGTTGAGCAGTGAAGGGAAACTTGTGTTTAAGGTCTAATCGTCGGCTGCAGGGATGTGTCCCTGCAGTAACCAGAGGAGGATTTCCCCTCCAAACTAACAGGCATGGGCTAGACAGAGCTGTGGTCTTTAGAGACCTCCAAGGCAACGTCTTGGTCTCCTGGAGCCCTGCACCCACAGCACAGCGCTGTCCCCGGAGAATCGGAGCAGAACCCTGAGAAGAGCAAATCCATTGGAGAAACACATTGAGGGACACTACTGGTTTGAGACCTCGGAGTCCTTCGCTCCGATAAGAAAATGAAGACAAACAGGTGTAGCGGTTGGGGTTTTTCGTCCTGCTGTGAACAATTTGGACCGATCACGATCGCAAACATAAATACAGCTTGGGATCTTCAAGCGCGTGGCAAGGGCCGATCGCGAGGAGAAACGACTGGTTGGATGCTCCCACCCATTCCCCAGCGACTCTAACCCTTCCTCAAGTCACCAGAACGTTACTTGCAGAGCTCCGAGTTCCCAAACGTCCTGCCGTGGAGCGATGCTCTCCCGGCACCTGCTGCGGCAGATTTTCACTCTGTGGCAATGGGGGTGCTTTGATGAGTCCGATCCGGCCCTCTTCAGCCTTGGGTGCAATTCCCGTCGTTCCCGTGGATCCAGAGGCAAATCTGGGCGTATTTGAGAGGAGTGATTCTTACTGCTACGTTGTAGTCCTGCTGCTCGCCGTTGACATCCACCCACTGATGGCCTGAGTAAACGGCGATGATCTTGCGCTTCCACTTCCTTTTGTTTGGCTCCTTAAGGCGGAGGTAGACGCCGGAGCCGGTGGAGCCGGGCTCGGCATCGCAGTACTGATAAAAGAGGTCGTTGGACTCGTCGGAGATGCTACAAAACCTGTAGACCAGCTGCCCGGACCGATCGTTGTCGAAACCTGAGAAGTGGATCATGCTCCCGGGCATCATTTTGATCGTCGGGCTGATGCCCAGCTCCATGTATTTCCTTTTGTGGGGGCGCTTGAGCTCAAGGACGGCGTAATCGTAGTCCAGAGCGACGTCCCCAGAGACGCCCTTAAACCAGCCTCTCGGGATGTGGGTACTTTTCACCCGGGTCCACTGGAAGGAGGGCATGCCGTCCGAGGTCTCCTTCTTCCTCCCAGATCTCCTCTGCTTTCTCCCGCTGCCTCTGGACTGTCTCCTGAGTTCCGTAGCCACTTCGGGAACCTCTTGGGCAGCAGCCACCTCTCTCCGATTTCTTCTAGCGCCTTTGCGTCTCCTACCGTCGCCTCTGGACTTCATCTTCATCAAGCCCACCCGCAGCCGTTTGCTGCCCTTGACGTAGTCCTTGCCGTTGTGCAGGCAGTGGGCAGCCGTCAGCACATGCCTGGGGGACACGAGGATGCCGCTGCAGCCGGTGGAGATCTTCACGGCGGTGTTGAACGGGAAGTTGGTCATGAAGCGCTTGTCGTAGATGCTGAACCTGCTGTCCGTTCCGTATATCTGCCTCTTCCTCCTCGAAGACGCCCGCGCGGTTGCGTTGCCAGCTGGGGCGGGCACCACTCCCAGGACGTTCACCTCAGTCAGGGTCCGCGTGCCGTTCTCGAACACGGTCTCGTAGGACAAGAGCTCCTTCAAGTCAGACAAGCTCGGCGCCGGCAGTCGGCTTTGACATTCTATCCCGCACACACTGTTCAGCTCCAGCTCGGGTTTTGCCTCGAACTTGGGGCTGTCAAGGGAGAAAGTTCTTCCACTCACGATCTGGGGGACCTTCCTCAGGTGCCAAGTAAAATCTCGCTCGGTTGCTGTTCCATCGGTGACACCCAACAGAGGGACGAGAGCTACGAACAGCAGTAACTTGGGCTCCATTGTGGCGCTTCTCCTCTGAAACCAGAAAGAGAGGCTTGAGAAGACGGACTGAAAATACACAGTTATCTTTGTACCCTCAAAGCAGAAGCATGAAACAGAGCACCGGCACCAGCGAGGCAGGACTTAAAGCTCTGCTCCAAATAGAAGTGCCTCAGATACCCCCGGCCTGCCTCTGATCCTCCCAAGAGTCTCCAGCAAGACGGGCGCAGATGAGTCGGCCACAACCACAGAGAGCTGCTACTAGAAGGTGGAAACTGCTGCTCTCATCAGAGACTTTTAGCTGCTCTAATCAGCAGTCTGAGTCATCCTGCTCCACACAGCGACGCATTTCCAATGATCCCATAGGAACTGCATTCTGTCTCAGGCTTCTGGTTGAAAACCACCAGTGTGTCCAAAAGCTGAGCTCAAAATCATGGAGTCACAGAATCATTAGGGATTGGAAGGGACCTCGAGAGATCATCCGGTCCAATCCCCTGCCAGAGCAGGATCACCTAGATCCAGTTGCACAGGAACACGTCCAGGTGGGTCTTAAACATCTCCAGAGGAGGAGACTCCACAACTCCTCTGGGCAGCCTCTTCCAGTGCTCTGTCACCCTCACTGTGAAGAAGGTCCTTCTGACATTTATGTGGAACCTCCTCTGCTCCAGCTCACACCCACTGCCCCTTGTCCTATCACTAGATGCCCCTCAGCAGAGCCTAGATCCATCCTCCTGACACCCACCCTTCACGTATTTATAGACATTAATGAGGTCACCCCTCAGTCTCCTCTTCTCCAAGCTCAAGAGACCCAGCTCCCTCAGCCTCTCCTCAGCAGGGAGGTGCTCCACCTCCTTCATCATCCTCGTTGCCCTACACTGGACTCCCTCCAGCAGCTCCACATCCCTCTTGAACTGAGGTGCCCAGAAGTGGTCACAACACTCCAGATGTGGTCTCACCAGGGCAGAGTAGAGGGGGAGAAGAACCTCTCTGGATCTGCTAACCACCCTCATTCTGATCCACCCTAGGATGCCGTTGGCCCTCTTGGCCACAAGAGCCCATCACTAGCTCCTGGCCATCCTGCTGACAGCTGCTGGTCTAGAGGAGGCTCCTCATCCCACAGATGCAGGAAAGCCCAGCTGACTCAGCTTGTCCCTGCGGGATCCCACAAGGGCTGCAGGACTTGGCTGCTCGCGGTCATGTGCGGACAGCCCCACCCGGGCGGGGTCGTGCCCCCCACAAAACGCCAAGTGGGGAAGACAAAGAGCACCCTTATTCCCACGGGTGGGTGGGAAACATGCGGAAAGAACTCAAACTTGTTGGAAATCTGCAGCAGAGCCAACAACTGAGCCCAGAGGTCCCAACTCTGCACTCAAAGTGTTTCTGAAAGGCCCCTTTTCCTCCTTTGGCAGCTCTCGGTCAGTGGCATTAACCAGCTGCTGACCACTGCCACTGGGAAAGTGGGTGTCAGGAGGATGGAGCCAGGCTCTGCTCAGGGGCACCCAGTGACAGGACAAGGGGCAGTGGGTGTGAGCTGGAACAGAGGAGGTTCCACATCAGTGTGAGAAGGACCTTCTTCCCAGGGAGGGTGCCAGAGCCCTGGCAGGGGCTGCCCAGGGATGTTGTGGAGTCTCCTTCTCTGGAGACATTTCAAACCCACCTGGACATGTTCCCGTGCGACTTGGTCTAGGTGATCCTGCTGTGGCAGGGGGTTGCACTGGATGATCTGTTGAGGTCCGTTCCCATCCCCAACGCTCAATGATTCTCTAAACCACACTCCACAGCACAAAGCCACCGTGGCTTTAAAGTTGCTAGCTCAGCTTTGGAGCAGCTGCGTGGACTTTCAGAAGCCATCTGGAGATTCCAGTGAGTCACAGCCCTCGGCTCTGGGGGCTCATGCGCTCGTACTGAAAGGTACCTGAAGATTTTGAAAGCAAAGCAGAGTCATCCCAGACGTGAGGTTTGGCAGGAGAGCTGGCTGATCACACAAGTCGAGGTTACTGGAGCAGCAGAAAAGCAGAAAGACTTGAACACTTGAGGCCACCTGCCAAGTACTCTCTTGGTTGTTGCTCACAAGCCTTCTGAGGAGAGATGGAGAGAGTTGGGGCTGTTGAGTTTGAGGAAGAGGAGGCTGAGGGGAGACCTCACTGCTCTCTACAACTAGCTGAAAGGAGCCTGCAGAGCTGCTGGTGCTGGGCTCTTCTCACAGGTCATTAGCGACAGAAGCAGAGGGAAGGACTTCAGGTTCAACAGGGGAGGGTCAGACTGGCCATCAGGAAGAGATTCTTCCTGGAGAGAGTGATCAGAGACTGGGATGGGCTGCCCAAGGTGAGGGTTGAGTCCCCATCACATGTTGAAAAGTCACTTAGATGTAATGTTGGGGGATCTGGTTTAGGTGTGACCTTGCAGAGTAGGGTTGGTGGTTGGACTCGCTGATCCCAGGGGTATTTTCCAACCTGAGTGATTCAATCATTCTAAGAATACAGCTGTTGAAGAGAGAGAAGGTATCAAGAAACCCAGTTCTTCACTCCTTTTCTATCACAGAATCACAGAACATCAGGGATTGGAAGGGACCTCAGAAGATCATCCAGTTCAACCCCCTGCCACAGCAGGATCACCTCGACCAGGTCACACGGGAACGTGTCCAGGCAGGTTTTACATGTCTCCAGAGAAGGAGACTCCACAACATTCCTTGAGTAGTTCTTCCTTTCTCAACCCTTCCTCAGAGCCTGGGCCACTGGCTATTTCTTTGTAGCCGAGTTCTGTGAGCCCTAAAGAGAGCTCGTTCACCTAGGGAAAGTCTCGGTGGTGCCTCAGTTGATGTCATTCTACTGAGATGGCTGAGGTCTTCCCTGCTGGAACCCAAACAGACCCCACTTAGCAGAGGGATGTTCTGGAAGCTGATGGGCAGGTGGAGCACTGCAGCTCCCTCCTGCCACTCTTTAAAAAGCCCAAAGAGCCAAACCCAGGGCCCCGAATCGCTGCAGCAGAGGCTCCCGATGGAAACACTATGCTCAAGCTCTCACCACTTACAAAGGGCCTCGTGGAAGCCAAGATTCTCAGCATTTTATAATGATCCACTTGTTGCTCATAATGAACTCCCTGTGCTTGGGCAGAGCTGGAAGAAGTCCAGGCAGGAGGACTTGCTGGAAACAGTCGTTCCCATTGCAGATGAGGGCGGTGGTCCTGCTAGGCAGCGCTGCCAGTGCTGATGCCACTTGAGGCCGTTTCCCCTCGTCCTATCACTACGAACCTGGGAGAAGAGACCAGCAGCAGCTTCGCTACAACCTCCTTGTAGGGAGTTGATCCTGCTGTGGCAGGGGGATTGGACTAGATGACCTTCCAATCCCTAATGATTCTATAATTCTAGTTGTAGAGATCTCCTCTCAGCCTCCTCCTTCTCTAGACTAAATCACCCCAGTTCCCTCAGCTGCTCTTCACAGGGCCTGTTCTCCAGCCCTCTCACCACACTCACTGCCCTTCTCCAGCCCTTCAGTGTCCTTCTGACACTGTGGTGCCCAAAGCTGGACCCAGTACTCAAGGTGTAGTCTCAATAGTGGAAAGCACAGGGGCACCATCACCTCCCTACTGCTGCTGGTTGCCCTGTTCCTGATCCAGGCCAGGATGCCACTGGCTTTCTTGGCCACCTGGGCACCCTTGCTGGCTGCTGTTGAGCCAGCTGTCAACCACCCCCTTCATCATCTCACCAGACCTGAAGGTTGTAGATGGGTGCAGAGAGATCTCGGGTACAGGGTGAGATAAGGGGGCAGAAGACAGAGCCTGCACAGAAAGGGGGAAGGGCTTGAGAAGGCTACAAGCTGGGCACAAGAAACCCCTCAACATTTCACTCACACCTCCTGCCTCGCTCTTCTCCACTCGTCCCCCAAACCCAAAGCTGCTCTGCCGTCTCTTTTCCTTTGCTCCTTCTCTGTTGCCATTTTTGATCTGGCTTATAGCAAGGAGACACCTCGAGCCAGCTCTCTCCTTAGGGCAGGATGAACTGCTTCAGAGAAGACAGAGGAAGATGGAAACTACAAAGTGAGACTCCTCATCTCCAGGAACATGTTGTAATTCCTCCTCCAGTTTCCACACCCAGCGGATAACACTGAGGACTCCCTTTTTGGTGGTGTCCCAGCTGCCAGGCATATGTTTACAATTAGGAGTATCACAGAGCATTAGGGTTGGAAGGGATCTCAAAGACCATCCAGTCCAATCCCCCTGACACAGCAGGATCGCCTAGACCAAGTCACACAGGAACATGTCCAGGAGGGTCTTAAACATCTCCAGAGAAGGAGACTCCACAACCCCCCTGGGCAGCCCCTGCCAGGGCTCTGGCACCCTCACTGGGAAGAAGGTCCTTCTCAGATTGATGTGGAACCTCCTCTGCTCCAGCTCACACCCGCTGCCCCTTGTCCTGTCACTGGGTGCCCCTGAGCAGAGCCTGGCTCCATCCTCCTGACACCCACCCTTCACATATTTATAGACATTAATGAGGTCACCTGTCAGTCTCCTCTTCTCCAGGCTCAAGAGCCCCAGCTCCCTCAGCCTTTCCCCATCAGGGAGATGCTCCCCTCCTCCATCATCTCTATTGCTCTGCACTGGACTCTCTCCAGCAGCTCTGTGTCCTTCTGGAACTGAGGGGCTCAGAGCTGGACACAAGATTCCAGATGTCCTCACCAGTGCAGAGGAGAAGGGAAGAAGAACCTCCCTTGATCTGCTAACCACCCCCTTCTCGTCCACCCCAGGATGCTGTTGGCCTTCTCGGCCACAAGAGCACACTGCTGGCTCTTTGCCATCGTGCTCCCCACCAGGACCCTCAGGTCCCTTTCTCCTCGGCTGCTCTCCAGCAGGTCAGTCCCCAACTTACACTGGTCCTTGGGGTTGTTCTTGCCCAGATGCCAGACTCCACACTGGCTGGAATTCAGAAAGCAAGACCGAGTTTTGGAACCCTCGCCCTGGCTGGAGGAAACCCTTCCCCTAACCTCGTCCCCCGCTGCCCCCTTCGCTCCTCCGGGTGCGCTCACTCCAGATGCTGGTGTCTGGTCTCCATCCTCCGCGCTGACTGACAGAGAAAACCCCACCGGCTCGTACCAGAGCCAAGCAGCTTCACTAATGCTGCTCGGCAGGCGTGACAGATTCACGCTGACAGCGCCCAGAGGAGCGGGGCTGAGCCGCGCTGCGGACCGGGGCTCCCCCGCAGTGTCCCGGCCGTGGCCGCGGGGCGGCGCCCCCGGACAGCCGGCGGCTCCCGCAGCCCCCTCGGTCCCATCCCGCAGCAGCCCCGGGGCTCCTCCCAGCCCTGCCCGCTGCTCCGGGCTGCGGGAGCAGGAGATCTCGTCCCGGCTGCTGCTCCGGGAGTTCCTTGTCTCCAGAGCCTCCAAGTCAAATGCCTTGGCGAGGCTTTTTTGCAGCATTTTTTTCCCCGTTCCAAGAGAAATCCGCTTCCAGCAGCGATCAATCTGGATGAAATTAGTGTCGACTCCAGAGGAGCGAGGAGCTGCGAGCGCGAATGCTGAGGGGATGAATCAGAATTAAAGACTCGCAGAACATCAGGGGCTGGAAGGGACCTCGACAGGTCATCCAGCCCAATCCCCCTGCCACAGCCGGACCCCCGAGATCCAGTCGCACAGGAACACGTCCAGGAGGGTCGTAAAAGAAGAGCAAACCCCTGAAAGCCCCATAAGTTTCCTCCCCTTTGCTGTCAGCCCTCTTGTGCCACTGGCTGCCAAGGCCATTTGAAATGGGAAGGAGAGGACGAGCCGCGGTTGGGTCCCACCAGGAAGGCAGCAGAGGCGCACAGAACCCACCGGCTGCACCCGCGTCGCCCACTTTCAGCGCAGTTTAAAAAGAACCCCGGTAGGAAGAAGGACATTGCCACAAGAAAAAAAAAGGAGGTAACAGAATCATTGAGGCTGGACAAGCCCTCGAAGATCATCCAGCCCAGCCCAGGACCCAACACCACCACAGCAGCCAGACCAGGGCACTGAGAGCCACAGCCAGTCCGTCCTTCAACACCTCCAGGGATGGGGACTCCACCACTGCCCCGGGCAGTGTTTAGATCCCCCAGAGTTCTACCTGACGGTCGTCACCTCGGGCCGCCCGCACCCCAACCTCCCCGGGCTGCCTGTGCCCGGTCTCAGCTCCTCTTAGCCCCGGTGGCCAGCTCCCAGCCTGCCCGCCCAGCGCTGCCCCGCCAGCCTCTCCCGCTCGCAGCCGGCCCGGGGAAGGGATTCTTTCATACCTGGCACCCCGCACCACGAACGGAGGGGCAGGCGGCCGCAGCCCCGGGGGCTGAGGGGGTCGGGGGACTCGGCGAGTGCGGGTCTCCCCGCTCCGCGCCGCCCGCCCGCCGCCCAGCGCCCGCGGCTACTGAGGACGGGGCGGGGGGAGCAGCCCAGGTCTTCCCAGGCGGGGGAGGGGATGGAAAAAGAGAAAAAAAGAAAAAAAAGAAAAAGGAGGCGAGAGGGAGGCGGCCGGGAGGGGAGAGGGGGAGGGACGAGGGGAGCGGAGCCAGATCCCGGGATCTCCTTGCACGGGCAGGCAAGACGGGGCGGGAGGTGCAGCGCCCCGGGGGAGACTCCCCAGCGCCCCGCAGAGCGACGGGGTGACCCGGCGGGGACGGGGCTGTCGGCTGCGCAGGAGGCTCCTCGGGCCAGGATGGAGCTTTTTCGCAGCCCCGGTCTACCCCCCCGCTCCCCAGCCCCGCTGCCAGGGGCCAGGTGAGAAGCACATTCCTCCTTTATCATCACTCCTCACCTCTCTCTGCCGTCTCCTTCCCGTGGCGGCCCCTTAGGCTCCCCTCCTGAGCCTCTGGGCGGTGGTCTCCACACTGTGGATCAGCCCCTGCTGCTGTCCTCATGTGGAGGTTTCCACTGCCACATAGATGCACAAGGCATTCAAAGCCACCTGGCCATGTCCCTGTGTGACTGGATCTAGGGGATCCTGCTGTAGCGGGCGGTTGGACTGGATGATCTTTGGAGGTCCCTTCCAATCCCTCATGTTCTGTGCTTCTGTGAATAAGCTCGTTTGCTTCTGCAGGTGCTTGACCTAAGGAGTTTCATTGAGCTGAAAGCTCAGATCTCACTACATGAAGGCCCCTGGATTTGCTGAAACCTGCAGGGAATTTCAGGCATGGCTAGAGATTGGACTGAAATCTCCAGAGAGCTCTTCTGTCATTCTAAAAACAGGCTTCACACAGAATCACCAAATCCTAGAATCATTCAGGTTGGAAAAGACCTTCATGACCACAGAACATCAGGGACTGGAAGGGACCTCAAAAGATCATCCAGTCCAATCCCCCTGACACAGCAGGATCCCCTAGACCAAGTCACACAGGAACACATCCAGGTGGGTTTGAAACATCTCCAGAGAAGGAGACTCCACAACCCACCTGGGCAACCCCTGCCAGCACTCCATCACCCTCACTGGGAAGAGGTTGCCTCTGATATTTATAAGGAACCTCCTATGTTCCAGCTGACACCCATTACCCCTTGTTCTATCACTGATGACATTGAGCAGAGCCTGGCTCCATCCTCCTAACACCCACCCTTCACATATTTATCAACATTCATGGGGTCACCTGTCAGTCTCCTCTTCTCCAAGCTGCCTCAGCCTCTCCTCATAAGGCAGGTGCTCCACTCCCTTCATCATCCTCATTGCCCTACGCTGCACACCCTCCAGCAGCTCCACATCCCTCTTGAACTGAGGGGTCAGAAATGGACACAACAATCCCGGTGTGGTCTCACCAGTGCTGAGTAGAGGGGGAGAGGAACCTCTCTTGATCTGCTAACCACCCCCTTCTGATCCACCCCAGGATGCTCTTGGCTCCTCTTGGCCATGGGTGCACATTACTGGCTCAAGGTCATCCTGCTGGCCACCAAGACCATCGGGTCCAACAGTCAGACTAAGTCTACTAAGTTAACTGCTTAACCATGTCTTAGCTTCTCAAACTTAGTGGAACCTACTGGTTGGAAACAAGGCCTTGGCCAGCAGTCCCCGTTCAAAGACAGCGGCTGATGTCTTCATTAATTCTACTTGCAACCGTGTTCTTGTTGTTGTTGTTGGCAGGAACAACTTCGCTGCAACAATAATCATTCATGTGCCCGAGAAAACGAGCCCAAGGGCTCCCAGCGTCATTAACAAGGCCAAGCAGGAATGAATGGGGACTGCTGGGTCAGACCGAGGGCTCTGCGGGACTCGGATTGTGCTGCCCCAGGCAAGGACGAGGTCGTTAAATAGTCCCTGCCAGCAATACTTCAGAGATTTCCTCATCGTAGGCAGATCACAGAATCATGGAGTCATCCTAGCTGGGAAGGACCTCCAGGAGCATCAAGCCCAGCCCTCATCCCAACAGCTCCCTAACCCCTACACCATGGCCTCAAGTGCTCCAGCTACTCAGTTTGTAAACACCTCCAGGGATGGGGACTCCACCACCTCCCTGGGCAGCCTGGTCCAGTGCCCAACCACTCTCTCAGCAAAGAACTTCTTCTGAAGATCCAATCTAAACCAGCCCTGATGCAACTTGAGGTATCTATGACCTTAGCAGCCTTCACTGGACTTCTTCATCAGGCATGAGAGCATTTTCCCTTAAACCCACATAGACCTGTGTTGAGCAACAACAGCTGCAGCTTGGGAGCTTCAGACTAGATTTCTTCACCCAAGGGAACACGCAGCCCTGGAAGAAATGACCCAGCTCAGTCGTGGAATCACCATCCTTTAGCTGAGCTAAAGTCGTAGCTGAGCTGCCCTAGTGTTGCTTTCAAGTCCTGTTTGAAGTGAAGGTTGCTCTGGGTGACCTGCAGAGGTCCCTTTCAACCAATATTTCTCTGATTCTTCACCTATAAACAAGAACCAAGCAACACAGCTCTTCTTCAGCTTCAAAGAGTTGTTATTTGTTTGCCTTCAGTTGATTTCTTGACAACTCCAAAATCTCCAGGCTTTGTCTGGCAGCTGTTGAGCACTAGGCTGAGCTTCCCATGGACACATTTTCATTGGGAGGGTGTGAAGCCTCTTCACACCTCAGGTCAGGGTAATTCTCCCCCCAGGGCATCACTTTGCGTTTATCAACATGGAATTGTTGTTGTACTGCTCAGCCACTTCCTTCCATCAACTTGTCTGCAGGTCTTCAAGGTGGGGATTGGACTAGATGATCCTTCAAGGTCCCTTCCAATCCCTAATGTTCTATGACTGGGGATTGGACTAGATGATCTTGGAGGTCCCTTCCAATCCCTAATGATTCTATGACTGGGGATTGGACTAGATGATCCTTCAAGGTCCCTTCCAATCCCTAATGATTCTATGATTCTATGATACATCAATTCTTTATTTAATTCACCTAATGAACTTGATAGACTCATCAGGCTTCTCGACCTGACTATTCACCCCTTTGCCAGACCACTTGGGATTAAACTGAACAGCAGATGGCTCTTGGTAGCCTATGACCCCTTGAGAAACTCAGCCCTGCATTGAGTTTCCCATCTTCTAGCAGAGGTTTGTTCCCATCTGTGGAGTCCTGGGTGGTGGGTGCATCCCCCTGCTTTCTCTTCCTTCCCCTACACAATTTCTTTACAGGATCACAGAGCATTAGGGATGGGAAGGGACCTCAAGAGATCATCCAGTCCAGTCCCCTGGAAGAACAGGACCACGAGATCAAGCTCCTGCTTGTGAAGTCTGGGCTGTGTCATTTATTTCTTGTTGTCTTACGTGAAGGACCTGAAATAATAGAGTTGACTCCTGCTTCATGCTCCTTCCTCTTCTGAGATGACACCTATTGAAAGCTCTCAAGATAAATGAGAGGTAAAAGAGAGGGGATGGTGCCCATGTGCTCTGCACTCATGAGACTGAACCCACCCGGACGTGTTCCTGTGCAGCTAAGTCTGGGTGATCCTGCTCTGGAAGTGGGATTGGACTGGATGATCTTTTGAGGTCCCTTCTGATCCCTAATGTTCTGGGATTCTGTGACTACTGGGTCCAGTGTTGGGCATCACAGGATCAGAAGGACACTGAGGGGCTGGAGTAGGGCCAGAGAAGGGCAACAAGGCTGGGGAGAGGGCTGGACTTGATGATCCTGGAGCATCTGTCCAGCCAGGACAGACTGTGATTCTACAGTCCTAACACTGTAAAAAACTGCTTCAGAAAGACAAGGACACATTTCTCAACCCAACTGGGGTCTTCTAATCCTTTTAAAGTGTTTTTCCTGCATCCTGCTTCATTTCTAACAGTCAATTTCTTGCAGCAGCGAGAGAACCTTCACAGAATCAAAAGATCATCCAGTTGAATCAAAGAATCATTGAATCAAAGAATCATAGAATCACAGGACATTAGGGATTGGAAGGGACCTCAAAAGATCATCCAGTTGAATCAAAGAATCCCAGAATCACAGGACATTAGGGATTGGAAGGGATCTCAAAAGATCATCCAGTCCAATCCCCCTGCCACAGCAGGGTCAATAATTCTTGGTGGGTTTTGATAACTCTTTATAAAAACACAGACTTTGAGCCAAATCATCACCTCAGGAAAAGCTCCTCAAGATCTGGTTTGAAAAAGACTCCAGGGAAAGGTCCTTGGGGGTCCTGATACTTCAGGCACAGACTGTAAAATGGATGCGGTGGGGCTGTTCGAGGGCTGTTGCTGGCACGGTTCCAGCAGGCTAATTTTACCCCTCAGAAGTAATTTTATCTCGTTAGAAGATTAGCGAGCCCTTCTGGCATGACTTTGTGTGCCAGAAATAGGTTTGACATCACATGCCAACCGAGAGAGGCCCGCGGAGAGCAGAGCTTTGCAAGACTGGTGACTAAAATAGACCTTAAGATGTGTCAGCGGGGGAAATGAATGGGAATCTGCACTGGTATGGGAGGTAAGGCAGCTACTGGCAGGGGGTTGGACTGGGGGATCTTTGAGGTCCCTTCCAGGCCCTAATGATCCTATGATTCTACCAAAATCCTTAATACATATTCCAGGAGGATGAAGCCTGGCTCTGCTCAGGGGCACCCAGTGGTAGGACAAGGGGCACTGGGTGTGAGATAGAACAGATGCTCTGAGGTTCCACAGCAGTCTGAGAAGGACCTTCTTCATGGTGAGGGTGACAGAGCAGTGGAACAGGCTGCCCAGGGGGGTTGTAGAGTCTCCTTCTCTGGAGACATTTAAAACCCACCCGGATGTGTTCCTGTGTGACTGGATCTAGGTGATCCTGCTGGGGCAGTGGGGTTGGACTGGATGATCTTTGGAGGTCCCTTCCAACCCCTGATGACTTGATCTAGGGGATCCTGCTGTGGCAGGGGGATGGGACTGGATGATCTTTCCAGGTCCCTTCCAATCCCTGATGACTTGGTCTGGGTGATCCTGCTCTGGCAGGGGCATAGGACTGGATGATCTTCCAAGGTCCCCTCCAATCCCTGATGTCCTGTGAATTGAATAGAGCAGGTAGCTGCCCTTCCCTCCCCCTTAAAGCCCCAACCTGCACCTGGACACTCTGCTGGACCAGCTGATATCATACTTTCCCCCTCACTTTTGCTTTCCTTGTCCCGGGGGAGCCATTTGTCAGGAGCTTTAGCTCTCTTCCAGCCCCCAAACACGGAAGGGGATCACTCATTGGCTCGGGATGAATGGACGTGAGATAATTCCTACTGCTTTCAGAACAAAGGGATGTGAAACACAATGGATCTTTCTTACAGGATCAAGAATGGTCTCCATGGCAGTGTCTCTTCTGTGGCAGCCCGTTGCCACAGAAGCCCTTTTGTTTCCTGGACCAGTTGGGGTTGGGTATTGTGCTGCGCAGGGGTTCCTGTGACACAGTGCTGACCGGTTCGACTCCAACACTGAATGAAGCAGACCTCTGTCAGAGACCCGGCTTTGAGGACTTGGAAAGGACACAGGAACTGCAGCAAATGGCACAATTTTTTTAAGAGTGTGCAGAGCGAGGACAAAGAGGGCGACAGCAGCATCGCTAGCTCAGGGAGATTCCGCACAGCCCGATGGGCTGCGGCAGCACGGGCTGGCCGGCTGGCCATTGGCTTTACACGGTGTGAGGGGACGTGGTGCCCTGGCCATGGACATCAGCATCAGCACAGTGTCACCACTGCAAGGGCAGAGAGAAGACAGAAAAAAGGAGGGCTGTGAAACTCGAGGTGCTCTAGAGCACCCTGGTTTCCACACAGAGCTCATGAACTAGACACTTCGGGCAATAACAGATGTTGAAAACGATCCCACAACATTTTGTGGTAGCACCACCAGGTAAAGTCTCCTTTCTGAGACAAAATGGTGTCAAGCTGGTGACCAAATGAAAAGGATGCTAGTGTGTCCAGTTCTGGGCCCCTCCTGGGGTGGATCAGAAGGGGGTGGTTAGCAGATCGAGGGAGGTTCTTCTCCCCCTCTGCTCTGCCCTGGTGAGACCACATCTGGAGTGGTGTGTCCTGTTCTGGGCTCCTCAGTTCCAGAAGGACATGGAGCTGCTGGAGGGAGTCCAGCATAGAGCAATGAGGATGATGAAGGGAGTGGAGCAGCTCCTTTATGAGGAGTCTGAGGGGTCTGAGGGAGCTGGGTCTCTTGAGCTGAGGGGTGATCCTATGAATGCTGATAAATATGTGAAGGGTGGGTGTCAGGAGGATGGAGCCAGGCTCTGCTCAGGGGCACCCAGTGACAGGACAAGGGGCAATGGGTGTGAGCTGGAATAGAGGAGGTTCCATACAAATATCAGAAGGACCTTCTTCCTAGTGTGGGTTGGGCACCCTGCTGGCTCTGTTCAGCTGCTTGTCACCCAGTCCTACCAGGTCCCTCTCTACCAGCCTGCTCTCCAGCCCCTCATCCCCCAGGCTGTAGCTGCAGGGGGTTCTTGTGGCCAAAGTATAGGACCCTGCCCTTGACCCTGTTAAGCCTCATCCTGTTGGCCTCTGCCCACTGACCCAGCCTGCCCAGGCCTCTCTGCAGCATCTTCCCCACCCTTCAGCAGATCAGTACCAGCAGCTTCACTGACAAATCCTGAGCTGCAGATATCAATCCAGCGATCTGGGATAGGGACGAGCAATGGTTTGATGTGAGGAGGGAAGTGACCAGAGACTTGCAGAAGCTTTGGCAAAAATCCTGACTTTGCCTGGCTGAAGCTGAATATCCATCCCCTCCTCGAGCCTCCAAATCCCTATGATGGAAACAGCATGTGGCAGAGGAGGGTTCATAAAGTGACATTGACACGCAAGGTAAAACGAGATCCCAGCTCCCATCGGCGTGATCGGTCTGACAGAGGACACAGAGATGCCAGGGAATGGTGAACGGGGAAGGGATGAGGTGCTTGGTCAGACAAACAGGATCACAGAGCATCAGGGAGTGGAAGGGACCTGGACAGATCATCCAGTCCAAACCCCCTGCCAGCAGGATCCCTGAGATTAAGTCTCTGAATTCTTGGAGAAATCAGAGGAATAATCCTAGAATCATGGAATCAGTAGGGATTGGAAGGGACCTCAAAAGATCATCTAGTCCTATTCTCCTGCCACAGAATCATAGAATCATAGAATCATTAGNTCCTTCATCACCCTCGTTGCCCTATGCTGGACTCCCTCCAGCAGCTCCACATCCCTCTTGAACTGAGGGGCCAGTATCTGACCGGAGGATATGTGACACTCAGGATAAATCTTCCTCTAGAACTATGAACAAAGTAGGAAAAGAATGGAAATTGTATTTTAAAAAGGTGTGGGAGGTGGGAGCTGGGATGTTTGCCTTGATCCATGGACCTGGCTGCCCAGAGGGGTTGTGGAGTCTCCTTCTCTGGAGATGTTTAAAACCCACCTGGCCATGTGGATCTAGGGGATCCTGCTGTGGCAGGGGGATGGGACTGCATGATCTTTCAAGGTCACTCCCCATCCCTGTGACTCTTCTCTTTGCCCACGCTCAGCACTCAGTCTCTGCACTTCAGTTGTCTCTAACATGAGCTTTTCAAGAATGAATTCATTCGCCTGTGTCAACAACTGGACTTCCTCGCTCCGTGGCAGCCGGTGCCGGGCAGCAGTAGGAAGCCACTGGCTGCAGCTACAAAGATCAGAGGCAGAACTACCGGATGCCAAACAGCGGATGGAGGTGGCCGGTCCTCTCATTTACTTTGGCAAACACATCCTGAAGACTAGTTGCCCAGTTTACAGCCTCAGTGTAGCACAAAATGGCATTGGACTTCCAAGTTCAACAAGCAACCAGCCAGCAGACAGGCTTCCCAGTTAGCAAAGTGAAATGGAGTCCTCTAGGACAATGTGAAACTCTCCCAGAGAATGAGGGCCCCAAGTTAATGAGATCTTCTTCCTATCTGTTTGTAATTCTCTGTCCAAGTGAGTCAACCATTTGCTTGTTCAGCCTGGAGAAGAGGAGGCTCCCAGGTGACCTTCGAGCAGCTTCCCAGTCTTTGAAGTGGGCTACTCAAAGATGAGGGAGAGCTTTAGACAGGGGTGGTAGCAAGAGGACAAGGGGAAAGGCTTCCAGACCTAAAGAGGGGAGATTGAGGTTGGCCATGAGGAACCAATTCTTTGCTGTGAGGGTGCTGAGATGCTGAGGCAGGTTGCCCAGGGCAATTGTTGCTGCCCCATCTCCAGCAGTGTTGAAGGCCAGGTTTTCTGGGGCCCTAAGCAACCTGCTCTAGTGCAGGGGGGTTGGAACTGGATGATCTTTAAGCCAACCCCAGCCGTTCTGTGATTCTAGGTGCCACGGCCAGTCTGTCCTGAAACACCTTGAATTCAAGAACGGGGACTTCCTCATTGCCCTGGCCAGTCCATTGTGGTGTGTGATCACTCCTCATGTCAGGAGTCTTTGAATTCTTTTGGTGTACATCGGCACAGTCATGCTCCGTTGACTTCAGCCAACTGCGTTCCTGCCCATTGTCTTGAACGCAGCCCCTCAAAGACAACATACGATGGCATCATTCCCATCACCCTCACTGGGAAGAAGGTCCTTCTCACCCTGATGTGGAACCTCCTCTGTTCCAGCTCACACATGTTTCTCCTTGTCCTATCACTAGATGATGTTGAGAAGAGCCTGGCTCCATTCTCCTGACACCCGCCCTTTCCACACTGATCAACATTCAGGGGGTCACCCCTCAGTCTCCTTTTCTCCCAGCTCAGGAGTCTGGCCAAAGAAAATCAGGCTGGTTAACACAAAGCTTCCTCACTCCCCTTCCATCTCCCAGCACAAGTCTGCTGAGATTGAAATTGCTGGTGGAGGATGCAAAACAAACATGAGAAGTAAAGGACAACGCAGAGCAACGAGGGTGATGAAGGGAGGGGAACACCTCCCTCATGAGGAAAGGTTGAGGGTCTCAAAACCTACCTGGGAGAGAGGAATCTCCTTGTTCCCGTTCCACCAACACTCAGCCTTGGCTCAGAGCTGTCAGGTCTTTGTGCTGCCTCCTTCTCACGGAGCAACGAGCGGCTTGGAAATGCATGAGATGCCTCCGTCACGAAGAGCAGAGGCAGAGCAGCGTCACGTAGTCACCGCGTATTTAATGAGCCAAACCCAGCGCAGCCGGCAGTCGCGGCGATTCTGGCAGAGGCATCAATCACGGGGGAAAGAACACAACCGCTCAACAGACAAACGGCACCGGCAAGCTCAAAGCCTTCGCGGCTTTGCCAAGAAACACAGCGGCGAGTGAGGTGGAGTAGAGGCTGGAGCACTGAGCGCAGCACAGCCTGGACGAGGGGGGACGGAGACAACCCACGAGTCTGGCAATCTGTGTCTGGGAAAGTGGGCCAGGGTTGGCACAGGCTAAAGCCCATGAGGAGAGCCCGAGGAAGAGGTTGGATGGTCCCCCTTGGCTGCTGTGCTGGGGGGATCGGACTAGATGATCTTTTGAGGTGCCTTCCAATTCCTGATGTTCTGTGGTTCTGTCCCCAAGAAGAAACCTCTGTCATGCTCTGTAGGGATAGGGGCTGCAGGAACTCGCTCCTCTGTACGAGGTCAGCATTCGTTCATGGAATCATCCCGGTTGGAAAAGACCCCTGGGATCAGCAAGTCCAACCATCAACCCTACTCTACAAGGTCACCCCTAAACCAGATCCCCCAACGCTACATCTAAGTGACTTTAAACACATCCAGGGATGGGGACTCAACCACCACCCTGGGCAGCCCAGTCCAGCCCCTGACCACTCTCTCCAGGAAGAATCTCTTCCTGATGGCCTGTCTGACCCTCCCCTGTTGGACCTTGAAGCCCTTCCCTCTGCTGCTGTCGCTAATGACCTGTGAGAAGAGACCAGCACCAGCAGCTCTGCAGGGTCCTTTCAGATAGTTGTAGAGAGCGATGAGGTCTCCCTTCAGCTTCCTCTTCTGCAAACTCAACAGCCCCAACTCTCTCCATCTCTCCTCAGAAGATTTATCCTCCAGGCCCTTCCCCATCTTTGTTGCCTCCTCTGCAACCACTCTGGCACCTCATTGTCTCTCTTGTACTGAGGTCTACCCTTACCCTCCTTCCATGCCAGAAGGGAGTCTCCTTCACTGGAGACATTTAAAACCCTCCTGGATGTGTTCCTGTGCGACGTGCTCTGGGTGATCCTGCTGTGGTGGGGGGATTGGACTGGATGATCTTTTGAGGTCACTTCCAAGCCCTGATGATTCTGTGATTCTAAGGGGAAAGGGCTGCAAAGGCTGGTGCAAGGGCAAGCAAGGATTCGGCATTTGGCCACCTTCAAGCCTGCTTCGGACAAGAGGTCTCTCCCAAGGCGACCGACTGCTTTGGAGAAGCCAAATTCCCACTTCATGTACAGAGAACAAGCTCTAAGAGATTACCTTTGCCTTTAGCTTTTGGCTTATCTGCCCTGAATATTTAGAATCCTCAAGCCCAGACATCTGGGAAAATAAGTGACTCGTTTGCTGAGGGAATTTTTCTCACATGAGATCATAAACCTCCCTGGCCCTTCAGCTCGCAGAGATCACAAATGAAGACACATGGGTTGGGACTCTCTGAATGCAGAAGCAACCTGGTTACTGAGGGAAGAAACACGAGAGGTACCTATGAACCCCGCTTGGAGCTCCATGAGCTCCTCTGCTTCTAAAAGGTGTCAGAGACCAGTGAAGACCACTTCTGGAAGATTGTGTCCAGTACTGGGCTCCTCAGTTCCTCCTCAGAAGGACACAGAGCTGCTGGAGAGAGCCCAGCGCAGAGGCACAGGGGTGATGGAGGGAGGGGAGCATCTCCCTGCTGAGGAAGGGCTGAGGGAGCTGGGGCTATGGAGCTGGGAAAGAGGAGAGTGAAGGGTGACCCCATGAATATGTGAAGGGTGGGTGTCAGGAGGATGGAGCCAGGCTCTGCTCAGGGGCACCCAATGTGGGGTTCAGAGGAGCTCGTCCCTTCCTCATGAGCTGGGTCTGAGCCAGAGCTCCTGGCACGGTTTCCACAGGACTCAAACCAATTACTGTCTTCACTGCTTCTCCAAAGTCCATCATGATCCAGGTGCAGCTCCACTCCGAAGTGGTTCTGTACGTCGATTTACACCCATTTGTCAAACAAATGAACCTGGCACCTTCTTTAATACCTTTGTTATTCCAGACTAATTGTAAGTCGTTCATCCCCAGTCCAATCTGATCCTTAACGCTCGGCTGCACCTTAATCAAATCATAAATCCAGCGGTACAGAAGCTACAATGGCCTTTCCAATCACTGCGGATCACCAGGATCACACCAGAAGTGCTGACTTGTCTCTGCCCAAAGAGTGCCCTTACCAAATGTCTTGGTTCTCCTTCCCCTCTGCTCTGCCCTGGGGAGACCACATCTGGAATCTTGTGTCCAGTTGTGGGCCCCTCTGTTCCAGAAGGACATAGAGCTGTTGGAGAGAGCCCAACACAGAGCCACAGGGATGATGGAGGGGAGCATCTCCCTGCTGAGGACAGGCTGAGGGAGCTGGGGCTCTGGAGCTGGGAGGAGACTGAAGGTTGACCCAATGACTGTTGATAAATATGGAAAGGGCAGGTGTCAGGAGGATGGAGCCAGGCTCTGCTCAGGGGCATCTAGTGATAGGACAAGGGGCAGCGGGTGTGAGGTGGAACAGAGGAGGTTCCACATCAATGTGAGAAGGACCTTCTTCCCAGTGAGGGTGCCAGAGGCCTGGCAGGGGCTGCCCAGGGGGGTTGTGGAGTCTTCTTCTCTGGAGAAGTTTAAAATTCTCCTGTCCATGTTCCTGTGTGATTGGATCTAGGGGATCCTGCTGTGTCAGGGGGACTGGACTGGATGATCTTTCGAGGTCCCTTCCAGTCCCTAATGTTCTGTGATTCTTACTGGACATAGCAGGCTGACCCTCTCTGGATGCCAGATGCCCACCAAAAGCACTCCATGGTCTAGGTGATCCTGCTGTGTCCAATCCCCAATCATTCTATGATCTTTCGAGATCAGTGTGTGTTAATCACAGAGTCACAGAGTCACTGGGTGTCTCTTTCTTCTTGCCACCCAGCCCTCATGGATTTATAGCTGGGGATTAAGTCCCCTCATAACCTTCTCCTCTCCAAGATGAAATGTCCCAGGTCTCTCAGCCTCCCCTCATCAGGCAGGTGCTCCAGTCCCCTCACCATCCTCTTAAAGACATTCAAACATGGACAGAAACCCATCGGGATCCCTAGTCAATGAGTAACCAACGGACGG
>VXBP01001320.1:302794-315928 GCA_013400115.1 Rhinopomastus cyanomelas | reverse complement strand
TGTTCCAGCTCACACCCACTGCCCCTTGCCCTATCACCAGATGACACTGAGCAGAGCCTGGCTCCATCCTCCTGACACCCACCCTTCACATATTTATAGACTTTCATGAGGTCACCCTTAATTCCTGCAATCCTGATTAGTCTCAGCCAATTAACATTACAACAGCGACAGCAATGACATTTTTGTGGCTTGATCAAAGATCACTGGCATCAGAATTGGGTCTTTCAGGAATAGGGGGGCTCTCACTGGGCAGGTAACAAGGATGATATTTGTCCCCATAGCTCAGTAACCACAAATGACCTGCAGCACTGCTCATCACCTACTGGTGGGAGAGCAGCAGCTGTGGTCTACCTCAATTTTAATGAGGCTGTTGGTACGTAACATCCTCATGAGTAAGGTCAGAAAGTGTGGGATTGAAGCACAGGTTGTGATTTGGATTAAGAACTGGCTCTACAGCAGAGCCCAAAGAGCAGCAATTAATGTCCTAGAGTCTAGTTGGTGCCCAGTGGTGTCCCCCAGGGATCAATGTTGGGTCTGGCTTTGCTCAGTATCTCCATTAATGACCTTGATGGTGGGACTGAGGGTCTCCTCAGCAAGTTTGCTGATGACACTAAGCTGGCTGGTCTGGCTGATTCACCTGATGGCTCCGCAGCCGTTCAGGAAGACTGGGACAGACTGGAGGGATGGGCTGAGAGGAACTGGATGAGGTTCAGTAAGAATCAGTGCGGAGTCCTTCACCTGGGGAAGGACAATGCGCTGCATCAGCACAGGTTGGGGACAATCAACTGGAGAGCACCTGCATGGAGAGGGACCTTGGAGTTCTTGTGGACAGCTGGTTCTCCATGGAACAGCACTGTGCTCTCTTGGCAAAGAAGGCTGATGGAACCCTGGGAAGGATCAAGCAGAGTGTGTCCAGCAGATCAAGAGAGGTTCTTCTCCCTCTCTACTCTGCCCTAGTGAGGCCACATCTGGAGTGTCGTGTCCAGTTGTGGGCTCCCTAGTTCAAGAGGGACAGAGACCTGATTGAGAGAGTCCAACGGAGCCCACGATGATGATGAGGGGACTGGAGCACCTGCCTGATGAGGAGAGATTGAGAGACCTGGGGCTTTTCAGCTTGGAGAGGAGAAGGTTATGAGGGGACTTAATCCCTGTCTATAAACCCATGAGAGCTGGGTGTCAAGAAGAAAGAGACAATCTCTTTTCACTTGTGCCCTCTGGTAGGACAAGGGGCACTGGGTGTCAGCTAGACCTCAGGAAGCTCCACCTCAACATGAAGAAGAACTTCTTCACTGTGAGAGTGACAGAGCTCTGGAAGGGGCTGTCCAGTGAGGATGTGGAGTCTCCTTCTCTGGAGACTTTCAAGACCCACCTGGATGCCTTCCCGTGTGACTTTTGTGATCCTGCTTGAGCAGGGGAAGTTGGACTTAATGACCCCTGGTGGTCCCCTCCACCCCACAATGATCTGTGCAGCTGTGTATTCGGGAAGGTTTGTGCTGATCATTGCTGGAACTGCAGGGAAGGTGCATGGTGAGAAGATTTTGAGAACCTTTTCTGACCCACAGAGCTGCACCCTTTGGCAGAGAGCCTGGCAAAATAGTCTGCAGGAGGGAGGCAGAGAGAGGCACCGTTGCAGAAGCCTTTGCAATGCCACGTGAGTGGATAACGAAGCACCGGATCATTTTTAATCCCACTATTACCCAAACACAATGGATTATTCCAGTTTACTTAACACTCCTTGGGAAAGGGGCTACTGAAACTGAACGCAGGTCCTGAAGCTGTTTGCACACAGAGACTGACAAAAAAAGGGCAGATTGGGAGCAGGATGGTGTGTTCTTGCAAGTGGCACCCTGGCACGTTGGGCACTGCATTAGTGGTCATGTCGGCTTCATGTTGTAGAATCACAGAGTCATTGCAGCTGGAAAAGACACCTGGGGTGAGAGGACGGTGCTGGGACCTGTCCTGTTCAATCCAGTCATTAATGACTTGGATGAGGGAACAGAGAGCACTGTCAGCAAGTTTGCTGATGGCACAGAGCTGGGAGGAGTGGCTGACACCCCACCAGGCTCTGCTGCCATGCAGCAGGACCTGGACAGGCTGGAGAGCTGGGTGGGGAGACACTGAATGAACTATAACAAAGGCAGCGTGGAGTCTGGCATCTGGGCAGGAACAACCCCAGGGACCAGTATAAGTTGGGGACTGAACTGTTGGAGAGCAGTGGAGGAGAAAGGGACCTGGTGGTCTTGGTGCCCAGCAGGATGACCAGGAGCCAGCAATGGGTCCTTGTGGCCAAGAAGGCCAACAGCATCCTGGGGTGACTCAGAAAGGGGGTGATTAGTAGATGGAGAGATGTTCTCATCCCCTCTACTCTGCCCTAGTGAGACACAGCTAGAATATTCTGTTCAGTTCTGGGCCCTTCAGCTCAAGAAGGACACAGAGCTGCTGGAGAGTCCAGTGCAGAGCCACAAAGACCATTAAGGGAGTGGAGCATCTCCCTACTGAGGAAAGGCTGAGGGAGCTGGATCTCTTGAGTTTGGAGAAGAGGAGCCTGAGGGGTGACCCCATGAATGTTGGTCAATATGTGAAGGGCGGGTGTCAGGAGGATGGAGCCAGGCTCTGCTCAGGGGCACCCAATGAGAGGATGAGGGGCAGTGGGTGTGAGCTGGAGCAGAGGAGGTTCCACATCAGTGTGAGAAGGACCTTGTTCCCAGTGAGGTGACAGAGCCCTGGCAGGGGCTGCCCAGGGGGGTTGTGGAGTCTCCTTTTCTGCAGATATTTAAAACCCTCCTGGCCATCTTCTTGTGTGACTGGATCTAGGGGATCCTGCTGTGGCAGAGGGACTAGACTGGAGGATCTTTCAAGGTCCCTTCCAACCCCTAATGACTGGATCTAGGGGATCCTGCTGTGGCAGGGTGATGGGACCGGATGATCTTTCAAGGTCCCTTCCAATTGTTAATGATTCTATGATGCTTCTATGATTCTGCTCTTGCTCTCACAGTCTTAACTCTGTTTTGAGCAACGTTTGTCTTCAGGAAATCTCTTCTTGTGCCTAGAACTCAACAAAACATCTCCCAAAGCTTCTTGTCGCTCGATCAGTGCCAGGTAAGATATCCAGCGCCGCACAGCAATGCTTTTATCAGCCCAATCCACGGGCTCTGCCTCAAGCTCCCCACTTCCTCACACTTGTTTAGAGCTTGTTTACAGCCCAACACTCTTTAATTTTGCTGTGGTGTTTCCTGCAATAAATAAACGGTGCCTTTCAACTGTCCCTTGCAGTTAATTATGTTAACTAGGACAGCTATTCTCTGGACATTTTATAGAGCACTGAAACTGCCATCTGAATGGGGCCACTAACTAATTGCTATGCACGGGTAACAACACCACATTATTTGTGAAACCCTGTCATCGGCGCCTGGAACTGAGGAATCTACACTGAGCGGCAATTCCTGGCCAGTGGCTACTTCAAGTCACTACATCTCTGCTCAAACTGCTGTCGTTTCGTTCCTCTGGCAGGGCAGACCACGACCTGAGACTTTGTCACTCATCAACTTCCAGAACAAATCACCTTCAAATTGTAAAAGAACACGGGGCTCCTCAGGAAATACAGTCAATATTTGAAATTGTCTTGATAATTCATCTTCAGAATGTTTTTGAACTGTTTGTTTCATCTAGAGTTACATTTATCAACACAGGGACACAGCTTTGGTGATCCTTGGTAGATGCTTGATAGCTCCACAGTATAGAATCATAGGGTCATAGAATCACTAGGGATTGGAAGGAACCTCGTAAGAACGTAAGGGAGGTATAACCGCTGCACGTAAGCTGTGGCATCCGGATCACTGAATCACAGAGCGTTAGGGATTGGAAGGGACTCTGGAAGATCATCTAGTCCAATCCCCCTGCCACAGGAAGATCACCCAGACCAATCACAGGGTCACAGAACATTAGGGACTGCAAGAGACCTCGAAAGATCATCCAGTCTAATCCCTGACACAGCTGGATCACCTAGATCCAGTCGCACAGGGACATGGCCAGGAAAATGTCTCCACAGAAGGAGATTCCNAGGAGACTCCACAACCCCCCATAGCAGCCCCTGCCAGGGCTCTGGCACCCTCCCTGGGAAGAATTTCCTTCTCACATTGATGTGGAAACTCCTGTTCCAGCTCATACCCACTGCCCCTTGTCCTCTCATTAGATGGCCCTGAGCAGAGCCTGGCTCCATCCTCCCTTCCCATATTGATCAATATCCATGAGGTCACCCCTCAGGGTCCTTTTCTCCCAGCTCCAGAGCCCCAGATCCCTCAGCCTTTCCTCAGTAGGGAGATGCTCCCCTCCCTTCATTATCTCCGTGGCTCTGCACTGGAGTGTCTCCAGAAGTTCTGTGTCCTTCTTGAACCGAGGGTCCCACAGCTGGACACTTAATTCCAGATGTGGTCTCACCAGGGCACCGGCTCTCTCTGCTCTGTCATTCATCCCCTTAGGATGGTCCTGGGCCAGTGTTGATTAAACCCCACTGGTCCCAGCTCGCTCCTCAGATGGAGGACAGCAGCAAAGAGCATTTCTCACCTTCACCCCTACAGCAAAGCCCCTGGTTCATAAGTCCTTGCATGTTCCTGCTCTGGCAGGGGGACTGGACTGGATGATCTTTCAAGGCCCCTTCCAATCCCTCATGTTCTACGATTCTGTGACTCTGTGGTCCTCCTTTAGGTGCTGAGCTCAGCAAAAAGACCCCCAAGATGTTTGTCCCCGTGTTCCATCCTCACGCTGAAGCTGCCTGGGCCCGTTACAGATATTTCCAAGCCCAGCCCTGCGGGCACAGACGCCCGCTGCTCCTTGTGCCGCGTCCGCAGCCTCCCATTAACGCACAGTGGTAGCACTTCATTAGCTCCAAACCTTTTGCCTCACTCTTCTTCCTTGATTTAGCTGATTTAAGCTTTTAATTGGTTTTAACTGCTCTTGTCTAAACGATTTGTAGGGAAAACCCTAAGCACAGCTGGAATCTCATGTGCGAAACCCTCCCGCGCTTCGGCGAGGGAGCCGCCTGTAAGTGACCCCGCGCAGCTTCCTTTGCATAAGGGAGGGTTTCTGGGCTTCAGCTTCGGCCAACTTCTTTTTTTTATTGTCAGAAGGTTTGTTTTGAACATTGCTAATGGTTTGGAAAACAAAACAGGGTTTGTGGGACGATCTCCAAAGTATTTATGGCAATTAGCGGCGGAAAAAAGCCCCTCACAGGCTCCCCAAAGCATCTGCGGCTGCACAGAAGGGGAAGCAGTTAAAGGAGGAGCATTTCTGGCCGGGCTTTGTCAGTCACCAAACCATTAACGTCTGTCTCTGTGCCAGGCACAACCACGGGAGCAAACAATGGAATTCCCTTGCTCATACCAGTCCAAAACGGTCCGAAGGTGCTGAAGTTCTTTGGAATTATGTCTGTAATTGGGAGAGCGCAAAGAATTCAGCCCATTCTCCACAAACAATGGAAGGAGTCTTGTAAAGTTATTGCTGGAACATCCATCTGATACAGGGACTTCAGGAAAAAGGCTGGTTGGGGCTTCGTTCTGAATCTTATTGTTCCTAACAGGGCAGTGCTCTCCCAGTAGCAAGAAACAAATCGCAGAATCACAGGACTTTAGGGAGTGGAAGGGACCTTGAAAGATCATCCAGTCAAATCAAAGAATCACAGAACATTTAGGGATTAGAAGGGACCTCAGAGGACCATCTAGTTGAATCAAAGCATCACAGAACCACAGGACATTAGGGATTGGAAGGGATCTCAAAAGATCATCTAGTCGAATCTCGCTGACACAGCAGGATCCACTAGATCCAGTTGTACAGGAACATGGCCAAGAGGGTTTAGAACATCTCCAGAGATGGAGACTCCACAACCTCCCTAGACAGCTACTTCCAGGGCTCTGGCATCCTCACCAGGAAGAAGTTCCTTCTCAGATTGATGTGGAGCCTCCTCTGTTCTAGCTCACACCTGTTGCCCCTTGTTCTATCACTAGATGACACTGAGCAGAGCCTGGCTCCATCCTCCTGACACCCGTCCTTCACATATTTATAGACATTAATGAGGTCACCCCTCAGTCTTCTTTTCTCCCAGCTCCAGAGACCCAGCTCTCTCAGCCTTTCTTCAGCAGGGAGATGCTCCACTCCCTTCTCATCATCTCTGTGGCTCTGTGCTGGGCTCTCTCCAGCAGCTCTGTGTCCTTCTGGAACTGAGGGGCCCAGAACTGGACACAGGATTCCAGATGTGGTCTCATCAGGGCAGAGTAGACAGGGATGAAACCTCTCTCCATCTACTAACCACCCTCTTCTGCTCCACCCCAGGATGCCATTGGCCCTCTTGGCCACAAGAGCACATTGCTGGCTCCTGGCCATCCTGCTGGCCACCAGGACCCCCAGTTCCCTTTCTCCTCTGCTGCTCTCCAACAGGTCAGTCCCCAAGCTATACTGGTCCCTGAGGTTGTCCTTGCTCAGATGCCAGTCTCCACACTGCCCTTGTTCTAGTTCATTCCACAGAGTCATTTTCTCATTGGACACTCTGCACGCTCCAAATTCACTGTTAGCAGAACGAACCCAAAGCCAAGAAAAATGAGTTGTGGCATGCTGAACAAAACAGTCTAATAAATTCTACTCTGAGTAATCTCAGAGATCTGAGGTGGAAGTCTGGGTGCACATCCCCAGTTTTAAAACTACTCACAGAGCTGAGTGGAGGCATCTACATTAGGGATGAAAAGACAGTGCTACTGGGACTTCACAGCTTCCAGATAAGTTGGCTGAGGCATCTAGAGATGTTTGACATTCCTCATCGTCAGCCAGCTCAGGAAATGAACGTGAAAAGGAGATTTCAAGGAAGATTTGCTTCGAGCATTGTGTGTAGTTTGAAGAGCAGGAATGTGATTTTCCACGCCTTCGTGTGGGGCTTTTAAGGCACTGAAGCACACTGAACGTTAGGGAGTCAAAAGGACCTCGAAAGGACCTCAAAAGATCATCCAGCCCAATCCCCCTGACACAGCAGGATCACCTAGATCCAGTCACACAGGAACACATCCAGGTGGGTTCTAAATGTCTCCAGAGAAGGAGACTGCACAATAGCCCCTGGGCAGCCTGTTCCAGGGCTCTGTCACCCTCACTGGGAAGAAGTTCCTTCTCAGATTTATATGGAACCTCCTATGTTCCAGCTCACATCTGCTGCCCCTTGTCCTATCACTAGACAACACTGAGAAGAGCCTGGCTTTATCCTTCCTTCACTTATTTATAGACATTAATGAGGTCACCCCTCAGTCTTCTCCAGGCTCAAGAGACCCAGCTCCCTTAGCCTTTCCCCATAAGGGAGGTGCTCCACTTCCTTCATCAACTTCGTTGCTCTACACTGGACTCTCTCCAGCAGCTCTGTGTCCTTCTTGAACTGAGGGGCCCAGACCTGGACACAGAATTAGTGAGGCTGGGTAAGACCTCTGAGCTCATCCAGCCCAGGTCCTAACATCACCACAGGAGCCAGACCAGGGCACTAAGGAGCACAGCCAGGCTGGCCTTCAACACCTCCAGGGATGGGGACTCCACCACTGCCCTGGGTAATCTGTTCCAGGTTCTGATCACCCTTTCCCTGAGGAAGGGCTTTCTAACATCCAACCTAATTCTCTCCTGGCAGCTTCAGGCCCTGTTCTCTCATTCTGGCACCAGCTGCCTGGGAGAAAACCCCAATCCTGGCTGTTGAGGTGTCTCCTGAAGGTCCTGAGAAGCTCTCAGTGTACTACCCACAGAATCACAGTCCAGGACGGTCCCACTCAAGCTCCTGTTCAAAAACAAGCTGAACATCAAAGCCAGATGGGTTAGGCAGGTCCTGGGTTGTCAAGTTTTGAAAATCCACATTGGAACATCTCAACCTCCCGAGGCAGCCTGCTCCACTGCTCCCTACCCTTCCCGGGGGAAATGTCATGAGTCAGCATGACTGGACCTTTTCCAGGTGCCCCTTGCCCTGGCATCGCATGAGCACGCTTGTGCCTTCTCCACCACTGTCACGCCAGGGGACAGGCGTGGGTGGGAAGCTAGGTGTCCCCATGTGGTGTCTCAGCAGCCTCCAGGGCTCATCCCACCACCCCCAATGAAGTTGGAGGGCAGACTGAGGGCAGCTGGTGGCCGCCCCGCATCCAGGTCTGGTGCAGTGCTGAGGCTGAGCTGGGAACATGAAGAAGGGCCAGGCTCGGTGTCCCAAAGAGCCCCATGATTGCTGAGTGAGGGCACAGTGAGGCTGGCTGAGGCCAGGCTGGACAGTGAGGAGACCATTCTCCAGTTCCAAGTAAATCTGTTATAATTCCATCCTTGTGTTACAGACACTGTTAGATAACAAATGCAGCAGGACCTGGACAGGTAGGAGAGCTGTGCGGGGAGACATTTAATGGACTATAACAAGGGCAAGAGTAGAGTCTGGTACCTGGGCAAGAACAACAAGTCTAATGAACCATAACAAGGCCAAGTGTAGAGTCTGGCATCTGGGGAACAAAAACACAAGGACCAGTACAGGGTGGGCACTGACCTGTTGGAGAGCAGGGGAGGAGAAAGGGACATGGGGGTCCTGCGAGCCAGCAGGATGACCATGAGGCAGCAGTGTGCCCCTGTAGCCAAGAAGGTCAGTGGTATCCTGGGGTGGGTCACAATGGGGGTGGTTAGCAGAACAAGAGAGGTTCTCATCTGCCTCTACTCTGCCCTGCTGAGAACACATCTGGAGTACTGTGTGCAGTTGTGGGCCCTTCAGTTCAAGAAGGACATGGAGCTGCTGGAGAGAGTCCAGCGCAGAGTCACAGAGGTGATGGAGGGTGTAGAACACCCCTCTTACGGGGAAAGGCTGAGGGAGATGGGTCTCTTGAGCTTGGAGAAGGGGATACTGAGGGGTGACCTCGTGGATGTTGATCAATATGTGAAGGGTGGGTGTCAGGAGGATGGAGCCAGGCTCTGCTCAGGGGCATCTGGTGATAGGGCAAGGGGCAGTGGGTGTGAGCTGGAACACGGGAGGTTCCACATTAATCTGAGAAGGAACTTCTCTACAGCGAGGGTGACGGAGCACTGGAAGGGGCTGCCCAAGAGGGTTGTGGAGTCTCCTTCTCTGGAGATGTTCAAAACCCTCCTGGCCATGCTCCTGTGTGACTGGATCAGGGAGGTTGGACTGGATGATCTTTCGAGGTCCCTTCCAGTCCCTCATGTCCTGTGATAAGCATTTATCAACGCTAAGACGAAGCAGTAGCCTTGTGCTGCCCGTGCTCTTTACTTCTTGCTTCTCCTCCAGCCCAGCTCCAGATCCTCTCTGCGATCATCACAAACTGGACTTTGTTGTCAAACGGCCAAGCACAAGCCAGCTCTGCTCACAGTCAGGTTCAGATGTTGATGCAACAGAGCCTTCCGCAAGGCTCCCCTTCTATTTTCACATCACTAAACAATTTGCCTTTTTGGAAGCTGACCTTGAGTCTCGGCCAAATCGCACTCGATGCTGCCAATCGTTCGGGCTGCAGCCCGGCAGGAGAGGGACACGGGGTCAGGTGGGACCACAGACCCAGCAGGAGTGAGCGGCGCTGCGCTGTCGCAAGAGAGGCAAACACACGGCGCTGATAGTGCTGAGAGGAACTGCCGTGGCTGACACTTGTGGAGCTCTCAGCTGATCCAGGGGTGGCAGGGTCGTGGCTGGCGTGCCCTCAGCCACGGCGGGCACCCAATAGTGACCGTCCGTTGGTTACTCATTGACTAGGGATCCAGATGGGTTTCTGTCCATGTTTGAATGTCTTTAAGAGGATGGTGAGGGGACTGGAGCACCTGCCTGATGAGGGGAGGCTGAGAGACCTGGGACATTTCATCTTGGAGAGGAGAAGGTTATGAGGGGACTTAATCCCCATCTATAAATCCATGAAGGCTGGGTGGCAAGAAGAAAGAGACAATCTCTTTTCACTTGCTCCCTGTGATGGGACAAGGGGTGATGGGTGTAAGGTAGAGCACAGGAAGTTCCACCTCAATGTGAGGAAATACTTCTTCATTGTGAAGTTGACAGAGCACTAGAAGGGGCTGCCCAGGGAGGATGTGGAGTCTCCTTCTGTGGACCCATCTGCGTGCATTCCTGTGTGACCTACTTGAGTAGAAGGGTTGGACTCAATGAGCTCTTGAGGTCCCCTCCAGGCCCTAATGATCTGTGTATCTGTGTGAGTCAGACATTAATTACAAGCACCACCCTAACAGGCAGTTAACTTTATGTTTTAATGAGGATATGAGTTCCCTTTCTCCTCCTCTACACGGTAGTCCTTGTAGATGACCTCTCCCCGGTGCCACAGCAGGTTTAAAAGATCTCACTCAACAGAGTTTCAGACAATGTTTGAAGGGGTCCAGATTTCCTGCTCAGGGGGACATTTCCTAAGTTCCACTCTCAAAAATTTAAACTGAATTAACTACTAGTTGTAATGAGGCTGGTGCTGGTGTCTTCTCCCAGACTACTAATGATGGGATGAGAGGAAATGGCCTCAAGTTGCATCAGGGGAGGTTTAGGTTGGATGTTAGGAAGAAGCTCTTTGCTGAGAGAGTGGTTGGGTGCTAGAACAGGCTGCCCAGGGAGGTGGTGGAGTCCCCATCCCTGGAGGGGTTTGAAAACCGAGTAGCTGGAGCACTTGAGGCCATGGTCTAAGGGTTAGGGTGATCTTGGAGGTCCTTCCCAGCCAGGATGATTCTCTGATACTTCAGCAACAAGACAATAAGTTTACTTCCTGCAGGTCCTGACCGTTGGCTTGTCACAGCAGCTAGTGAAGTCTCACTTATCAGCTTTTAACACTAAGTTGAGACACAAAGGTACTCTTAGATACCAACACTCCTTCTGGCTCTCTCTTTCACTTCTAGGACATTTTGAAGTAGAGCTTTTCCTACATCCACAGTACATCTGGAGAGACTTGAGAGAGACAGGAAGTTAGCAGTCTGTTTCAAACAATTAAACTACTGAATCTGGGCTGTGGAAGGAAACCTGAAGCATGAGTAGGTATGAAATATCATGAGTAAGATGTTTAAAATATATAGAATGATTCTGAGAAGAAGATTAGGTGCAAAGCCACTGCACCTTCAGAGCCAGGCTCTGCTCAGGGGCACCCAGTGACAGGACAAGGGGTAGCGGGTGTCAGCTGGAACAGAGGAGGTTCCACATCAATATGAGAAGGAATTTCTCCCCAGTGAGGGTGACAGAGCCCTGGAAGGGGTTGTCCAGGGAGGCTGTGGAGTCTCCTCCACAGGAGATGTTTAAAACCCACCTGGACTGTTCCTGTGCTACTGGATCCAGGGGATCCTGCTGTGGCAGAGGGATGGGACTGGATGGTCTTTCAAGGTCCCTTCCAATCCCTCATGTTCTGCAATTCTATCATCTTGATAAGACAATGCTCACCAGTAATTTATCTGAATCATGAATCATTCAGGTTGGAAAAGACCCTGGAGATCACCAAGTCCAGCCATTAACCCTACTGTGCCAAGTTCACCACCAACTGTCATTCAAAGGACTTTTAAACACAAGGATGTTGGCTCTAACCCCTTCCTGGGCAGCCTGTTCCAACCTCTCACTAGTCTCTAGTGAAAACACTTTTCCTCATGTCCAGCCTAACCCTCTCCTGGTGCAGCTTGAGGCCGAGTGGTTGAATGTGGGCTAGCACTTGCCAAACTACCTGTATCACATACACAGCTGTAACAAACTAATCTGGCCACTTGCACAGGCTTTACTTATCCTCTTGTAACACAGCCGTACTGTGCAAGGAGTCCTGCTTTGGAATCAACCCCCTTCTGCCTGAGGAACACCGATCCTCTGGCCCATTTTGAACTGGTTTTGCAGTTCATATATCCAGAGGTCCTTGGAAGCCTTGCTCTGAAATTCCTACTGCTCAGATCTACTCTGATTAGATTGATAGGAGGTTCTACACATTTGCAAGGGAGGCAATCTCCAGCAGCAGACACGGACAACTAAATCCCTACTAATCCTATTAAACGCTCTGGGATTCCAGGCCTCCAGTGGAAGGCTCCTACAGGCTACAGGAGCCACCACTTATTCATGTTTCTTGTCTTCCACTTGAGCTGGAAAAGGTGTGGGACACATTCACCCTAAGAGATAGTTAGGATTTTGTATTCATTAGTGTTTGAACAAAACAGAATCACATACATTCTATTTTTAAGACAGTGCGGAGTCAATTTGTATTTAATGGAGAGTAGTCTGACTTTATTTAAAAAAAATACATCCAAACAAACAGCATCCTGGGGTGGATCAGGTGGTTAGTAGATGGAGAGAGGTTCTACTCCCTCTCTACTCTGTCCTCCTGAGAACACATCTGGAAGACTGTGTCCAGTTGTGGGCCCCTCAGTTCAAGAAGGGCACAGAGCTGCTGGAGGGAGTCCAGTGCAGAGTCACAGAGATGATGAAGGTAGGGGAGCATCTCCCTAACGAGGAAAGACTGAAGGAGCTGGGTCTCTTGAGCTTGGGAAATAGGAGACTGAGAGGTGACCTCATTAATGCCTATAAATATGTGAAGGGCGGGTGTCAGGAGGATGGAGCCAGGCTCTGCTCACTGTCATCTGGTGATAGGGCAAGGGGCAGTGGGTGTGAGCTGGAACATAGGAGGTTCCACATCAATCTGAGAAGGACCTTCTTCCCAATGGGGGTGACAGAGCCCTGGGAGGGGCTGCCCAGTGGGGTTGTGGAGTCTCCTTCTCTGGAAACGTTTCAAACCTGCCTGGACATGTTCCTGTGCAACTAGGTCTAGTGGATCCTGCAGTGGCAGGGGATTGGACCGGATGATCTTTTGAGGTCCCTTCCAACCCCTAACACTCTGTGATTCTGTGAATTAGCCATTTCATTACATATCTGTAATGAACAGGGGTGAAGTGAGTCAGGACAAGTCCTAAGCAGGGGTCAGTCCTCAGAACAGGTACTCACAGTGGTTGCAGTGGGTTTTGGCACAAGTCAGAGAGGATTTATATAGGCAGTGTTGCAACGTAAGATAAAAATTACATCAGTAAACTTTGCTCTTTCTCTTGGACAAAAAATATTGCTATTTAGGTCAGCAATCACAGAAGGTTAGGGATTGGAAGGGACCTCGAAAGATCATCCAGTCCAATCCCCCTAACGCAGCAGGATCA
>VXBP01001320.1:273881-302781 GCA_013400115.1 Rhinopomastus cyanomelas | reverse complement strand
CCCCTGACACAGCAGGATCCCCTAAATCAAGTTGCACAGGAACATGGCCGAGATGCTGGAACAGGTTGCCCCAGGCAGCTGTGGCTTCCCCATCACTGGCAGTGTTGAAGGCCAGGCTGGCTGAGGCCTTGAGTAACCTGCTCTAGCAAAGGTGCCCCTGCCTGTGCACGGTTGTTGGATCTGGATGATCTTTAAGTCCACTCGAACCCCGGGCATTGTGCCCAGGGGGTTGTGAAGTCTCGTTCTCTGCAGACACTTAAAACCCTCCTGGCCATGTTCCTGTGCAACTTGGTCTAGGGGATCCTGCTGTGTCAGGGGGATTGGACTGGATGATCTTTCGAGGTCCCTTCCAATCCCTCATGTCCTGTTATTCTGTGATTGTTGCTGCCTGACAACAGAGAGCAAAACCATCCATCGTTATTTTCTGAGGTGCACATTCCAAGCTGTGTGATTTCTCCAGCAGGAGAACGCTGTAGGGGAATGAACGCAGAGGAGTAAAGCACTCTGTGGCCACACAGACTGAATGCAAGCCACTTCAGGATGCAGCACAAACGGCTGTTGGGGAGGAGAGCGGCACGGAGCAGCTGCTCTGTGCTCACCGGCTGGGTGCCGAGCAGGTGTAACGCCAGCCCCTGCTCCCCTCACCTCACCCCAGTGACATCAAACCCCGACTCCACACAGCTGTGGGCCCGTTCCCTTCGGGAAAGTTGGGTTTCACGGTCATTTCAGAGCAGAAGGAAAGCCGGTCGCTGGAGCTCGCAGGCCCGGCGGGGGAGTTCGCCTCCGGTGCTCGGCTGCAGCCGGGTGAGGGCCTGAGATCCCTCGTCTGAGGGCGGAGAGGCGCTGGGACAGGCTGGGGATCCCTGGTAGTGTTCAAGGCCAGGCTGGACGGGGCTGTGACAGCAGCTGTGTCCCTGCTCATAGCGAGGGGTTGTACAGGCT
Source organism: Rhinopomastus cyanomelas (assembly GCA_013400115.1). Classification (NCBI taxonomy): domain Eukaryota; kingdom Metazoa; phylum Chordata; class Aves; order Bucerotiformes; family Rhinopomastidae; genus Rhinopomastus; species Rhinopomastus cyanomelas. The sequence continues at coordinate 301,839 of VXBP01001320.1, read as the reverse complement.
GATCTCTGAGGCCCCTTTGAACCCCCCGCAGCCTGTATTCCCCGCTGCGCCCGGCGTGACGGGGAGACCCGCAGGCCCGTTCGCCCTCAGCAGGGGATTAGAGACCCGCGGGCTTCCGACGGCTCGGAGCAGCGCCAGAGGGGCTCTCTGAAGGGCGGCACCGGTTCGGCCGGGCCTGGGCCGAGCCGCTCCTCCGCCACTGCTGGGCTCGGGGCCCGCCGCCGCCCCGCCCCGTACCTGCGCGCGGAGCCGCGCCGAGCGCCGGTGACTCAGCGGCTCCCGGTGACCCCCCCGCGGCGGCGGCGGCACCCGGCCGCGGCTCTGCCCCCTCCCTCCCCCGGTAGGATCATCCCACCCCACCGGGCGGTCACCTCAGCAGGAGGAGCCGACGCTTTGCCTCGGCTCCCGCAGTGATCTGCTGGCAGTGAGCGGAGCCGAGCCGAGCCGAGCCATGCAGGCGAGGAAGGCAGCCGGGAACAGGGACGCCGGCCGGCCCCTGCAGCTCACCATGAAGAGGGGCTACGACGTGCTCCGCGACCCCCACCTCAACAAGGTACGGCCTCTCCTTCCTCACCCCTCCTCCCTCTCACTCCCTCTCTCGCTTCGGCGCCCCGCGGGGGACGGCGGAACTGGCCGCGGCCGGGCCGGGCCGCAGGGCTCGGGGTGGTGGTGGAGGGGCCTCTCCTCGCCGCCACCTGTCAGCGCCGGTGCCGGCCCCACGCAGCGGCCGCCGAGCCGGGGCCGGCGCGGGGCAGCGGCACTTCCTGCGGCCGGGCGCCGCTTCCTCTTCCTTCGGAGCAGCTGCGAGCACCGGGCGCTCCCCGGCCCCGTCTCCAGTGTTCCTCGCAGAGAGGCGAGGATGCTGCGCGGAGTTACGCCGCTGCGATGCGAGTTGCCGCTGCCGTGTGGGTTTTCCGGGTACCCGCTTCCTTTCCCAGCCCTCTTTCCCACCTTGTTTCCTGCCTGTTCTTACTCTCCCCAAGTTTACCCCCTGGTAGATGGAAGAGGCATTTTATCACCATAATTCCACTGGAAAAATTCAGCTCCAGTTTCCCCTCCGCTCTTAATAGCGGTCAGCTATTAAGGGATGCCACAGCACAGCAAAAGCTTTCACTCAGCGTCTCCAATTCGCTTAAGAACGGTAGTTCAGCCGGATAAAAGTTTCTAAACATGTGAAGCTAATCTGGAGCAACTAAAGCTGAGTAAGTGAGTGCACGGTGCTGATAAAGATGCAAAGTTCAGATACTAAAAGATCGGTGTCACAGGCCGCAGAGTTGCTGCCAAAATGAGAAATGGGTGAAGTCAAAGGTAGATGATAAACCACACCTAGTGCTCTAGGCCTTTGGTTAAATCCATAAACCCAGCTTTGTTCTTGTGTGTTTCTTCTGCTGGTGCCCTGACTTGTACCGTCTCAGTAGAATGTACTTACAGTTGTTTTATTTATTGCTGAGTTGTATAAACTGATGAAAAAGATGCCTCAAAAAGATGTCTCTTGTTGGTACTGGGTAGGTTGACTCATCAGTTAAAGCTCCATATATTAGTTAGATGAATAGTGCTTTCATGAGTCTCCTCAGAGGTTGTTTTGTGTCTGTGTGTGTTTAGGCCTGAGAAGGTCTTCTGAGGTCAGGTGAAAGGAAAATGAAGCAAAGTGTAGAACTCCCAAGAAGAAACCAAAGAGAAGCTGGTTTTTCACTTGGGATTGCTTTTAGGCAGCCACAGTATTTGTGGAAAAAAAGTCTGGCTCAGAAAGCAAGCTCATCAAACTAGTGTCCTGGGCTGCATGAAAAGAAACAGGGACAGTTGGTCGAGGGAGGGGGTTCTCCTCCTCTACTCTGCACTGGTGAGACCCCACCTGGAGTCCTGGGTCCAGTTCTTCAGTCCCCAACATCAGAAGGACACAGAGCTCCTGGAAGGTGTCCAGAGGAGAGCAACTGAAATGATCAGAGGGCTGGAGCACCTCCCTTTGAGAACAGGCTGAGCAAGGTGGGGTTGCTCTGCCTGGAGAAGAGGAGGCTCCCAGGTGACCTTCTAGCAGCTCTCCAACATATGAATGGGGCTACGAGAAAGCTGGGGGTGGGCTTTTGAAGCAGGTGTGTAAAACTTTCCCCTTGTCCTCTCGCTACAGACTTGGAAAAGGGACCTGTGATTTAATCACTGGGATCAGAGTGCAGAAAACACTGTGATATATGATGAATAGAGAGCTAAAGAAGGAGTGAAGGACTGAGAGAGTGGTTGGGCACTGGAACAGGCTGCCCAGGGAGGTGATGGTGTCCTCATCCCTGGAGGTGTTTAAAAACCAAGTAGCTGGAGCCCTTGAGGCCATGGTCTTGGGTTTAGGGAGCTGATGGGCTGAGGGCTGGACTTGATGATTCTGGAGGTCCTTTCCAGCCAGGATGATTCTATGATTTAGGTTGGACATGAGGAACCAATTCTGTGCTGTGAGGTTGCTGAGATGCTGGAACAGGTTGCCCAGGGCAGCTGTGGCTGCCCCATCCCTGGTAGTGCTGAAGGGCAGGTTGGTTGAGGCCCTGAGTAGCCTGCTCTAGTGAAGGTGTTGCTGCCTGTGCAGGGAGGTTGGAACTGGATGATCTTTAAGGCCCCTTCCAACCCAAACTATTCTATGACTATGACCAAAAAGCTCTCCTTGTTTTAAGAAATAAGAAGGACATCTTAAAATGCTTTGAACAAAGGGCAGCCAGAGGGCAAAGCAGGCTCCAGTGAGGTTGTTTCATCTCAAGCATCATACATCTTGCCTCTGAATGGCACATGTGGTGCTAATGAGGAAGGGTCTTGCTCAATGTCCTTTATTCTTCCCTTCAGCCATGGTTTTCTGACCAAGACAGGTGATTTGGGGTGTTTGTGGAGATCTAGTGATAGAACAGCGGGCAGTGGGTGTGAGCTGGAACAGAGGAGGTTCCGTATGAATGTGAGAAGGACCTTCTTCCCCGTGAGGGTGCCAGAGCCCTGGAAGGGGCTGCCCAGGGGGGCTGTGGAGTCTCCTTCTCTGGAGATGGTTAAAACCTGCCTGGATGTGTTCCTGTGTGACTGGATCTAGGGGATCCCACTGTGGCAGGGGGATTGGACTAGATGATCTTTCGAGGTCCCTTCCAATCCCTGATGTTCTGTGATTACAGCCCACTGTAAATATCTGTACACACACATGTCCACCCCCAATGCGTATCTGTTTTATTGAGAGATAGATATATCTCTGGTTGGGCAATAAAATCAAATATGTTTGATTTTATTAATTTTTTTTATTATTTATGAATTTTATGTTGCCAGCATGGTAGCCCGTTTGGTTACTTGTAGCCTGCCTTGGCTGCTGGTGCCCCCAGTTCACTTTGTACTGCCAAGGCTGTTAAACAAGTATCAGAGTGCAGATAACTCCATAAAGTATCTCCATTCTGATTCTGAAGTGCAGGGATTGTTTGAGGTTCTGTAGAAGTGCCAGAACGTTCTGCTATCTCCTGGGCCCTGTCTAAGAGCTGCAGTTCCTTGGTATCAGCACTTTCCTGTGGATGTGGAGCCACCTTTAACAGTCCTACTGGCATGTGTTTGGCAAGAGTAGCCTGCAAGTACTGGATGAGCAGAGTCCAGCAGGGACTTGTAGGAAAATAAGACAAATGGTGTTTTCAGGGTGTCTTCAGGCTGTCAAGGAGGTGGAGCTGAAGTGTGCTGCAGTATGTGGAAAGCTGCATCCTCAATGCTTTCCTTGTCTCAGGCAAGTTGAAAGGAAACTTTTACAGGGAACCATCTACACAGATCATTAGGGCTTAGAAGGGACCTCCAGGGGTCATCGAGCCCAACACCCTCTGCTCAAGCAGGACCATGGAACTTAAGACAGGTCACACAGGAACACATCCAGAGTGGTGTTGAATGTCTCCAGAGCAGGAGACTCCACAACCCCTCTGGGCAGCTCGTTCTAGTGCTCTGTCACCCTTACAGTAAAGAAGTTCTTCCTGGCGTTGAGGTGGAACTTCTGCTCCAACTGACACCCACTGTCCCTTGTGGTGTTGTGTGTTGGGGTTTGGGTTTATTTCCCACACTGGAGTGCTTCACTTATGTTTGAAACTGTTGGGCTTTGTCACAAAGTGGTTTGCTCCATCTCAGCAGCATCAACACATAGAATCATAGAATGTTGTAGGCTGCAGGGTATGTCCAGTGTCATCTAGCCCAACCTCCCTACACAGGGACAACTCTATCTAGGTCAGGCTGCCCAGAACCTCATCAAGCCTGAGCTGAAATGACTCCAGGGATGGGGCCACCACCACCTCCTGGGGCAGCCCCCAGTCCAGCCATCAGCCACCCTCACACTGAAGAGCTTGTTTCTAAGATCCAGCCTAAACCTCTCCTTTCCCAGCTTGAACTGACTGTTCCTTGTCCTGTCCTGTCTTTTCCTCTTGGAAAGACCTTCCCCTGCCTCCATGGAGGTCAAAAGAAGGTCCCTCCAGAGCTGCCTTTTCTCCAGCTCCAACTCTCTCAGCCTGTCCTCATACGAGAGATACTCCCTTCCCCTGATCATAGCAGAGCTCCTCCTCTAGCCACGCTCTAGTCTGTCTACATCCTTCTTGTGCTGGGACCTCCAGAACCGAACACAATAGTCCAGGTGAGGTTTCACCTGGGCAGAGTAGAGGGGCAGAGTCATCTCTCTTGGTCTGCTGGCCGCAGCTCTTTTGATTCAGCCCAGAATGTGATTGGCCTTTTGGGCTACCATTGCACACTGGTGGCTCGTAGCCAGTTTGTCATCCACATTGAGGTGCTGGAGCGAGGGCAGAGGAGAGCAACAAAGCTGAGGAAGGCCCTGGAGAGTATCATGTCAGGAGAGATGGAGAGAGTTGGGGCTGTTTAGTTTGAGGAAGAGGAGGCCGAGGGGAGACCTCACTGCTCTCTACAACTATATGAAGGACCCTGCAGAGATGTTGGTGCTGGGCTCTTCTCACAGGTCATTAGTGACAGAAGCAGAGGGAAGGGCTTCAAGCTCCAACAGGGAAGGGTCAGACTGGCCATCAGGGAGAGATTCTTCCTGGAGAGAGTGGTCAGGGACTGGGATGCGCTGCCCAGGGTGGGGGTTGAGTGGCCATTCCTGAGTGTGTATAGAAGTCACTTAGATGTAGTGTTGGGGGATCTGTTTTCGGGGTGAACTTGTAGAGTAGGGTTGAGGGTTGGACTCGCTGATCCCCGGGGTCTTTTCCAGCCTGAATGATTCTGTGGTTCTGTATTAATCACAAATCAGGAGGAGCAGCAGACTGTGACCCACTGAGTTTAACTGCCGAACGATGGATTCACGCCTGGCGACGCTGATCGCATTTCCCCTCATCCTTGAACACTGCAGCCCCATAATGTTTGCAAAGTGCATTTGAAACCCTTTTCCCTCTCATTGTGGGGTGGTTTTATTTTCCCCCAGGCAACTGAAAACACCGTAAGTAGCAATTACAAGGAAAACAAACACAGTTCCACTTCTTTTCATGGAAACAGATTGGTTTAGAGCCCTCTGGCTGGGAGCTGGGTGCTCCTTAAGCCGATGAGTTACGGAAGTGTGCAAGTCATTTGCTCTTGGATCATAAATCTTGTTTATGCTTAATTCCCTGTGCACAGTTACGATTTGAAAGCACACAGACCATTTCACACTAAACTCTCATCTTTATTTTGCCTTTTAGCCTTTCACTACTGTTTAAGCAACTTGTAGTTTCCCCTAAGCTGCTTGTTGCTCAGAAGCTGGATGTGAAGCGATGCAGCCACCGGTTCAAACACCAAACTGCTCCTTCATTAGTTGCTAAGGCTAAACACATCCGTGGTTGAAAAACTTTGCCACTCTGCTTCCAGGCTGCTTTTGTGTCCTTGCAGAGCGATTCAGCCAGCAGGAAAGAAGTGATTCTGTTAAATCTAAGTGCTGGAGGGTTCTCTCCCCTCCTCTGCTGCTGCATTTTAATCCCTCTTCTTCTGACTGAGTGCTGGCATCACTGATGAGCGCAGTGCACTTACTGCTCCCTCACTTTTCTTCATTCATCCAGCTGGGGCTGAAAGATCTCCAGAGAAGGGGACTCCACAGGCTCCCTGGGCAACCCCTTCCAATAGTTAATAATCCCGACTGCAAAGCAGTTTTTCCTCAGATTGAGGTGAGACTGCCTGTGTCCAAGCTGGCAGCCATCACCCCCTGTCCTGTTCGATGCCAATGAAAAGAGAGGATTCCTTTCTGCTTGGCCCCCAGTCCTCATGGACTTATAGACAGGGATTAAATCCCTTTGTAGCCTTCTCCTGTCCAAACTAAGTCGTCCCAATGTTCTCAGTCTCTCTTCATAAGGCAGTTGTTCCAGACCCCCAGTCATCCTTGTAGCTCTGTGTTGAGCTCTCTCCATTAATTCTCTATTCCAACCCCTAAGATCCTATGATCCCTCTTGAATTGAGGAGACCAGCACCAGACCCAAGATTCCAGGTGCAGCCTCACTAAAGCAGAGTGAAGGGGTAGAAAAGAGCCTCCCTTGATCTGTAGACACCCTCCTCTTGATCCATCTATTGGCCTTCTGGACCACCAGAGCCCATTGCTGATCCATTTGTAGTTTGTTATCCACAAACACTCCAAGATCCCTCTCCACAGGGGTGCTCTCTAGCTGGTCACTCCCCAACCTGTGTTGATGTCTCCCGTTGTTCCTTCCCATGTGAAGGGCTCTCCGTTTATTTCTGTTCAAAGCCATTAAATTCCTCTTAGCCCAGCTCTGCAGCCATCATGTTGATGATCTGCGGGCTCTCTTGTGTCTCGTGCACAGCTTGCAGCGCTCGCTGCCTCCTGCCACTTGGCTCCTGACCTAGTAGGTGAGTTAGAATCATTAGGGAATGGAAAGGACCTTGAAAGACCATCTAGTCCAACCGCCCCTGCCACAGCAGGATCACCCAGACCGAGTCATACAGTCAGTCTGGGTTAGAAGGGACCACAGGAGTTCCTGCGGCTGGGGCTACTTCCTTTTCTTCCTATTGGCCACCAGTTCTTTGCCTGCAGTTATGAAAAAGAGTGCTGAGGCAGCAAGTTTGGCACAAAGTCCTGTGACTGGAATGAAAAGCAAATCAAACAGAAGACGTTACAAGAGGAAGCTCTAAGGCAGTCACGGCAACTGAGCAGTGGTAGGAGTTGCCCCAGAAGCTGAAGGCTGGGTTTGCTTTGCTGTTTCAGGCATTAAAAACACCTTTCAGCTCCTGTGAACGTCAGTAACCCAGCGCGAGCAAGGGTGACCTCTTTGCTTTAGCCCCAGCAGTCCCTCCACGCGCAGTTTAGACACGCTGCTTGGATGGAGATGTTAATCCTGGCACAGAGCGCCTGGCAAACAGGCTCTGTGTGCTCAGAGGGGGTTAAACGCGCTTTGTCACGCCAGGGGTTGTAGAGAAGCTGCCCGCCGAGCTCTGGCGGTGCTGATTTGATCTTACTGATGGATGCTGACAGCAAGTAGGATGCAGGACCCTGCTGTGATCCTGCTGTGGCGGGGGGATTGGACTGGGTGATCTTTCGAGGTCTCTTCCAGTCCATAATGATTTTGAGAACTCACTGAGAAGTTGTACTTGTGTCTAGGCAAGAGGAGCTGCAGGGAGTGTTAGTGCTTTCTGCAGAGAACGCTGATTCACAGCACATTTGGGATGGGAAGGGACCTCGAAAGATCATCCAGACCAATCCCCCTGTCACAGCAGGATCTCCTAGATCCAGTCGCACAGGAACACATCCAGGTGGGTTTTAAACATCTCTGGAGAAGGAGACTCCACAACCCCCCTGGGCAGCCCCTTCCAGGTTTCTGTCACCCTCCCTGGGAAGAAGTTCCTTCTCACACTGATGTGGAACCTGAGAGTAGAGGATTTCTTATCTTGCATTCTTCACTTCTCTGTGCAATTCTGCTGAATCACTCTCTGGGATCGAGCTGTCTCTGAAAAAGAAGTTGGAGATGTAGTAGCTATAAGGTCTTTACCCTGACTCTGTTTTCCTCTCTGAGGGGAGGAGGAAGGGAGGTGTGTGTGACAGCAATGTTTCTTACTAAGCCATGACCCCAAGTTGAAGCATGCTGTCTTTGCTTTGTCCTGCTTTCCCCTGCCTTCCTCACCTGTTCCTGTGGATTCAGTGAACGAAATCACTCATGGATACGCTTGCTCAGAGCTGCAGGGCTGGTGCAGGGCAACATAGAACCATCCGGGCTGGAAAGGACCTCCAGGGTCATCAAGTCCAGCCCTCATCCCAGCATCTCCCTGACCCCTAGACCACTAGATGCCCCTGAGGAGAGGCTGGCTCCATCCTCCTGACGCCCACCCTTCACATATTTATAGAGTCTCCTCTTCTCCAAACTAAAGAGACCCAGCTCCCTCAGGCTTTTCTCATAAGGGAGGTGTTCCACTCCCTTCATGATCTTTGTGCATCTGCACTAGACTCTCTCCAGCAGCTCCGTGTCCCTCTTGAACTGAGGGGCCCAGAAATGGACACAAGACTCCAGGTGTGGTCTCACCAGGGCAGAGTAGAGGGGAGAAGAACCTCTCTTGATCTGCTAACCACCCCCTTCTGATCCACTCCAGGATGCTGTTGGCCTAATGATTCTATGACCTCTGGAGGTCTCTGCCAGCCTAGAACATTCTATAATTCCATGAATCATAGAAAAACTGAAGACCTGATTCTGATCCTAGTGGGAGCTGGGTCTCTTTAGCTTGGAGAAGGGGATACTGAGAGGTGACCTCATTAATGTCCATAAATATGTGAGGGATGGGTGTCAGGAGGATGGAGCCAGGCTCTGCTCAGTGTCATCTGGTGATAGGACAAGGGGCAGTGGGTACAAGTTGGAACAGAGGAGATTCCATATAAATAGCAGAGGGACCTTCTTCCCAGTGAGGGTGCCAGAGCCCTGGCAGGGGCTGCCCGGGGGGGTTGTGGAGTCTCCTTCTCTGGAGATGTTTTAAACCTGCCTGGATGTGTTCCTGTGTGACTGGGTCTAGATGACCCTGCTGTGTCAGGGGGATTGGGCGGGATGATGTTTCAAGGTCTCTTCCAATCCCTAGTGATTCTATGAAACCGAGAGTAAATTAAATGTAGAGGGGAAGCTGCTGCAAAACTGAACATGAAATGAGCTCTGGTGCATAAAGCCTTCAAAGAAACCAAATCCCTTTGTCTCTTGGAGAGTTTCTTTGCCATTAACCTCCACAGACTTCTGCAATTAAATTCCTAGACGCCCATTTAGAAGGAAATATTGAAATATATTGAATTTTTTTTGGCTAGCCCGACCTTTCTGAAAGTAGTCTAATTTTATCTGAGATGATGAGTGTTATAGTATCTGGGGTTTTTTTAATTAAGGTTAGTTTAAATAGTCTAAACCTTTAGGAGAGGTTTGGGGAGGGGGAACCCACTGTGGGGAAAGCTAAATAGGTTTGTCTACAACACACACTCAAATGGATTTGGTATGAGAGTTCCTGAATGCATGCTCTTTAGGGGTTAATTAAGAAATGAGCTGCCCTGCTCGCCAAAGAAAACAAGGTTTGTTCTCAGCGGAGCTTAAGCCTTGCTGATATAATGTGTTACACAATTCAGGGAGCAGAAAGCCTGACTTAGAAGAAGGAGGTCACGGGGTACCCTGGAGGCAGTTCGTGCGGGCGCCGTGCGCTCTCTCTTGCAAGCAGCGTCTGTGGGTTCCTTGGATACTGCTGGTGCCTGCTCCCCTGTGAAACACAACACCCTGTGCTGGACCTGAGGTTGTTTACAAAGCAGAGGAAGGAAACACTTATGTGTTCATCTACAACCTACCTGAAGGATCCATAACGGGGGTAAAGCATCATCAATCTCTTATGCCTTGAGTCCTTGTGGCTCTCAGCCAAAGATGGAGAAATAACTCAGGATGTACTTGCCTGCTGTGGGTTCAGAAAGCAAATTCATCAGCAGTTTGCTCTTAAAATATAAATGAGACAGAAGGCAGCGACGCATTTTACCATCGCATGACTGTGCTCAGGTTCTTGGTCGTTCACGCAGTGTCTGGCGCCTGCTTCTGGCTTCAGAAACCTGTCGTGTGGGGGTTTCTGCTCTAATAACTGAGTTTAATACTAAACTCAAGCCACTGTTCTGCCTTTTCCTTTTTTGGGTACCCATAAAATAAATATCCCTAGAAGTGGTTTTCACAGAATATTAGGGATGGGAAGGGACCTCGAAAGATCTTCTGGTCCAGTCACAGAATCACAGAACATTAAGGATTGGAAGGGACCTTGAAAGATCATCCAGTCTAATCACAGAACATCAGGGATAGGAAGGGACCTTGAAAGATCATCCAGTCTAATCACAGAACATCAGGGATAGGAAGGGACCTTGAAAGATCATCCAGTCTAATCACAGAACATCAGGGATAGGAAGGGACCTTGAAAGATCATCCAGTCCCACCACCCTGCCACAGCAGGACCACCTAGACCAAGTCACACAGGAACACATCCAGGCTGGTCCTCATCAGGGAGATGCTCCACTCCCTTCATCAACTTTGTGGCTCTGTGCTGGACTCTCTCCAGCAGCTCTATGTCTTCTGGAACCGAGGTGAGCAATTGCAAACACCTTTGGTTTAACTTCAGCCTTGAGCTCGCAGATGACATCAGTCTGTGTGATTAATGAGTTGTGTGTATATTTGGAACAGAGTAGGTCCTGTGAGTTACTACACTCCTCTGGCATCCAGGTCAGATGGCATCTCACAGCTTTCTTCCTCTTTTCCCCCATGAGTTTTAGTTTTGCTGTTGGCATGGAGATGGGGTAGGGCAGAATCACTGCTTTGCAGAAGAACGAGGGTTGTTATGAAGCACATTTCCTTTCCCACTGATGCAAAAAGAAAGGTCTGCTTTTTACTAATGGCTTTAGAAAAAATCTCTTTGCCTTAAATCTGTCCTGGAGGTGACTGCGCAGCGATGACTTTGACGCGTGTTACCAGTCATCAGTGTTAGGGTCCAGCTGATGCACTGGATTCCTTCCTCTGGATACCCGGCTTTAGAAGGCAGGTTTACACGTGGAAGTGGATTTACGAAGGAGGCAGTAAAGCCTCTTTGCCTCAGTAGTACAGAAGAGCTCTCAAAAGAGAACAAGTTGTGTGAGGAGAGGCTGAGGGAGCTGGGCAGGTTTAGTTTGGAGAGGAGGAGGCTGAGGGGGGACCTCATTGCTGTCTACAACTACCTGAAAGGAGGTTGTAGGGAGGTGGCTGTTGGCCTCTTCTCCTTAGGAACTAAGGACAAACCCAGGGGAGATGGTCTGAGGTTGAGGTAGGAGAAGTTTGCATTGGATCTCAGGAAGAAATTCTTCACAGACAGAGTGGTTGGGCACTGGATGGGCCTTCCCAGGAATAGAGTTGAGTCACCAGCCCTGGAGGTGTTTAAGAAACGCGTAGCCGTGGTGCTCTAGTGGCAGGGATGGAGTGGGTTAGTTTGTGTTTGTGGATCAGTCAGGTACTTAGGTTTTTTTTGTTGCTTTGGGGTCTGGTTGGGCTCTGTGATCTAGGAGGTCCTTTCCAACCATGACTGATCTGTGAGTAGATACCTGTAGAAGTCAGACTAAGGAGCACTGCAGTACTAAAGTAGAATGGTATTGCAGAGGTACAATCAATACCTGAGTCTGCAGAGTACTTCATATGGGTTTGATTTGGGCTGAATCTCTTCAAGTCCTGTCTGGTGTGTTTTTGGAGAGGTTGGACAGGAGTGATTCAGCTGAAGCAGAGGGAGTCTCCTTCTCTGGAGACATTTCAAACCCACCTGGCCATGTTCATGTGCGACTGGATCTAGGTGATCCTGCTGTGGCACTGGGATTGGACTAGATGATCTTTTGAGGTCCCTTCCAATCCCTAAGGCTCTGTGAAATGTGTGGAATAATATGTTTGATGGACTTGGAGATAGTTAGTAATGAAAGAGGAATTTATCTGCTGCTTCTTCCAGGCAAACGGCATTATGATTAAAAGACATTTCAAACTCTTGATTTTATGCTGTGGATTCCTCTGCATGGGGTGTCCCCTGAAGTTCTTCCAAAGACTCTACTCGAGTTTGTGTGTAATAAAGATCTAGTAATGAAGCCAAGGAACTTAGGGGCAGTATTTCTATGCACAACCTAGAAGTAATGTTCTGTAGGTTACACGGAACAACAAGCCTGGGGTCATTCAATTTTAAACAGAGCTGTAGAAGGGATGACATCTGCTCTTTGCCTTCTAAGGCGTATAAAATTGTGCCTTTAGGGCATCTATTTTTATTGTATTAGGAGAGATTGAAGGCAGTGTGGTTTATCTTTTGTGTGTGTGTTGTTGCTTTTTATTAAGATGAGATTTCACAGCAAATTCTCTAGGATGGGGCTCGCCAGTCGCAGTGCTGTCTTCAAAGGAAGGATGGATAGAGCGTCTCGTGCTCTCATGGGAGGGGATTTGGCATGGCTGGCTGTTCTTTACTGGAGAAATAAGGAATGGCCCTTAAAATAGCTTGATAATCGTGCCTGTTTTCCTTTAGGCTTTGCATGAAGCAACACAGCCTTGCATTTAGAGCACTGCGGGTGGGAATAAATAAATCGATGGAGGTGACTCTGCGCCAACAGGTATCAGAAAAGGTGCTTCACTCGCTGTACTGCTTTTCTTCTGCGTCAGCGGTGGCTTTCACAACGTGCCCTCAGCAGCTGCTTGAAAGGAGCACTTCAGCTAAGCTCAGGAAAAGGAGAGCATCTCGCTTTGCATCTTACTTGGGGAAACAGAACCAGCCCAGCTCTGCTTTACAGCCACTGGCCTTGCGCTTGCCAGGAGAGCGAATCCAGGTCAGGAGTCTGTGTGAAACTGGAGCCTCTGCCAGTCTGTTGGAGGTAGGGAGCTCTCCTGTGTCTCGCAGTGTGTGGATAAACTCAAGCTAGGAAATAAAAAGTGAGTTGCAGTTCTTAGCAAATAATGTACATCTGCAAGGCACAGAAACCCACCCCTCAAACCAGTGTTATTTCCTAAACTTCCTGTGTGCGGTTCACGGCCAGAAATTGCTTCTGCTGGTTCTGTAACTTTATTCTCCAGTTCTCTGCAGTTTATTTATTTATCTGTCTCTCTATCCATCTACCTTCTGCCTGTCTGACTGTCTATTCAGTCATTTATCATTCTAAAGTTCCCTATTCTGCAGTGAGCACCCAAAGATGACGACTAGATGAATGTAGGAACGTGCAGCTTCGTTGTCACAGTGTCCCACTAGCAGTTTAAACAGGGTGTGTGACTAACAGACACCCTTCCCAGTTTGCTTTGACGACCACTTCATAAATCTTTAAACACATAATGGAGGCTTTCTGTCTCCTACTTCAGAACTATGTAATGAGGATGAGGACATGCATTTTTTCCCCCCTATAATTAGTGAGCTCTGCTTCAAGAGAGACAAAGCGCTGTAGTAGATTGGGCAATGAGCTGGAAACTGCATCACGTACTTGCAGTTATGGAAGTAATTCAGTTTTCTCATCTGGGAGGGCAAGCAGCATCTGAGGAGTGGAAAAGCAGTGTAAAGTACTCGGACTTGTATCATTAGTTTATTATAGTAACTTACTCTGTTGACTTTGTGCTGCTGTAACCTAGTTTCTACTTACAATTTTCATCCCTTGGTGGGGGGAATGATTTTCTAGCTTTGCAGTTTTACATCTTTGTAGACTCATGTCTAATCTCTCTAGTCCTGCTGTATTTTTGTCCGTGTCCTTCAACCTTTGATTACAAGTGTGGGGGGGTGTTACTGGCTGCACAGTCTCCTGCACATACAGTTTCCTAAATCCATTAAGACAGGACTGCAAATCCTGGCCAGTGACTAATGGTAAAAGGAAGATCTGAACAAGCAGGAAGAAATCATCCATCTGTGTAGATAAACTTGTTCCTGGCTTCTTCATGCTGTGCTACATGCAGATTGCTTCCAGTTAGATGAAGCTGACCCTTGGCTGCCTCTCCTCTGGTCCTGGGCAGCACTGGTAAGAATCACAGAACATTAGGGATTGGAAGGGACCTCAAAAGATCATCCAGCCCTATCCCCCTGCCACAGCAGGATCCCCTCTTCAAGAAGCTGGGGTTCACAAATCTAGGATTAAATTCCTGCAATGATGTGAATGGAGTCTGAGGGTATATATGAATATGAATACCTACAGACAGATAGATTCATATACAGAGGAGTATGTACCCTCCATGAGGGAATCTTTAGCCATCTGAAGACTTTGCTAGCTGTTGGGTAGGCAGAGGTGAAACAGATGAGCCAGCAAAGTGCCCTTGTGGCCAAGAAAGCCAATGATATCCTGGGGTGGATCAGAATCGGGGTGGTTAGCAGATCAGGAGAGTTTCTCCTACCCCTCTGCTCTGCCCTGGTGAGACCACAGCTGGAATCTTGTGTCCAGTTGTGGGGTCCTCACTTCCAGGAGGACACAGAGCTGCTGGAGAGAGCCCAGTGCAGAGACACAGAGATGGTGGAGAGAGGGGAGCATCTCCCTGCTGAGCAAAAGCTGAGGGAGCTGGGACTCTTGAACTTGGGTGGATTACAAGGGGGTGGTTAGTAGATGGAGAGAGGTTCTCCTCCCCCCTATCCTGCCCTGGTGAGATTACATCTAGAATCTTATGTCCAGTTGTGGGCCCCTCAGTTCCAGAAGGATTCAGAGCTGCTGGAGAGAGCCACAGAGATGATAAGTGGAAAATAAAGGGGGGGTTGGAACTTTCAGGTCCCTTCCAACCCTGGCCATTCTGTGATGATCCTGAAAATACTTGATTATGTAAGTAGGTGCAGAAAGGTAATTCTCACCTGGCTGCTCTCCAGACTGCCAGCAGTGCAACTCTCAAAGAATGCAGTGCTAAGCATTTTGCACTGGCTCTTACCTAGACTTCATGACTCAGACAAGTGAAGCTGCTGAAGAGAACAGAGCAGAAATGCAGTAGTTTGACCTAGCAGCTGTAGAAAGTGGAAGCTGGATCTCTTCTGGTGGATCTGCTCTGTATTCACTGCATCAGTTGTCTTCAGCAAATCACAACTTCATAATAAATAGGTAGGTAGGTAGATACATACATACATAGAGAGTGTTGTTTGACAGCTGGCTGAACAGGAGCCATCAGGGTGCCCAGGTGGCCAAGAAGGCCAGCAGCATCCTGGCCTGCATCAGGAATGGGGTAACCGAAAGGAGTAGGGAGGTGATGGTGCCCCTGGCCTCTGCCATTGGGGGAACACACCTGGAGTACTGGGTCCAGCATCAGGCACCACAGCATCAGAAGGACATTGAGGTGCTGGAGTGGGGCCAGAGAAAGACAACGAGGCTGGGGAGAGGGCTGGCAAACACACACTGCAAAGTGCAGCTGAGGAAACTGGGGATATTCAGTCTGGAGGTTGTGGTGAGGCTGGCGCTGCTCTCTGCTCCCAAATTCCTAACGACAGGATGAGAGGAAATGGCCTCAAGGTGCATCAGGGGAGGTTTAGATTGAATCCTCAGAAGCAGTTCTTGTGCATGATTAGGATGTTTAGGGGACTGGAGCAGCTGCCCTATAAGGAGAGATTGAGAGATCTGGGGCTTTTCAGCTTGGAGAGGGGAAGGTTATGATGGAACTTAATCCCTGTCTATAAATCCATGAGGGCTGCGTGTCAAGAAGAAAGAGCCAATCTCCTTTCCCTTGCACCCTGTGGTAGGACAAGGAGTGATGGGTGTCAGCTGGAGCTTAGGAAGCTGCACCTCAACATGAGGAAGAACTTCTTCACTGTAAGGGTGACAGAGCACTGGAACAGGCAGCCCAGGGAGGTTGTGGAGTCTCCTTTTCTGGAGACTTTCAAGACGATCTGGATGAGTTTCTGTGTGACCTATTTTAGGTTCTATGGTCCTGCTCAAGCAGGGGGTTGGACTTGATGACCCCCGGAGGTCGCTTCCAGCCCCTAATGATCTGTGCACCAGAGCAGCTACTTGAGAAGCTGGGAAGCAGTTGTTCAGGGAAACCCAAGGCAGTGCTTTCTCACTGGAGCTTCCCTCTGTTTGCCTGGGAAAGTTCTAGCAGAACCCTGCAGTTCTCAGCCTGTCCTGCTCTGCCTGACCTGAGAGGAGGCCATCTGGGGCTGTTTTTAAAGCTAAGCTATTCATATTAAATTCAAGGAATTCTTCTAATGACTACTAAGTGGACTATCCCATCGTGACTCAAGAAATCTAATTCTCTGGTTAGAAATCTCCTGGCTGGGTCTACAGAGCGAGTCAGCTGTGGTTTTGTTTTCTTTCTTCTTTTTTTCCCCATGCCCCAGTTGTTTTCGCTTTCCTCAGCTCATTTGGATCTCTCTGAGGTTTTGGTGCAAGGAAATCAAACTGCAAGCTGCAGTCCAAGTGTCCTGCACAGGAGACTTATAAATCAAAGGCTGCAAAAGCCTCCGCACCAGCTGTTTCAAGCTGTCATCTGCTCCAGTTGAGTGAATTATTAAAGTAGGTCCTACCCCTGGTGTTATATAAACTAATATGAAAGGTAGCAAAAGCAACTTGAAACTCTTCTGACCAGCTACCTGCTGTCTGTTTTTTGGCTGTCAGCTGTTCCCATGCAAGTTACCTTTCATAGAATCATCCTGGCTGGAATGAATCTCCAGGATCATCAAGCCCAGCCCTCAGCCCAACAGCTCCCTAACCCCTACCCCACGGCCTCAAGTGCTCCAGCTACTTGGTTTGTAAACCCCTCCAGAGATGGGGACTCCACCACCTCCCTGGGCAGCCTGTTCCAGTGCCCAGCCACTCTCTCAGCAAAGAACTTCTTCCATTCTTAAAGTCGTTTTAGAGGTTTGAGGTTTGTTTGGATGCTCAGAGGTTTCTGGATGCCCTAATAGCAGCCTAGAAACAACATCCCAGAGTCACAGAACAATTTAGCCTGGAAAACCCATTGGGGCTGCTCTTGATCTGGTCAATGATAAGGGAGTAGAAAGAGTTCAAAACATCTTGGTGAGTCAGAATCTCCACAGTCCAGGAATCTCTTTCTAGGGAGAAAGCCAAAACCTTCTGCTGTTGCTCCTCTTGGAATTACAGGCTGGGGTTTTTTGTCAGTTTGCAGTTGTTGAGTCATCTGTGATTCTTGATGGTTGCCCAAGGCCGAAGAATTTAATCAGGTTATTCCTGCTTATGTGGACACGTCACTGGAAATCACACAGCAGTAAGGACTGCGGGGGACTTGGAAAGATCATCCAGTCCAGTCCCAATCTCTTGCATCTTAATTAAAGTAATTCACTCCTATAGGAACGGGCTACACAGGGGGTTGTGGAGTCTTCTTCTTTGGAGACATTTGGAGACCTGGTCTTGTTCCTGTGCGACTGGATCTAGGTGGTCCTGCTGTGGCAGGGGGATTGGGCTGGATGATCTTTTGAGGTCCCTTCCAATCCCTGACATTCTGTGATTCTGTGAATAGTGGTTGAGGGAACTGGGAGTGTTTAGTCTAGAGAAGAGGAAGCTGAGAGGAGACCTTCTTGCTCTCTACCGCTACCTACAAGGAGGTTGTAGCCAGGCTGGTGCTGGTCTCTGCTCCCAAATTACTAATGATAGCATGAGAGGAAATGTCCTCAAGTTGCATCAGGGGAGGTTTAGTTTGGATCTTAGGAAAAAGGTGTTTGCTGAGAGAGTGGTTGGGATCTGGAACAGGCTGCCCAGGGAGGTGGTGGAGTCCCCATCCCTGGAGGGGTTTGAAAAGTGAGTAGCTAGAGCCCTTGAGGCCCTGGTCTAGGGTTTAGGGAGCTGTTGTGCTGAGGGCTGGACTTAATGCTCCTGGAGGTCCTTTCCAGCCAAGATGATTCTATACTTTCTGTATATAGAATCATAAGGGTTGGAAGTGACCTTGAAAGATCATCCAGTCCAATCCCCCTGCCACAGCAGGATCCCCTAGATCCAGTCACACAGGAACACATCCAGGTGGGTTTTAAATGTCTCCAGAGAAGGAGACTCCACAACCCACCTGGGCAGCCCCTTCCAGAGCCCTGTTACCCTCACTGGGAAGAAGTTCCTTCTCATATTTATCTGGAACCTCCTGTGTTCCAGCTCAAATGAAAATGCACCCTTCTGGAGTTCATCTCTGTATTTGAAATGATATTAATCCATTAGCAGACACCACTTGGAATTACTGTAGAACTATGAGAGATCCAGTTGTTCAACAACAGAATATTTGTGGATTTGATGATCCTAGTAGAATCAGGGACCTTTAGTGCTGCTGCAGTGCCCACTGGATTTTTTTTGGTGATTCTTTTTTCAGTGAGAGCTGTCCAAAGGTTGAGAATTGACCTAGAAAATTTCTTTGACAAGGTGTGACTTCAGAGTTGTTTGGGAAATTACCAAATAGGGTTGGAAGAGCAAACATCGTAGGAGCTGTAAGAAGAAATGTCCTTTTCTCTAGTTACCTGTTCTCTAGCTATGCTGAAAGAAAGAAGTCCTGCTGGTGCTGTAAGTACTTCAGTGATCTAACGTAGCAGCAGCATGAACTGTGTTTTTAGGGCAGTCCAAATTAAAGGAGATTGTTATCTTTCAGCCATGAGTCATTCACCTTAAACCTTGGATAAAATGAGGTTGCTAATTAGAGAAAATGAGATTAGATCCATCTTCCCACCTTTCCTATCTCAGCTGGAAGCTCCCCATGGAAAAGAATGTTCTACTACAAAAATTGGTGTTAAAATGAGCAGGTTTGGTTCAAGGTAACACAGCAAAGCTGCCAGGACATTAGCAGGTGGGTAGTAAGTTGAACAGGAGCCATCAGTGTGCGCTGGTAGCCCAGAGAGCCAACTGTGTTCTGGGCTCAGTCAAAAGAAGCAGGCACAGTCAGTTGAGGGAGGGGATTCTCCCCCCTCTGCTCTGCACTGGTCAGACCCCATTGGAGTCCTGGGTCCAGTTCTGGAGTCCCCAACACAAGAAGGACAGAGAGCTCCTGGAACGTGTCCAGAGGAGAGCAACTCCAATGCTCAGAGGGCTGGAGCACCTCCCCTGTGAGGACAGGCTGAGCAAGTTGGGGTTGTTCAGCCTGGAGAAGAGGAGGCTCCCAGGTGACCTTCTAGCAGCTTTCCAACATCTGAAGGGGGCTGTAAGAAAGCTGGGGGAGGGCTTCTGACATGAGTGGTAACGAGAGGACAAGGGGAAAGGGTTCCAGACTTGAAGAGGGGAGATTGAGGTTGGCCATGAGGAACCAACTCTTTGCTGTGAGGGTGGGGAGATGCTGGAACAGGTTGCCCAGGGCGGCTGTGTCTGCCCCATCCCTGGCAGTGTTGAAGGGCAGGTAGGCTGGGCCCTGAGCGACCTGCTCTAGGGAAGATGTCGCTGCCTGTGCAGGAGGTTGGAACTGGATGGTCTTTGAGGTCCCTTCCAACCCCAGCCATTCTATGACTCGATGATTCTGTTATTAGTGTTTCTGTGCACAGGTTGGAGTTGCTTCCATGACTTCTACCATTGAGTCACCCAAAGAAATGTGGATGTCTTTCAGTTACCCACAGAAAGAAACCTTATTACTGTTTCTTTTGCTTAGTTGGCTTTTCGTTCTCCATCTGCTTGGACCTCTGTGTGCTGCTCTGTTTCCGTTGCTTTCAGTCACATCACTTCAGTTGTGCAGCTCTTTTGCTGCCTTCTGCTGTGCTCCTTTCCTCAGCCCTCAGCAGCTTCTTCTTCTGCCTTTGCTGGTTTTAGTTTTATCTAGAAAGGTCAGCAATTTCCTTTGGCTGCTTTGAGAGACAGAGAGACATGACTTGGGTCTGTGTTTGCAGGAAGACTGGTGACTTTGCAGCGTGAACACTGGAACATCTTCTCAGTGAGGGTGCCAGAGCCCTGGCAGGGGCTGCCCAGGGGGGTTGTGGAGTCTCCTTCTCTGGAGACATTTAAAATCCACCTGGCCGTGTTCCTGTGCGACTTGGTCTAGCTGATCCTGCTGTGTCAGGGGGATTGGACTGGATGATCTTTCAAGGTCTCTTCCAACCCCTGATGCTCTGTGATTCTGTGAGGTGTTTTTTTCTGTTATAAGGAAACCAGTTTTTGCCATGAATCTTGGATTCTCATGAATCCTAGAGTTTGATCTGTGTAATTCACATTTACTGTTAGACAGATAAGCTGTCGTTGGAAAATTCTGCATGTTGTAGCTTGGACATAAGGTCTCATTTGAATGCCAGTACTGAAGATAGAAATCTGTTCCTTGCAAGGATTGCTTTGCTGTGCTGAGAGACTCACACTTCTGTACAACAGCAGAAACTGCTTTTGAGACCAAATCTCCTGGAGAAGGAGAGCTATACTTGACCCAACCTCCTGGGGAAGGAGAACCAGACTTGACCCAACCTCCCGGAGAAGGAGAGCCAGGCTTGACCCAACCTCCCGGGGAAGGAGAGCCAGGCTTGACCCAACCTCCTGGGGAAGGAGAACCAGACTTGACCCAACCTCCTGGGGAAGGAGAGCCAGGCTTGACCCAACCTCCTGGGGAAGGAGAGCCAGACTCAACCTTCTCTGAACCAGAAGGTCTGGAGGATTGTCAAGTCCACATTGCATAGCAGGGGGTTGGAATTTGATAATCACAGAGTCACAGTGCTATTGGGGCTGGAAAAGCCCTCTAAGATCATCCAGCCCAGCTCAGGACCTAACATCACCACAGCAGCCAGACCAGGGCACTAAGGGCCACAGCCAGGCTGGCCTTCAGCACTTCAGGGATGGGGACTCCACCACTGCCCTGGGCAGTCCAGTCCAGGGTCTGGATTCCCTTCCCACGAGGAAGCCTAACATCCAACCTAACCATCCCCTGGCAGCTTCAGGCCCTGCCCTCTCATCTTGGAGCTGGTTGCCTGACCCCCACCTGACTACAACCTCCCTTCAGGGAGCTGGAGAGAGGGAGAAGGTCCCCCCCAGTCTCCTCCATGCTAACACCCCCAGGAGAAGCGAGCAAGCAATGTGTTCTCAGCTTGTCCAAGCAATGAATCAGGCACCATAATGTCCTTTGGGCCAGGCAGCAGTTCTGAAGCCAGAGAAAGCTTCTGAGGAGGCTGCATAACGAGATGCTAGATAATCCTTGGAGGTCCCTTCCAATGCCTGATGCTCTGTGATTCTATGACACCAGAGATTTGGAAAGTGGGAAGGGAGGGGCAGCTCTCCCTTCGTGTCCAGCCTTACGTGGCTGTGTTCAGTGCTTGCTGCCAGGACAGGCTTTCCAATGGCTGCGCAGGAAATCGTTCCCCTGAGGTGGTTTGTGGTGGCACAGGTGGAGAGGTGGGTGAGTGAGTCCTTGGCCCCCTTTGAAGGTGGTAGGCACTGGAAATTCCTTCGGGCTGCTGGGAGGGCATTCCTGGCGTTTCTTCTTCACCTTGGTGAGTTTTCTTTCGGGTGGAACTCGTGTGTGCCTGATGGCAAATTCAGATGGTTTTGTATTGGCCAGTTTCCTTCGCTACCGTTTGTATTTGAGTTCCCTAATAGTCACTGTTCTGTAGCCTAGTGTTGACTTTGATAAGCCTAGCTCTTTGGAGAGCAGCCAGACAAGAAGAAGAGCACCGCACACCCCACCTTACCGTGATTTATTTCAGCCCGATCTATTCTGTGCAGACTCTCAGCAGTCAGGTTGTGTCTTGGCAAAAGCAGAGCTGTGTGAATCCATCTGCTAGAGCACTTTCAAACGGCATCGTGCTGTGAGGAGAAAGCTTCCTTTCATCAACATTTTCCATACTCTGGAAGCCTGGTGCATGAGACCTGGGGAGACCACATCTGGAGTGTTGTGTCCAGTGCTGGGCCCCTCAGTTCAAGAGGGACGTGGAGCTGCTGGTGGGAGTCCAGTGTAGAGCAACGAGGATGATGGAGGTGGAGCACCTCCCTCATGAGGAGAGGCTGAGGGAGCTTGGAGAAGAGGAGACTGAGGGGTGACCTCATTAATGCCTATAAATCTGTGAAGGGTGGGTGTCAGGAGGATGGAGCCAGGCTCTGCTCAGTGTCATCTAACGATAGAACGAGTGGCAATGGGTGTCAACTGGAACAGAAGAGGTTTCAGGTAAATCTGAGAAGGACCTTCTTCCCAGTGAGGGTGACAGAGCCCTGGAACAGGCTGCCCAGGGGGGTTGTGGAGTCTCCTTCTCTGGAGACGTTCAAGACCCGCCTGGATGTGTTCCTGTGTGAGTTGGTCTAGGTGATCCTGCTGTGTCAGGGGGACTGGACTGGATGATCTTTCAAGGTCCCTTCCACTCCCCAATGATTCTATGACTTTGCTTTCTCTCTACAGCTGTTTAAATGACGGGTTCGGGTAACCAAATCAGAGCTGAAGTTAAGATTCTGGGCGTGTTGTATCTTACTCGTCCTGTTGACTTTATCTGCGGAGAGTTTGCATTCTTTAGTCACTCTGGGTTTGGTCTTATGTTGCCCTGGCCTTGAACCGAGGTGATGGAACCAGACAAAGTGGTAGCAAAGTGCAGAGAAGCTTATTGTTTTCAAAGTTGTGTAACTCCATGGTAAACTTAAGTGAACTCTTCTATCCCTTGGCTGCTGTTGCAGATGCTGTGGTAAACTTTGCCTGTGGTTCTGTTAATGATTGTGGCTACTGGTGGCTACTCCGTTTAAGAATCTGGCCACGGAACAGGTGCCTCATTGCTACAAGCTGGGCAAAAATAAATAGTGGGAATTAAGTGGGAATCTAATGTTTTCTTTAACGAATTCCAAAGCGCAGAGGGTCACCCAGGGAATGACACCTTCTGTGAAGAAGGCGTGAAGGTGATCGAACGCTCTCTTTCGCACCCAGCGTTTAAATTCTCTGACTCCCTACTCACCCTTGCACCAGCCTTCACAGCCCTTTCCCCTTCTGGCATGGAAGGAGGATATGGGTAGACCTCAGTCCAACAGAGATACTGATGTGCTGGAGCGAGTGCACAGGAGGACGGTGAAGCTGGGGAAGGGCCTGAAGGATCAGTCTTCTGAGGAGAGATGGAGAGGGTTGGAGCTGTTAAGTTTGAGGTGGAAGAGGAGCTAAGGGGAGCCCTCATCGCTCTCTACAACCATCTGAAAGGAGCCTGCAGAGATGTTGGTGCTGGTATCCTCTCACAGGTCACTGGTGACAAGGGTGAAGGGCTTCAAGCTTCACCAGGGGAGGGTTAGACTGACCATCAGGAAGAGATTCTTCCTGGAGAGAGTGGTCAGGCCCTGGACTGGGCTGCCCAGGGTGGGGGTTGAGTCCCCATCCCTGTATGTGTTGAAAAGTCGCTGAGATGTAGCGTTGGGGGATCTAGTTTCAGGAAGAACTTGTGGTTGATGGTTGGACTTGCTGATCCCAGGGGTCTTTTCCAAGCTGAATGATTCTGTGATTCTATGAAAACTATCAGGAAGTGTATGTAAGGAGAACTGTTGACTCTGTGTACATTTTTCCACTATGGAAAAGAGTTTACCTGGCAGGTTTTGGGCTAAAAGCTGGGCCATAGGCACAGCTTCTGTGAGAAGCTGCTAGAAGCTTCCCCTGTGTCCAACAGAGCTAATGCCAGCCAGGTCCAAGACGGACTTCATGGAATCTCAGAACACTAGGGGTTGGAAGGGACCTCCAAAAATCATCCAGCCCAATCCCCCTGCCGCAGCAGGATCACCTAGATCCAGCCACACAGGAACACATCCAGGTGGGTCTTGACATGGGTTTTTTCCCTCGTTCCTGAGTAGCCTTCCAATACAGTCTGGAAAATAGGAGTTGAAGCCATGGAAACGAAATGACAATGTAGGTAATTTAAGTCTGTCTAGCACAGTTTATCTGATAGTTAAATATAATGACCCAGTAATACAGTCTTTCACCATATTTTTTATTCATTCTGTAGGGAGCCAATTAAGTTGTCTAGGATTTCTACTTACTGGATGAAAAAAGCAGTGCAGTTTATTGTTTGTAGTTATTGGCTATGTGATACTGCCTGAGAACAGGGGGTGAATGTCTGCGCAGCGCTGATCCAGAAGTAGCAGGTTGTAAGCCCGTGGCTGCTTCTGCAGGCTGCAGGGCACCCTGACTTAGGGTGTCAGGATAGTGTTAGCGGAGTGGCTGACTGCTGCTGCTGATCACTGCATCATTAATTTCACACATTCTTTCCAATATCACAGAATCACAGAACCTTAGGGACTGGAAGGGACTTCGAAAGATCATCCAGTCCAGTTCCCCAGTCAGAGCAGGATCCCCTAGATCACATCACACAGGAACATGGCCAGGTGGGTTTGAAATATCTCCAGAGAAGGAGACTCCACAACCCCCCTGGGCACCCCTTCCAGGGCTCTGTCACCCTCACTGGGAAGAAGGTGGTCCTTCTCACATTGATGTGGAACCTCTTCTGTTCCAGCTGTTCCAGCTGCCCCTTGTCCTGTCACTGGGTGCCCCTGAGCAGAGCCTGGTTCCATCCTCCTGACACCCACCCTTTCCACATTGATCAACATTCATGAGGTCACCCCTCAGTCTCCTTTTCTCACAGCTCAACAGCCCCAGCTCCCTCAGCCTTTCCTCATCAGGGAGATGCTCTCCTCCCTTCATCATCTCTGTGGCTCTACACTGGTCTCTCTCCGGTAGCTCTGTGTCCTAGAACTGAGCAGCCCAGAACTGGACACAACACTCCTTTGGCACAGGCACAGTGGTGGCTGGAGGATACCTCTGTCTCTTCTGAAATGTACAGAGGCACCGACCCCTAGATGCTGTTCTTCACAGGGAGCTAAATCAAAGTCCTAGGGCTCAACTGATTTGTTTTGTGTCCTTTTCTTTGCCTCTGCTCCTTTCACTATAATGGATGGTCCATCTCAGTCTGTCTGCATAGTCTGCAGAGGGTGATCAGGAGACTCATTTAAAGAAGACCCGTAACTTCAGGTGAAAACACTGTGCTACTCATGAGCAGTTGCACAGTCTGTATCAACAGTGTCAGCACGTTGATTATAGAAACACAGAGTTACTGAGGCTGGAAAAGACCTCTAAGGTCATTCAGCCCAGCCCAGGACCTCACATCTCCACAGCAGCCAGACCAGGGCACTCAGGGCTGCAGCCAGGCTGTCCTTCAACACCTCCAGGGATGGCGACTCCTCCACTGCCCTGGGCAGTCCAGTCCAGGCTCTGATCACCCTTTCCATGAGGAAGGTCTTCCTAACATCCAAACCTAACCCTCCCCTAGTGCAGCTTCAGGCCCTGTCCTCTCATCCTGATCCCCCTCCTGACTACAACCTCCCTTCAGGGAGTTGGCTAGAGGGAGAAGATCCACCCTTGAGTCTCCTTTTCTCCAGGCTAAACACCCCCAGCTCCCTCAGCCTCTCCTCATCAGTCCCTTCCCCAGCCTCATTGCTCCTCTGGATCCACTCCAGCCCCTCAATCTCTTTCTGGAAGTGAGAAGCCCCAGTTCCAGTACTCAATGGGAGGCCTCCCCAGTGCCCAGTCCAGGGGCAGAACGAGATCCCTAGTCCTGCTGGCCACACTACTGCTGATACAATCTTTGTATTTCATCAGGCTGGCCGGTCTCCCTGTCACTACATCAGTACAGTAGGGAAAATCTTCCCGAGCGGATGATGCTGATACTTGTGTGGGTGTGCAAGGAGCTGTTCCAAGGCAGTCATCATTCAGCTTGAGGACCATGTGGGTAGGAGCAGCTGTGGGTCAAAGAAAATCACCTCCTCATGCTGAAACTGGGAAGGAAGGAAGGAAAACATAGATGTCAGACATGTGTGTGGCAGACACCAAGTAGGTTGTGCATCAGAGGGATTATTCACTTCTTCTGAGTTGCCGTCATGAGGAGGTTGCTGAAGGATGCTAATCTCTGTGTAGAGATGTTTCTTTTAATTGCCAGCTAAACAAACTCCAAGTCCTCATCTTTCTGCAGTAGTTTTGCAGAAGGGTGGGTGTCGGGAGGATGGAGCCAGGCTCTGCTCAGTGTCATCTGGTGATAGGACAGGGGGCAGTGGGTGTGAGCTGGAACAGAGGAGGTTCCACATCAATATAAGAAGGACCTTCTGCCCAGTGACAGAGCCCTGGAAGGGGCTGCCCAGGGGGGTTGTGGAGTCTCCTTCTCCAGAGATGTTTAAAACCCACCTGGATGTGTTCCTGGGTGACTGGATCTAGAGGATCCTGCAGTGGCAGGTG
The DNA here is from genome assembly GCA_013400115.1 of Rhinopomastus cyanomelas. NCBI lineage: Eukaryota > Metazoa > Chordata > Aves > Bucerotiformes > Rhinopomastidae > Rhinopomastus > Rhinopomastus cyanomelas. The sequence goes on along the minus strand of VXBP01001320.1, from coordinate 275,839 downwards.
ATGGGACTGGCTGATCTTTTGAGGTCCCTTCCAGTCCCTGATGTTCTGTGATTCTATGAAACATACCTTCTGTGATTTCTTTCTGTCCATGCCCTTCTGTTCTCCTCCAGTGTCTTAGGCTGTTTCTTCAGATTTCATTTAGAATCACAGAATGGCTGAGCTTGGAAGGGACCTCAGAGATCATCCAGTCCAACCTCCCTGCCATGAGCAGCGATGCCTCTTGACTAGACCAGGTGCCTCAAAGCCTCATCCTTCCTGGCCTTGGACCTCTCTATGAAGGGGGCATCCACAACCTCTCTGGGTAACCTATTCCAGAGTCTCACCACCCTTGGACTGAAGAATTTCTTCCTACGTTCCAATCTAAACCTCTTCTCCTTCATTTTAAAGCTTGTCCTATCACTAGACTCTTGTAAATCATTCCTCTCCAGCCTTTCTGTAGTTTCCCTTCTAATATTGGAGGGCTGCTATAAGGTCACCACAAAGTCTTCTCTTCCTGAGGCTCAACAGTCCCAGCTCCCTCAGCCTGTCCTTGTAGCAGAGGTGCTCCAACCCCTGGATCATCCTCTGAACTTGTTCTAACAGATCTCTGTCCCTCTTATGGTGGGGACACCATAACAGTATGTTCCGCTGTGCCTACTCCAGTATGTTCCGCTGTGCCTACTCCAGTATGTTCCGCTGTGCCTACTCCAGTATGTTCCGCTGTGCCTACTCCAGTACGTACCGCTGTGCCTACTCCAGTACGTTCCGCTGTGCCTACTCCAGTATGTTCCGCTGTGCCTACTCCAGTATGTTCCGCTGTGCCTACTCCAGTATGTTCCGCTGTGCCTACTCCAGTACGTACCGCTGTGCCTACTCCAGTATGTCCCAGTGCAGCCCTGAAAACAAAGACCATAGCACTGAGTCTCTGCCATCCTCTAAGCCACTCTGTGCTACAGTATTTAAAGGGTTTCTTTATGTTAAATATTTGTTGTGCTAATGAGGAGCCATTTGTTGGCTATCCAAAGCCCAGAATACAGTAGTCACGGATCTGTTTAGGCTCTGAAAGGCACCCAGAAATCTGTTAAGCATATCAGGTTTATCAGACCCCCTCAGGACTGCAGGGCTTTACCAACCTGTGTTTGGGTAAGTGCTGATTTTAGACAGACGGAATGTTTGGCAGCCACTGACATTCCTGGGCGACCTCCACGGAAACCACGGCCGGCTCTCAGATGTCTGATTTTGCAAATGTAAATATTGCCTGTTGGAGGCTGCAGGGAGAGAGCTTGCACTTTGCATTCTGCTTGGGACCGTGTATTTCCCATCAGCTGATGGTGCCATCATCCCCTTCGTAAACACGGGAGCGATCTCACCGACAGCGTCGCAGGCGGCCTTGGGTGGTTAGACCAGCGCCGACTCACAGCACCTGCTGCAGAAGTTAATGAATTCCTTCAGCATGGTCTGGGAAATTCCTGTGGCTATGAATTCTGTGCAGAAATGGGACAGTCTGTTGGAGGCCTGCATCTAGTGGAGTGCCCCAGGGATCGGTGCTGGGACCAGTCCTGTTCAGTCTATTCATTGATGACTTGGATGAGGGATTGGCATGCACTGTCAGCTGATGGCACAGAGTTGGGTGGTGTCGCCGACACCCCAGCAGACTGTGCTGCCATTCAGCAAGATCTGGACAGGCTGAAGAGCTGAGCAGGGAGAAATGCATTGTAGTATAACAAGGGTAAGTGTAGAGTCTGGCATCTGGGCAAGAACAACCCCAGGGACCAGTATAGGCTGGGGACTGACCTGTTGGAGAGTAGTCTAGGACAAAGGGACCTGGGGGTCCTGATGGCCAGCAGGATGACTATGAGCCAGCAATGTGCTCTTGTGGCCAAGAGGGCCAACAGCATCCTGGTGTGGATCAGAATTAGGGTGGTTAGCAGATCAAGAGAGGTTCTTCTCCTCCTCTACTGTGCCGTGCTGAGACCACA